>BMAU01004952.1:0-186667 GCA_019973935.1 Trichonephila clavipes | reverse complement strand
GGTTAACTAAAAGAAGTCATATTGAATATTTGTGAAAACAAATTTTACTTACGTCAAGAAATGCTCCTCACGAAAAACCATTTCATATTTTATCTTAATAATGAGATCTTAATTATCATTTTTCTGTTTATTCATCTGGAAATTATTAAATTTTGTAATCGGGTTATTCATTTCTGATAATCCTGTATTTTTGTTGATGATTAAGTGTGAAAGTTTAAGTCAAAAGGGGCACACAAATTTTTAAAATAATTCTTTTCAAATGAGCGTAAATATAGATTAAAATATGTAGAACTATGAAAATATGAAACTTTGAATAAAATGAAAATGAAGCTTTGTTTCGAATGCGGATGCCTGTACTCACATATTTCCATTGTTTTGTTTCAAACAATGGTATTGCCAAATAATGAATAAAAGATTCGTTGTGTCTCAATAAGAAGATTTCAATTAAAATCTTATATCTGAAAATACATGCTCATGAAATAAAAATGTTCACAGAAAGTCTTATTCTTCAAAGTTCTATTCAAAAGATATCATAAAATGTAATTTACTAGAATGAAAAATTTCTTGAATCATGGTTTTCAATGAAATAATGTAAAATTACTCATTCCGTTGTGGTTAGGAATTTTGGTTTACATAGTTATTGTTTGAAAGGAAACATTATTTGATAAATTAATTTATTAAGTAAAGGACAATAGTTTGTCATTAAAAATAAATTTACAATAGATTTTTCTCTTTACAGTTATTATTGATTAATGGAAAGCATCATGAAGTTGTTTGTGATAAAATATACAAACATTAGATGAAGTTACAATAAAATTAATTTTATATATACATAAGGTTCTTTAAATACCAATTAAAAACTTTTTTAACAAAACCTTTAGTGGTATCGTAAATATCAATATTTGAAATGATTGTATTAGAAGAGGAAATATAATAATAGCATTCACAAGAATTTTCATCTTTTGTTTACGTACGTATGTATTCCTTAAAAACTTAGATGCCTCTAGATAAATTATTTGGAAAAAGAAATATATATATATATATATATATATATATATATATATATATATATTTAAAATAGATCATGAAGTTGACCAATTTGAATTTAGTTCACACAAAAATTTAAATTTTAAATTAGAAAATTTGTTATTTTATAATGAAAAATATGTAAGTAAAGCAATGTGCTATATGCTCCGTGAAACGAACTGATAAAAATATTGTTAAGATCCAACTTTAGCGCGAATTCCATTGATCTATACGTACTAATTTACTGTCTCTATTAATGTTAGGACTGCAAATTATTTTTAGATATCTGAATGATTCATCGCTAAAAGTTAAAATATTTTTTTGAAGAAATTTCAGAGTTCACCTGGATCCTATTTCTTGTTAAAAGTGCAATTTGAAATCGAAAACCAAAGCATTACTCCTACGATTTCAAAGAGATTACTGAAGAACATCTCAAGTCATTATTTTACAAATACCTTATCAAATTTGATTAAAGTTGTATAAAGTTTATGATGGAATAAAAATATAAGAGGTTGTTATTTGTGTTCTACAATTTCTTCTTTGATACGCAGTTTTTTATAATTTTTTCAATCTCCACATTAAAAAATTATTCTTTTTAATTACTTGGATTTTATTCAAATTTTAGTTTTCTCTTAAGTTTTTGATAACTTAACCAAATTGTTTCTTCTTATAAAACATTATTAATTTTCGTTGTAAAACTTGCGGTTATTATTGTTATTACCAAACAAATGCTAGGTCATTGACCATAAGGTCTTTTGTCAACGAGCTCTCCAACATTTCTTTACAACACAGTTCAAGACATTTAATATGGGATACTCACAGTGGCGTAACGGAGAACACTTGCCCCCCTGCAAAGTCAGGTCTTGGGCCCCCAAATTGGATTTTACAAAGGGTAGGTACGTGGCGATAGTCAGGCTGTGGGCCCTCTAGAGCCCTGGCCCCACCCCCCACGATGCAGGGGTAGCGGGGGTGTACGTTACGCCACTGGATACTCGTCCAAATTAGCAGTAGTCATGACTTGTCTAGATTCACACAAAACACAATCAGGTGAATTAACCAGATTAAAATAAAACAAATACAAGCAACCATGTCCGATTAATAGTCTAAAATCATCCACAGAAGCAGCAAGATGCGAATCCAGGACAAACTGAGATACGCAAAACACACTCCAGGACATATCTCTAGCAGCGTGGGAGGACACATTAATACAAATTCTTTTCAAAATTATTGTCTACAAATTCTCTTAGTCACTCTTGTAACTTATATAAATGAAGTCTTTCAAGAATATAAAAGTATTTGTTTCCCAGTTGGGAGTAAATTGAATAGACGGGTTGGTCTTGTCTGCGTTATTTACGAGGAAGAAGTTAAAAACAGTTTCTTTCCAACATCGATGAAGAGATAAAAGCTTTGTTTTTCCGCCCTGCATTAACCTTGCCGTAAAAGTGATTCAGGACTCTCTTCATCAGGGTGGAACTCTTAATTTTCTTATCTGCACCGACTCACTCTCTTCACTCCATTCTTTGCTTAATGTAAATTCTACAGAAAATCTTGTTGTGGAGGTTCAGTCTATTCTGTAGTACCTTGAAGAATGTGTGACATCCACTTTTGTTATGTCTATTCTTCTCGGCAATGATAGAAATGGGCCAGTTGGTCAAAGAGACAACTGGCCAAGATATGAACCTTCCGATGTCTGTGCCACTGTCCCACTGGAAGCATTTAGCTTGGGAAAGAACTGTTTCCGCCTCGAACACCAAATTCTTGGCCTCGTCTAAAGCTTTATGGATTAAAAAGTTTGTTCCAACCGTTTATCAACGGCTAAAATTTAAGAAATTTGTTCTTTGTTTTAAGCTGTCCCGAATTCTAACAGGACATGGACATTTTAAGAGCTATTTGTCTAGGTTTAATTTGATTGGTAGTGATATTTGTTCTTGTGATCAGGATGCTGATACCGTGGGATATCTATTGTTGTATTGTAACCTATATTTTTGTAAAATGGAAAATTTTAAAAAGAAATTGAAACGCTTAGGTATTTCCTTGGCACCTGTTTTATTTTGTTGGTCAATCGTAATGAAAGCCTTAATGTCTTAAGAAAATTTGTTTACTGTATATAGATTTTTAAATTTTATTGGTACCTTCTCTTCTTTATATTTGTGTATTTCCTCCCTTCCTTTATGTTGTATTTTTAGCTTCAATGTATTTTATAATTTTGCTTTAAATTATTTAATTGTGTTACCACTTATGTCTGTAAGCCTCATGTTATGTAATGCTGTGTAATGTAACGAATTATGCCTGAGAAGTTTTGCAAATAAGTTAATTTAAAAAAAAATTCTCTTAATATCTAATTTAGCGAAATGTAGGGGCTGCTCTTTACAAAATTTTTGGATAATGCCAGTTCCCTTTCTGCCATAAGTTCCGTCATATCGTTACTTCGCAGACCACTTGAAAACGCAACAGTTCCTCAAACCTCTACAGGAGAAAACTTATAAATATTAATATTATTATGTATTTTCAAGTTGGTTAGTCGCTGGCCTTGTACCCCAGGCCCAAGTCAGTGAATTTTTATAATGCAAAAAATTGATCGCGTCGATGTCATATGATTATGCGGCATGTAAAAACGATCCGTTGAGTGCCTCTTTGGCTCGGTTGCAAAAAGCAAAATTAAATTCCTAGTACAATTGCACATTGTCAGAGCTCGGGTTTCTATATCTGGATAGGAAAAGGGACGTCCAAAAAGATTGCGGCAGTTGGTAGAAACCTATATAGTGCCTCACTAAAAAAGTGATATCAGCACCTGGAGAATGTACTAGGTCTGCAATAATGAAAATATTAAGGTGATCAGTTTTTTTTACGATGAAAAGGAGGACGCGTGTGAAAAATTTAAGAAAAAGTTACAACGTAAATATTTGAAACATTTTTTTTTTAATTCAAATAAAAATACGCTTGCATTCCTTTTAATTATTTTCTTAAACGAGTATTTTCCCATTGAATATATTTTTCCTCTCAATCTCTCATTTTCTAATACATTGGAAATTTCAGAGCAAAATATATCCTTTATATTGAGTTTTACAGTAAGTTCTACAGCTAAAGTATCAACATTCAACCTCGATTCCTCGCTAGTCCAAAAATCATTACCAACTCAAAAAACTGTTTCAAAATCTGCATTAGTTCCAGGTCAGCACAACGTAAATTCAACAAGAATAGCTAAATTATCATACGAAGAGTGTTCATTTTTGAAATGGTTAAGTATTTCCACCCATCTTTTATCGATTTCAGCAAGCTGATTTATCAACTGTTCCAAGTTATTAGAATTTAAATATGCAATCAGCCTTCTAATTTATTCAAACAGACAATTGTCATCATTTTTAATATCAGGTGTTTCTTTCGATAAAACCTCAACACAATTTTCTATATCTGCCCAATTTATTTACGATGAAGTCAAAAAACACGACTGAAAACTGTTTTTTTCCTGTGATATTTATTTCAGACTATTCTTCGACATATTTTTTTTTATTGAAACCAATTATAAAATCCCCGTGCACCACAAAGTATCACACGGGGCTTACAGAAGTAAGTATTAAACACACATTCAAGGGAAATAAACAATTAAAAAAAAGAAGTTAAGGATTACAAACAGTTACAACAAATTTACAGAAATTATTGAAAGCACTTCTGGTGGAAAGAAATTGGTGAAAATTCGGTGGCCAATTAATGTTGAGTCTCTTGAACGCCAGTCTTATGATCTTTCTCTCTGACATACTTGGAACACAAAAGGATCACATGTTCTACATTTTCCTCGCCACCAATATTACAGTCACAGAAAGATGAAGGAGCTAAATTAAATTTGTTCAGGTAGCTTTTGAAATTACCGTGACCAGTGAGAAATTGGGTTAATTTGTAGTTAGTGTAAAAATGATGACATGATAGTCTCTTATTAATGGTGGGAAAAAATTTCTTTGTTATGCTCCCCTTATTAGAAATGAGATATTCTTGGTTCCAAGACTTCATCATTCTTTCATTCGTGATCTTCTTGTAAAACGATTTAGGAATATTAACGTCAATGTCAATTTTGCGCTTGGTTGCAGCTTTTGCAAGCCAATCGGCTCGCTCATTTCCAAGAACGCCCGTGTGTCCGCGAACAAATGCAAAATCTATTGAGATGTGTTTATCTCTTAGTTGGTCCATCACTGAATAGAGATTAACAGATCAGTGTTAAAATATTGAAAAGGAGGACAAGTAGGAGGACACATTTCGAAGAAGGACAAAACCTATAAAAGGAGGACTGTCCTCCCTAAGGAAGGACGGTTGGTCACCTTAAAAATACCAAACCGCATCCCCACTTAAAATTTTAAAAAAATGTATGATAGTATTATTATTATTCATATAGTACCTGTAGAGAGTATTGATTGTTCACAAGAGCGAATCAATTGAAATTTATAACTTCATTTTACTTCATTATGATTGAATTATACTGGTAAGTTCTACATTAAAAATTTATTATATTGCATCTAATTTAATTAAAATATTTTCACAATTCTTTGTTAAACAGTTACAATAAATCTGTTAAAAACAATTCATAACAAAAGAAATTGCCTAAAAAATAGAGGGATTTACTATGACTATAAAGCAGATAGCACAAAAATTGTAAAATAGTTTCAAAAATAGTTAACATTTATTCTTAATTTAATTGAGATAAACTTGTGTTTAACGAAAACAAAAAATGAAGGGAAAAATAAGTAAACACTAAGATTTATTAAAATTTGTTAAGAGTTTTTCAATAGTCGGTTTACGTGAAAACAGTTTTAGCTACTTGTTGGGAAACAGAGGACAAATATTAAACCGACTCCATCTTTAAAAATAAATAAAATTTTTAAACATGGAGAAAGTCTTTCTATAGATCATATGTACTACTTTTTTAAAATATAAGTTTATTTTTTAAGTAAATGTTTCTATACATTGAAAAATGATGGAAATTTTGAAGAAAAAAAGTATTCTAATTTCAGTCAAATTTGTAGAATGTTTTGAAAGTGAAATTGTTCGTAATGACATTTATTATAGACCCCAGTTTTATAGATATGTAATGAAAATTCTTGTAAAAGAAAGTAATGTCAGATCCTTATGTTTATTGCCTGTTTTCATATATATATTTTGCGTACTATTAAAAAGTGTAGACATTTAGAGGACTTAATAATGATCAATAAAAGCAAATTTAAAATGTAAAATTTCTTGACAATTGCATTGAATTCTACGCTTATTGTAAGAATATTTTTTATGTGCACAATTTATTAGGAAAAATAAAGTAATTATGATGAAAAATTAATATTAACTTATATGTTTCCCCGTTTAGAAATGCAATACTTCAATTTCAAAATTATTTTATTATTAGTTAAATGATTGCTAGTTTCAATAACGATTGTCGATGGATTTCGTCATTTTAAGCCACAATAAAGGGATAAGTATGACATCTCTGAGTAAGCTCCTCCACCACCACTCCAAATTTATATTCCAAGTCAACTCAAGGAATTTTTATTTCAACAAATTTAATATATGCATCACACGCACAGAATTGGCCTTTAGTTCATATTTTATCACTAAGTAATTTATATTTAATGTAAAACTTATTATTTTTATTATTATAAACAAATTTATTCAATAAAAATTAACAAACTAAAAGACTAAATACTCCATTATTTATCATTCATTCCATGTTCATTGATGTTTTATATTAACTAATTTATTTCATGACAAATCCTTTTAATTCATTAGAGTAATACGTTAAAAATAATATGTATATTTTATTAAATTAATTAATATGAGAAAGTGGTAATTTTGAATTTTAGCCAAATTGCTACCAACCAAATGTCATAACCACTCGACCCTTCTAATCATGCTAAGATGTTGCAAATTAAAAATGCATAGTTAATTATGAGACATAATTAAATTTTCTTAGAGCAGAGGTTGGCAAACTTTCTGAGAGAACAGTAAAGTTGTAAGTGAAACAAGATAACTAAAATGCCATACAGACATTTACACAAAGAGTCACTAAAACGCTTTTATAAGCTTTACTTCTATGTAACGGAATCTTTGAACTCAATTTTTACTCCCTTTAAAAGGTCAGATTATTTTTATTAAGAGCCACATATATGTGAGCAGGAGGGGAGTGAGTGAGTGAGTGAAGATTAACGTCGCACTGTTCAGCTGCACGAGGGCTTTTGGCGACGGACCACGTAATTTTGAACCATGGTCAAGTGACGTGGACGACACCTGAGCTGGCACCCTCCTCTCCTAACTGCCACACCACACCACACCAACGGGAGGACGTTTCAGCTCTCGACAGATTTAGCGTGCATCGCTGCCCTACACGGCGGGTCTTTAGTGGTACTGGGCTCGAACTCGTGACAAAGCCAGCCACGATCCGATGCCTATACCACTCGGCTACCGCGGCCGAGCAGGAGGGGAAGGAGAGCCTTTAGTTGCAGATGCGCGATCAAGTCTGTCGTGCTCCAATTAATATATTTTGTATAATTTTCAAATAAAGTTTTATACAAAGTAACTATCAAAGATGTTTTTATTTCTGTGGCTCAATGCAAGAACAACCATTGTCAAAATATCACGATGTTAAGAATAAAATTTTCAAGCCTCGTGAAAAAAATGTTCATTACCAATAACACTGTTAGAACTTTATTCTGAAACTTCATGATTACACTAATACTTACAATTGACTTCATTGTTTCTGCATGTAAAAGTCATATTTAAGCTCTTTTTATTAACCCCTAAGCACGTCACAAAATACGCGGAATGTGCTTTATTAGTTTTGTTGAAGGTTTATATGTATTTCTTGCTCACATTCAAGAGTGCTTCCTAACTCATGTATGCAAAAAAGCAAACGTTGTTGGGAACCCTTTAGAGGAGTGTTTGCCTACCAATAAATTAGACTTGAACTGCTTTAGAATTAATTTTAATATTTTCTCTGACTCTCAAAGCATTTTGTCAATGTTAAACAATTTAACAATGCTGTCAAAAGATTAATTGTAGTCGTTTGTTTCAGGCAACTCTTTTCATTCGATACTTATAAAGGAAAAACTAATTAAAGTATATATAACTAGTTTTTTAGTAATTTATGTAGTTAAGAGTTTGAAGAGTCGTAACAATCTTTAAAAAGAGACACAGTCTGCTGAACCTCCCTTAGAGTACCTAAAAGTGTGTTTTTTTTCTTTGGTGCTTTTCGTACCTTGTTGTCTTTTTCAAAGTGACAATTAGGGGAAAAAAGTGTAGATATCTAAGCTTTTCCGTATTCTTTATGTTCGTTCGGGTTCATTAAAAATACTGTAATTATTTGTCAAGAACTCTTTGTACTGAAAGATTTATATAGTTAAATTTATACTATAAACTATTACAAATATATGCATTTGATTTTTTATGTTTATTAATGTGAAAAATATAATAAAAATTCAAAGGCTATAATAATTTCGCTGATTTTGTTAAAAACACTAATAGGAGGAATTTACAATGATAAACAAGCATATTACCTTTCTTGCATAGTAATTATTGCTTTTTGCAAACATTGCTTGTCTTAGTAATTTTACGTTATTTTAAATTCCTCAAAAATATCAAAATATTCTATATTATTTTCCCTAATGAGGAAATTAAAATGATTTTAAAGAAGAGTACGAAATAGGTTTATATATAAATGTAGTGAAAATATATATATATTTCAATTTATTAGCAATTCTAGAATAAAAGAAATATATAGAAACTTGTGTTTGCTTTGAGATTTAGATGCAAAATTAGTAAGGAACTTTTTTTATAAAAGTTTTGTTTTTACATTTCAAAGCGAACTAGTAAGAAATCATTTTCATAAAAAAAAGTAATGTGAACTTCTCCATTAATGTTGTGAAATTCACCGTCAGTGAGAACCCCTAACATCAAGGTCTTTGTGCAGCGACCAGGAAATATTCTTTATTTTCACGGCATATACCAAAGTTCCTATTGAGGTGGAAGAATTCTTTAGCATCATATTTTCTTCTCTTATGAATAAACTTTCTCTTCATTTCCAAAATGTTTTTGGTCCACCGATTTTATTTCTTTTACGATATATCAATGAACTAGCAAATACCCTTCTCATTGTATTCTACCTATAGGAGTGTTGCTGTTGATTTTCACTTGTAGTTCGCAAAACTCAATTGAAGTAAATTTCATAGGTAAATGAATTTAATGGAATTGAGAAAAGAAATATCTGAGTGTTTAAAACATATTTTTGTTCTCCATTATATTTTACTCGGCTGGGACAATGCAATGTAAGTCCTTGGTACGGTACAAAACATCAATGGGTGATTTTGGGAACTACGTCTACTCTACGAATGACTTCTTTATCTTGAAAAGATTTTTCGGATACTTCTTCGCCATTTGATAGTTATCTTATACTATGTAATCTATTATATTAGTCAATTTATTCCCAAAAAATGAAACTACATGAATGCAATATAAAATAAAAAAGCAGTCGTGATATTTGGCGTGGTTGGTGTTCTTCTCAGGCGCATTTATTTTTTACTGACGTCAAGTTCACCACACAGTACCAATAAATGTATTACATTTATTGTTCTACAAAGTTAGAATTTTTAGAACGATCTAAAAATTAGGGACTGCAATTGCGGACGATTCAAGCAAGTACCTGAAGTTAAACTCCTTGAAATGGATTCTCCTAACCCTCCCCTACTTGGTCAGGTTGGTTTAGTTTATAGTATGTAACTGAACCACATGTGCAACTGTTATCTTTCGAAGCTAGTTAGCTTTGCTCCGTGATGTAAGAAAGATGGCTTTTATTTTAAACAGCGTAGAACATTAAATTGGCTTAGCACACTTAAGTAAAACACCAATGGAGACTTTGGAGAAGCTAAGTAAGGTGTATGGTGAATCTACCATGGCGAAAACCAAGGTTTACGAATAACATCGGCATTTTAAAGAGGGCTGAGAATCCATCGAAGACATTGGATGACCGTCGACATCACGGAAAGCAGAAAATGTTACGTTGATGTCTGAATGTGTTAAAAAAATCGTCGCCAAACACTTGCATGATTTACTGAGGCAACACACTTCTCGAAAATGCCGTTTCTGGGAATCCATTCATTCTAAACGGCCTCACTTCTGACGACTGATATCTTTTGCATGACAACGCACCAGCACATCGATCCCAATTGGTAAAACAGTTCCTCACCAAAACTTGAACTAGCGTGCTCCCCATTATTCACCACTTAGCCCCGTGTGACTTTTAACTGTTTCCATCAATGAAAAAACATTTAAGGGATGCTCTTTAGTGTCATCAGGTGAGGTAGAAGTAATATCGCAGGAGGTGTTACGGGAGGTTGTAAAAAATGGCTTCCAGCTGTGCTTCCAGAAGTTATAAGAACGTTGGCAGAAGTGTATTGGCGCCCAAGGAGACTACTTTGAAGGTGGATGTGCTTCAGTGTTGTGAACTAATAAGGGTAAGATTTTCTACACCCTGTCCCCGTAATTTATGATCATATTACGCAAACACACACACACACACACACACACACACACACATATATATATATATATATATGTGTGTGTGTGTGTGTGTGTGCAATGTTGTTATTGGGATGAATTCGTAAATAAGGATTTGCCAGAATAATCTGTTTATTTTTAAAATAAGAATAAATAAAATGAAGAATAACAATTAATGAACTAAGTGAAACATTTAAACGCGTGTCCTTGCCTAATTGGCTTTTATTATGCTTTTAAGATTTATTACTGCTATGCCGATGTGCGTTTGTTCTCAACCTCTTCTCTCGCTGCCTCTTCCATCGGAGTCATTGCCCTCTCGTTTCCTTTCGATGATACCTGGGAGGGAAATGCTAGGGGGCTTGCAGTAGCGCATAGCGCCGCCTACTTCACACACACACACACACACACACACACACACACACACACACACACACACACACACACACACACACACACACACACACACACACACACACACACACACACACACACACACACATATATATATATATATATATATATATATATATATATAGTATAATAAAATAAAAGTGAAGAATAACTAGAACCCACAGTACTAAAGAAGTAAGAAATTGGAATTGAGCAAACACAACAAATGTAGATACAAAAAGTCATAGGACTAAACTGGAGACCTATTATGATTTCTAAAGCTGTCGCCGAATTAGACCAGCGAATTAGGGTTAGCAATGCTTTATGGATCCACCTTCCCTGTACAGCAGAAATTTCGACATAATAGAAAAAAAAACCCAAGTTGAAAAGTTAAGCCTAATACAGCACGTGGTTGTAAAACCTAATAAAATCGTAAAAAGAAATTAAGAAAAGAGAACAATAATGAATCTATCAAGGAGAGGAATAATAAAAATTTTTTAATAGAAAATATTAGGAAAAACTTACTTGTAAAACAAAAATCCTGAACTCAAAAATCCTGTCCGCGAAAACATCACCTACTTGAAAGAGATCCTACGAGAAATTGTGAAAATGATTGAAACTCCAGCTCAGAAAAGCGCAGCAGGATAATGCCATATTTTACTATCATATATATATATATATATATATATATATATATATATATATATATATATATATATAGAACAGAAGTTCAATGAAAATCTAAATAATTCAAAAAATGTAGAAGCAACTCTTGCGTTAGATCTAACTAAAATAATTATAAAATTTTGTAGTTTTACGTTTATTGACTTAAGTAACAGATTCTACAAAATTAGTATCCATTATCTGAGGAAAAGATAATGAAGGGGACGTGTTTTCTGTATTATTTTAATTCCAAAGACTAAAAAATATTTTGCCCTAATAAATGCTATGTAAAAGTTATGCAAAGACTGATAGGATTTTATTATTTGCTTGTTCATTTTGAAAAAAAATCATAGGTAGTTGTTTAAGTGTTTGGTTTTTCCGATACTTTAAAAAACTAATATTCGTGTGTATGTGTAAAGCAATTTTGTATTTTTCATTAAACTTTCTTTTTAAAAAAAAGCGGTGACAATGTAAAAAGTTTAATTTTTAATGAACTTTTTCCGAAAGAATTTCTCTAAGCTTATGTTTTTCGATCAAATTTTATTTTTTGTTTTCAAATTTATTTAAATAGTCAATAAAGTAGAATTATAAGATACCTTATCCACATGAAAACAAGGTGGCTGGTAATTTGTCAAATTTAGTAAATTTCAAGTATTCAATATTATCTTTAAATTTTGGGAATTTTTTTACCCTCAACTATAGTGAATTCAAACAAAAACTCGAAATAAAAGTACATCATTTGTTACTCATCACTGACACAAGAAATTCTTAACATAAACTCAGCTCTTCAGGTACAGTTATTCGGCAAATCTGTTTTTAAATATTTATTGACTTACATATTCTGACTTCTAATTATTGTTTTTCTACTTTTATAAGGAATTTAGTTAACACAGAAATGACATTAAAGTCTGCTCGAATTTCTGTTAATATAACATAGAAATTAACTCGATTGACAACATTACATTTTAATATTTATATGACGAAACAATTATTAGAAAAATAAAAATCTGAGTTCGAAATCACTAACTACCCTGATGTGAATCTTAATGTTTATTTATGATTTAATTAAAATTAACATTTGGGAAACGTATGAAATCTCGAAAGATAACTGCACGCAAGTTTGTTTGATGTTGCTAATAAGCAAACGGAGAGAAGATCCTAAACATATTTATTAATTACTCCATCTATAACACTTTTGCAAAAGATAGTTAAACATTATCGTAATGTTTGAGAGATACAAGAATGGTCATACTAGAATATTTGAGCATTCTAATGTAGATTAATGTCAGAAAATAATATAAGTTTTAATTCGGAACGCAGTTCTTAAGCATAAACAAAGGATTTTCCCTTTAAAACGCGTAGGTTTGTTTCACTTTTAATTATTTCCTCGTACAATATTTCAACACAGATGAATACTAGGATTTAACATAACAAAAATGTTTCAATTTCTTCTAATGCGTAGGAATAATTTTAATGAAAATATTTATGCAAAATGTGAGTGAACTTTCAAAGTCATATAGAAATTAGCTTCTCAAGCCAATGAGTCATTAAAATTCATCCTCTATTGTCTTTAGGTTTTTAATAAATGATACGTTGGAGAAAGGAGAAACATAAATATTAATTATTTACAACTATTTGTAACATATTTATTGAAATATTTCAAATAAATTTATACTTTAATATCTGTCATAAAGTAGAATTAATTATAAAATTGAAAAAAAATATCGAATGCATTTAAAAAAAAATAAAAACAATTTAAAATAATATGTTTAATGCATTTGTATATTCGTCTCACAGGCCATCGTGGTACGGTGTTCGTAAAAAAATTCCCCTTCGTAAAGTTCCCGAAACTCACATTGCAGCTGTAAAATATATTTATCTTTCTTTAGGCTGATTGAGAGCCAAATTTATACGTCAATATGAATTAACTTAATTAATATAACAAATTAACTTTCGTAAAAGAAGCTTATTCATTATTTGTGTCATTTTCTTTAACGCATCTGATTTCTCAACTTTAGATTACCGTAAAATCTGGCTTATGTAGAGCGCACAGATACTTTCAAGCTAAATTTTTTTAATTATTAGGCATATTCGCCGTATAACACGCACCCCCTTTTTAACGAAGAAATCTGAATTATTAGTATACATTGTTTTTATGTTTTGAAGTAATTTATTTGAGGTATTATCCCAGACCTTTGAAAGAATAGTATACGTCTAGAACTACGCTGCTGGACAATTGCTAAGGACGGATAACACTATCATCCATAGCAACCACAAAATGAAAGGAAGCAAAATGTGGAAAATTAGAATAAGTGCGGGATATTAGTAAGAAGAAGTATGAGTATGCAAATTTTTTTTCCACTTCTGTTCATCACGTGATAGCGTTCATAAGAGCTTTAAAGGTTTTGACGCGTGTGGACAGTTGTTGTTTCAAGTCAAAGTTTTACAGGAAAGATTTAATAGACGAACTTAAAATTTTTGGCATGTCTTCCCGACATCACATAGATGATTTTATGCGTGGCCGAATTATTGGAAAGATCGAAGAAGGGCGAAAAATAACAGATGTTGCCAGGGAGTTCGACATCGCTCACATCGTTGTTTCACGGCTGTAGAAGTCATTTAAAACTACTGGAATGTGTAGTAGACGGCACGGGGTAGGTCGTGTTAGAAGTACGACGCCTGTAGAAGACAGATATATTGTCCTATCAGCAAAAAGGAACAGGCGCACCACAGCTCAGCAGGTGGCAAATCAGTTTCTTGCTACCTCAGGAAAGCAGATCTCCCGAAAAACTGTTGCCAGACGTTTGAGGGGAGGAGGACTATACGCACGCAGACCTGTTGTGTGTGTCCCATTGACCAGACAGCACTGTACTGCCCGTTTGCAATGGTGTCGTGAGCATCACAATTGAACTGAACAGGACTGGGCATCCGTACTATTCTCAGACGAGAGTAGGTTCAGTCTGTCATCGGATTGTAGACGCCAACTGATCTGGCGCGAGAGTGGTACTGCTTATCGTCCAGAAAATATCCAGGAAAAGGACCGATATCCGACATGCAGTATCATGGTGCGGGCCGGCATCATGATCAATGGCCGCACGCGCCTACATGTGGTTGCGAATGGGACTATGACGGGCCAACGATACATTGATGAAGTTCTACTTCCTCATGTTCGTCTTTTCCGTGGTGCTGTCGGTGATAAATTTGTATTTATGGACGACAACGCAACGTGTCATCGGACACTCGCTGTTCAGGATTGTCTACACAGCGAGGGTATTCAACGTCTCGTATGGCCAGCGCGTTCTCCAGATTTAAACCCCATTGAAAATGTGTGGGATGCTTTGGGGAGGCAAGTTGCTGGTCGAAACTATCCTCCGACAAACAAGAACACATTCATCCGTGCACTCACAGAGGAATGGGATAAATTGCCTCATCAGCTGCTGGATAATGTTGTGCAAAGTATGGTACGACGTGTGGAATGTTGCATCACACTCCACGGTGGACATATCCCGTACTGATACCTTTCTTTAAGGTGCCTGCTGACTTTTAGATGCATTGTTCCATTTCTCCGTACGCAGATCAAATGAACATTTTTTTTCTTTCAGATGTTTCACAGCTTTTGTACTTTCCAGAACAATAAATATTCTTTATTCTAATGTCTGAACAGTGTGGCAACTATATTTTTTATCCTACTAGGCCTCATGTTACGCTTAATGTTATGCTACATAGCAATTTGTGATCCATCCTTAGAAATTGTCCAGCAGTGTACGACTGTTCTTGTTCATAAAGCAAGCCATTTCTTTTAAATAAACAGTGCCGCAATACATCTAGAAGTAAAATTTTTTTATGCCCATCCTTTTTGTTACTTTTAAAGCTATCGTTTTTCTATACCTGGCGTATAACGCGGACTCTTAATTTTTTATCTTCTTTTTGTGTTCAAAGTGCGCGTTATACACCGGATTTTACGGTAATTTAATTTCCAAGCTTCGAAAAATTGTGATTGAAATTTTTTGAGCTATAAGAGTATTATAGCCTAATCCCAAAGTGTTGATTGGCTGTCGCAAATACTTAATAATACATTTTTTTCAACATTTTTTCAAAGAGGTTTATATCATTTGATATATATAGATACGTTTGTTCCTTTATTCTAATAATATTAAAAAAAAACTCTCGAAATAAGTATTATGATTACTATACGTATGATTATCAAATGTTGTTAAGAAAAATAGTTATTTTAATGTATAACAATTTAAGACACTTGGAATTTCTCTTGGCATGAAAACCTTAAATCAAAAATTCTTAATATAAATTCTTCAAATTGTTCAGAAAAATTTCACGTTTTAACTTAAGATTGGAACTATCAGCTTTAAGAGTCATGCATTAGTTCATAATATTTATTCATCGCTCCACTTTTCATATCTAGTTAAAAAAGAGAGAAAAATAATATGGATAGTTTGCTAATTAAGTTTAGGCATTAAATATCGCTGTAAAACTAATACTCGAGTCTGAATGATATTTGAGAAATGTCCTATTTGAACTGTTTCCTGTCTAATTCCCCAAATTGGGGCACCATAATTAGGAATTTATTTTAGACAATAATTAACTATATGCTAATTGAGTTAACTAACCCACGTATGTTAATATTATAATTTAATTCATTTTGGGGGTATTGACAGATATTGCAGTTCTACGAAACTGAAATGAGTACAGTAAAAAAATTTTAGAGTTTTTCTTTATTTGACATTTGGACATACTTACAATAGAGAACAAGGGTGAGAAGTGGAAGAGGGGATGAACACTATATAAATTATTTTTTCTCTTGTCTAAACTTTTCATGATTATTTTCAAAATTATCTGTTTTATACGTCCTTTTCATATTTTTAATATGATAAATTACAATTATAAAGGTCCTCTAGATAGGTTATTTTTCTTGTTATGATAAAATAATTGACTCATCATTTGGCTTGACCAACTTAGAATCTTTCCCCACATGAGTGTTAGATGTCTTGGTATTAATTTAATCCAGCTTTTTCTTCATAAGCTCAACCGTCTTTTGCAGGCCAAGGCTGACTCGCTGATTCTCCTCTAGTTGACCTTATCATTCAGGATGGCCTACCATAGGTTGATTCCCATTAGTTTGAGATCATTTTGAACATCCTCTACCTCTGGTTTTTCAATTTTGAAAAAAAGTTACTTTTTTGGTAGGAAAAGCATCGGCATATCAGTTTAGATGGCTCAGTCACCTGATACGTTCTAACAATGTCAGTCCCGCTATATTTACAATATTTCCTTTAAATTTCGTGATTGTAAAGAACTCTCCACTCATTGTTCTCTTGAATATGTCTAAAAAATTTCCTTTCAAAAATGAGCAACTTTCCCTCCTCTGCTTTATTGAGGGTCCAACATTCACTTCCATACAGGGCAACATGCAAGTTTAAAGTTTTGTATACGCTCAATTTAGTGTTTGTAGAAATTAACTTAGACTGGATTTGGTTTCTGAGGCGATGAAAACTTTTATTAGCCAAACAAATTCTAATGTTTATTTCAATTTTCCGATTTTTGGTGATTTTATCCAACTAAGTACAAAACATAAAATTTTCAGTGTTTTAAAATTTTATCCAATTAAGTAGAAAAATTTAAAAACAACTAAATCTATAAAATATTAAAATTGGTTTTTAATTTCTGAAATAAGTACGGTATTGACTTAAAGCATTTGTTGAAAAGTATGTTATGTTATCTCACTGTTATGTTATGTAACGTTAGTAATCGTACGATTTTTAAATAAAAATGATATATTATACTTAAATTTTTCGCATATGATCTATTTATATTAAATTCTGAAAATAATGTTCGATACATAGAATTTTCAAAATACAAAGGAAATGAAATGCAGAATATAAGGAATACTGTTTATACAATTCTTTTTTGATGTAAGAAATGAGTCAAATTTTAAAAGTTTACAAAATCAAATTATTCATGGAAAATAACTTTAGAATCGAATACCCATCCTGTCTTTGTGTGGTCTTTACTGAAATATCAAGTTACGTATCTAAGAGAGTATAAGCGTTTGAAGCTTATTTAATGTCAAAAAGTAATTTTTGTACACAAATAAGAAGATGAAAGAAAACTATCTTAATTTAGAATGCTAATGATTCTAAAATACCAGTTTTCTCCGTTTTCTTTAAAAGATATTTCTCTTCAGGCTATCAACAGTAATCCTCAAATATAGTCAGAGTCTCTAATAGGAAAGATATATAATTTTGAGAAAAAGCTCATTAATGTATGTGCACTAAATAACACTCATTAAATTTGCGTGGTATTTTAATAATCCTTCATCGTTAAATTTTAAATTGTTATGCCAAATATTGAAATTAAAGTATTTAGATTGTGGAAACATATATTTATATAAATTTTAAATCCATCTATCGGCCTGTCTAAAATTCATAGTCGTTTTTGTTCAAGTTCTAAAAATAGCCTTTTTAGAATTTTACTAGTAATCGTAATGGTTAACACATAATTGAATATATTAAAAAGAATAATTTCGTAAAAGTCTGATTTAGAATTACACTGAGTTAGAATTCGGTGGAATTTTGTCTGAAGTAGAGCAATTAAACTGTCTATAAATATTTAAATGCCTCAGTCAATACTATATTCAAGTTCAGTAAGAATTTCTTTGAAACCATTTAGTTAGAAAAAGTTAATAAAACATGCATTCATTAGAATTATATATATATTTCCCGGTGACCCTAAAGTCTGTTAACATTTGAAAAATCAATTACTTATGGAATAATTCGTTATTGGATCACCTGGATGAAAAAATAAAGGAAAAATGTCTTCAAATGCTAAAGAAAAAAGTTCTGTTTCACCAAAACAATGCTCCGCGCCACAAGTCCAAGAAATGAATGGTCAAACTGAATGACTTGAGCTTCGAATTGATTCCCTACCCGCCGTACAGTCCAGATCTAGCACCCAGGGACCATTGACTGTTTACAGACCTTAAAAGAATGCTTCATGGAAAGAGATGTAGCTCAAATGTAGAAGTGATTGCTGAAGTTGATGCTTTTTTATGAGAGTAAAAATAAATAGCTCTACGAATAAGGTATTAAAAAATTAAAAGATCTCTGGGATGAATGTATCACTCTTGAAGAAGAATATCTTGATAAATAAAGCTCAATTTTGCCTAAGAGTTGTTGTTTTATTAATTGACCCGGGGAATTATTGAGTGATGTGCTATTCCTTATATAAACAGAAACTATGTGCCATTTAAATAATTAGAGCATAACAGACATTTATGAGAGAAATTTTGAGGATATTTAGAATTTTTAATTTAAAACTAAAACAAATTATTCACTTCATGCAATCCAAATGGCAAATATTAGCTTAACTTTTTGAAGTAACAGAGGCCTTGCATAATTATTCATACTCTAGAAAGTGCTTATAATCAGATTATTTACATAGAAATATATATATGAATATGCATATCTATAATATTTCCACATAGTTAAACACGTATATTGCCTTTATATGTAAAGTAGGAAACTTTGATTCTGAAGTGACGTTAGCTTAACTCGAAACTTATTTTTTAAAATTCAGTTTAAATATAAATAATAAACATTTTGTAAATTTATTATTCGTACATGGCCTATTCAAAAATATGATTATAAGTTATGGAAAATGCTTCCAGTCTTTCTCTCATTAAAATTTCATCAGCATGTATGAATGACAACTTTTCTACGAACTTATTCCTTGCGGAATTTTAACAAGAATTACTTAAATCACAAATGTAACAAAGGATTTACTTCAAAGTTTACCTAACACTTCCGTTGACGAAGTAGCGCGAAAATTCCACAAGTTTGAAACTAACTGAATCCTTGCAGCTTCTGCAAGTTATAGCGAACTAATGGAGTTTACCATGGCTCTCATTTGGAGCTACATTATCCTCTAAATAGGACAATCGAATGGAATGAGTGGGCTGATGTGTCAGAGAGGAGCTGCAAATGGACAATTACGTGACGTCAGTAGTGGTCAAGAGGGAGTAACAATGAGAGAAAGTGAATGTTGTAGTAGCTAAACTGAGATGCCATACGTGAATGAAATTCGACCCTTATCAAATGTATTACACATACCAGAGCTCCAGTGCTTAAACTGTAAGTTTGAAGACATTTTGTGATGAAGGATTTTGTATAATTCAAAAGTAGATATGATTTTTATGAGCAAAATAACATAAAATTCTGTGTTTTACCTATTTTAATCATCCTTTTTCATTTATTACAAAATGAAATGCAATAATTTAATGATTAAGTTGAAATATAAAAGAATTCCGGGTAGGAATTGTACTTACATCAAATAATTATTTTACTAAATATCATACAAAATTTTTAATTCTGAGCGTGTAATATAAATGTTACATTGCAATCAAGTTTAGACCATCGTGAAAATATTTGTATGTACTTTTTATATATCTTCCCTCTAAGAAAACAGTTAAGATGAGTTACACATAAGATCTTCAATGCCATGCTCTTAAGTTGTAAAAATTGAAAATAAATCAGATAGATCAGTGAGTGAGGGAATATTAACATCGCACTGTTCAGCTACTCGAGGGTGTTTGCTGACAGACCTCGTAATTTTGAGCCATGGTCAAGTGACGAGGATGACCCTTGAGCCGGCACTTCCCTCTCCTAACTACTATACCACACCAACGGGAGGACGTTTCAGTTCTCAACAGATTTAACGTACATCACTCCCCTATACGGCAGGTGTTCAGCATTACTAGGCTCGAACTCATGACACGCCAACCGCGAGTCCGTAACATTGACCACTAGGCTACCACGGCCACATAAATCAAGCGGAAGTAAACTGTAAATATTTATTCAAAAAGTATTATTTTAACTTGCATTTTATTTACAAAATTTTATTTTAAAAAGTGATGAACTTAATGATATTTTTTGTAATGAAATTTGATAGAAACTTTCTAGTCATCTTAACAGTGGCTATGATAGTCTTTCTAAAGATCACCGATGGTAAGAAGGTTGAGCTATCATTCTTCTAAAGATCCCTGTGTAGAAAAGCCGATGCTTGCTTAGCAACCAGGGTTAAAAGTCCTTACAGTAGAGTGTAGAGGGGATATAGAAAAGAAGTATAATTGCAATTGCCGTCTTCATCCCTTATCTGTAACTAAGAACTACCGTACTGCACTTTTTTTCCAATGTTAATGCTACAGAAAATCGGGTGCTGCTTAGAATCGAAGGAAAAACTTGTTGGATGAGGTATTTAGAGCAATTATTAGTGTATGTATTTATTTTATAATGCTGATAAAATTGCTAATTATTTACTTCTTATTAGTTCACATTTTAAATTTATTTTAACTTCATAAAAATGTATATCAATAAACCATTTTACACAATTTTTTCCTTTTTACAAAATTTTGTTGAAAAATTCGGGTGCTTCTTAGAATTGATGACGGCTTAGATTCAAATAAATGCAGTAATTATTCGTCATTGGAAGAAAACAATGTAGTATTTTGTAAATAATACATTGAAAATTGGGTAAATAATATTCAAAACAATATTAACCATTCTGATAATAATAATATAACTACTTATCGCTTTGCTACTTCTACTTCTACAAAAAATAATAATAATTAAATAAGAGATATGTTATGATAGTTAAAGCTTATTCATAAAAATTTCGAATTTTTGAATTTAAGATGTGTGTACAGGATAACGTCTGACGGGCCCTCTAGTGTATATAATATATATATATATATTATTAGTTTATAGTATATTATTCTTAATTTTCTTATAATAAATTTAGTTACTAAAATATATATAGATGGCGCCATTATTTTTAGTTATGCGGTTTTTTTGTGCTTCGCGTTAGTATGCTATTAGAATTGGAATACATCGGGTAAGATTTTAGTTTTTTCGCACATTTTCATTATTATTATTACTGGTCATAATCATTATTAACCTCTATTGCAATTATTTATGTTTATACATATATATATATTTTTCTATTTAGTCCGAATTCCTATAGTAATTTAATTTTCCTATTATATTCTATTGATGTTATATTCACCCACGTGGGTTTTTGGGCCTTTGCCTTGGTTTACCTCCTATGCTATTATGTCGAAAGTTTCCGCTGAAGGGGAAGGTTGAGATCTCGCAAAACACTGTTTAGCCCTGTTTCACTGTCCTAATCCAGGGATAGCTTGGGAAACCATAACAGTTTTTTCCACTATAGCTATATTTCTCTTATTTGGTTTGTAATAGCTCCATGTTTTGGGTTCTTTCGGTTTGTTCTTAAGATGTTTTTAGGATCTATTAGTCTTCTTTTTAATTTATTTACTGCTATATATATATGTATATATATACAGTGGTTTTCAAACTTTATGGATTCACGAAATCCTTAAAAATAAAACATATTTCGGAGGAACCTCATTCCACCCTAAGAACAACAAATTTGCATAGAATATTTAAAGTCGATCAACATGTTATAGTTACTTTATGTAAAGATAATTAAGAACTATTGTATTCGTTATTAAAACTTTTTGATGTAATATGAAATTTACTCAATAATATCTTTAATTTGAGCTCCAGGTGTCTCAGATCCATAGAAAAGGCTAATTTATTTTGCATACACATTTATAGTTTTCTTTTCGAATTTTTAATTTTACGCGTGGAACCCCTAGGCACGCCTCGTGGGACCCCAGGCTTCCGTGAAACGCAGATTGAAAACGATTGATAGCTATAATAAATCATTTTTAAAAATGACAACGAAAATTTAATTGAGGCTCGATTCTACATTTATTTTATACATTAAATTATTTTACTATTCTTAAAATTTCCTTTAACTATTTCTCTTTTCCATTTATAAAATCCTTTATAAAAACTTATTTGTTAATTTTTCTAAAAATTACTTGATTTAATTTAATAATTATTTATTTATAGCTTTAATATTGATTGCGTGAGGATTAATTTTAACCCTTTATCTACCGGTGGTACTCATAAGTACCACTCACTTTAAAATTACATAGAATAACCATTTTTACGAATACTCTGACAATACTTAGCTGAAAGATAGCACGGGTTCTATGTTGAGTATTTTAGCGGGGAAGGCGAATAGTTTTATAGCAGAAGTTGCATTTTCAGCACATTGCGAAGCTTGTCATTTCTGTTCCGAAAAAATAGTTAATGTCAAAAGGTGTCTTATTTTTTTTGTATGTAAATGAAGACCTTAGAAAACGATTTGACTATTTATTTTAAGTGAACAGTGCATATTATTAGTTTTACAGTTGATTATCTTTAATTAATTAATTAGCTCTAACGGGTTAAATTTCCCAAAGTTGAGTATTTTTTTACGTATATTCCTTATTTTTCAATGTAGTGATTCTAAAAGAAACATTTCATGAAAAAACTGCAGTAAACCATAATGCAATAGATAAAGGGTTAATACATTTCATTTTATATATTTGATAGTGTGTATACTACAACAACTAATTGAATTCTATTTCGAGTATACAGTATCGAGGCAGTACATAAAGAGTGGGAAGCTTTAACTACACTAAATAAAATAAACATAACGTTACATGAAGGCACTTGTTTAACAAATACCTTAAAGAATTCGTTGAAATGAATTCCTGTTCTAACGAAGGTTTCTTGGCAATAAACTTTACTCTAAGTAGACTAATTTTATTAGACTAGGTTTTATAGACTAACTAGACTTGATTTACAAACTAATACACCTTTTGTTCATAACTATACGCAGTTTTTTGTTTCTGTTAGCATTTTTTTTTATCTTTACTTCTGATTTATATTTTGGAACAAACGATAAAAGTAATAAAATTATAATCTGCAAGTGTTAATTGAATGATAGTTTTATGAAAAAAAAATAACGCGAAGAAAACTCTGACTAATTTTATTTACAATCCAAATAATTCTTTACATGATGAAGCAAAACTACAATTTCTATATTATCTTTGAAAACACTTTAATTGTAAATAAGATTTCAAGACAATACTTTTTTTTAATAAAGTTACTATTCCAGATGGTATTCGAAACGATATGATCTTTGACGTTAACAAATAAAATGCTATTTAATCACATACATAGAGCTCGAAATAAGTTGAATTTTGTAAGCTAATATGGATTAAAATGTTCAGTTAAAAAAATCATTGAAAAAATAAGATCTATGATTAATGGAAATGACAATAATGTTGCAAAGAACACGGTTTGTGGATTTTATGCTAATTGACCCAAAGAACAAAACTGTTCTTAAACAGTGATGGAGATTATTGTAGAAAAACTATTCCTAAAATATAGAATATAGCATTAAGATTCGTACAGTAAATTTCAGAAGAATCTCGTGCCTTCTCCAGTACTTATATACAGCTATCAGAGTATAAAGATACAAGTATGCTATGATAGATATTATTCGCAAGCAATCCCTCCGTCACGGGCAAGTGAAGTCTACAATATATAGCTGAAGTAATACTGACTCAATTTCAGCAAGTGACCGCTATTTATGATCTTCGTGGCTACCTTCCAGTGCTTTCTGATAAATCCACTTCCGTCATTGGCCATGACGTTATAGATATCTCCAGTAATTGCTAGATGCCTCCATGTGATCACCAAGCCGAATTTGGTGGCCAAAAATGATCAACTCGGCTGTATCGCCAATATTTCGATAAGTTCCCATTGAAACCACAATGTAATGTAAGGAACGGCGTTGTTTGCAATCATTAAATGTTTTATTGTAAAATAAATGTATAAATGAGAGAGAGAGAGAAAGTAAAATTAACTTATTAAGCATGCTGATTTAAATTACTTACACAAAATTCACAACAACTTTCTTGTATTTTACTCCTTCGGTAAAAGATAAATAAGCTTTTGTAATATTTTTAGATGAATACACTAAATAATCAGATGTAAAACTTTCATGCATATTCTCTACACTATCTCGGGAATAAGCAGATGGGAATGTCAACAGCAAAAGTGATTAATATAATATTAAACACCATCTTAAAAAAGTAGATTAATACAAAAATTAATTTAATGAATTTTCTTTTTTAAAATAAACCACAATGTTTTAGAAGATTTATCTATAATTTTTAATGATAAAATAAATTTCAATATAATATGTATTTTAGAGCTGTGTGTAATAAAGATGAGAATTTTTAATACGATAAGATGTTAAGCCCCTAACGGGTTTTTATTTTATTTTCGCAATTTATGCATTAAAAACTGTTCCGATATTATTTATAATCTCTTCAATCAAAAACAACTTTTATTCAGATTGAAACGAAAGAAAGTTTAAAAATTGTTCTCTTATTCCACACACATTTTCTCAAATTTACAGAGTGATGTGTATGGTGCCATTTCACTAATTAATTTAAATCCTCTTTAATGCTTGCCTGTCAGAACTTCTCTTTGAGCTTTTAATCAGTTGTGATTACGGAAAATTAATGACCATCAATTTGTATCCAACAGCACGTCTTTTCATCTTTACTCGGGCCTCTGCACACACAAACTCTGAGTTATTAATATTTTTAACATTTATACATTATGCAGTTAAAATATATTTCAAATAATAATTTCCGATAATTATAGATACAATTTCTTTTTGCGATATAATAAATGTAATTATTTTAATAACTATTAAAACTGAAACTCTATCTGAAATTCTGAGATATATATGAGATCGGCAAGACACATTTGAATACATCAATGGTTAACATATCAGTACATATGTACAGACGAGTAATACAGAAATCATAAAATGAAATAAATTATTAATAATGCAAAAATTAGATTCTTTGTATCACTGAACCACTACTTACGTGATGATATTTAGACTTACAGATCTTAGAATGTGCTGTACAAATAAAATGGAATTGCATTAAGAAAAATACTGAATTTAGTAATTGTAGAACTGCAACATTCTTTTGTGCATAATGGGCTCAATTCAAGACGGTCACATGATAAAGACAAACACGTGTTCTCCATTGAATTTAAAACAGACATTAAACTAATCGAACTTGTTGTTCTATTTGTAAAACTTACAATTAGATAAAATTACAAATATCATAATTGGGTAAAAATTTTTAAATGATATAAAGATAATTTCTTCAAAAAGATATGCTAAAATTAGTAAAAAAAATATTTATGCATATACTTTTAAATAAAATGCATTTTGTATACAATATACTTTTTAAGAGAAAGTTTCTGCAAAGTGCAAAATGTTGGCAACAACGAAGTGCGTAAAGAGATTAGCTGAAAGCACAGGATAGCTTTTATCGTGCAACTATGACGTCATATGTATTCTTAAATAGATTGACTAGAATCGCATGTTTATCATTATCATGTGGCTACGACGTCACACGAATTTAGCAAAGTGCATGTTTGTCTGTATTATTAGATTTTCATACAATGTGATTCAATTATGGAATCTTTACGTCCAAAATAGATTTCAATATGATGTGAATGGTCATTATTGTGTGAATCTATCCAGTTTCCAGAAAAAAGGTATACGTAGATGCAAACAGTAAATGTTATACAGTATCATATCATGCAATTATTTTAGAGAAATTACAGTGGAATGCCTCCACATATATGAATGGGATATTTTTATTTGTTAGCCAGAGTCCCAGTCATTTTCACAGGAGTTACTTTTTAAAATAAAACTCGTGCTTAGTCAAGCAATCATTCATAAGATTTTAATATTAATGATTAACATAACAATCCCGAAAAAAATTTACGATAAATATGGTAAATATTGTAAGATTGTGTAACGAATCGTAAAAAGACCGACAATAGTGCGCCCTTATCTGACACTGTGGACACTTAATCAGTCAGCCTGCCAGCTCGGTGAAGCAAATGACAATGTCCGTGCTTGAAAACATCTCGTTATTGTATAATATTAACTGTTTTGATGTAATTGTAACTGTGCTCAATTTGAATGTGATGTTAGTTTGAATTTAGAACTGACAAATTGAAGACTATTGGAGCTAACCACGTAGTAATTTTTGAGTGCAGGGGGTGCCGAATGTGGGGATTTTCGTACAACTAATAACTATTGCTAATTAAATTTTTCTTCATTTCATTACTGTTAAAAATAGGTCAAAATCTGTAATCAAAGATGACTGATACTTAGAATGATGCCAGCCCTGTTCCAAGGGCACACGACTAGCCAATGAAAGCCAAAAGGTTACAAATAGCGACCAACGTACGTGCCGATCTTTTGAATTGTATTGGCCACGGTAGCCGAGTGGTATATGTATCGGATCGTGGCTTGCCTTGTCACGAGTTCGAGCCCAGTACCACTAAATACCCACCGTGTAGGGCAGCGATGCACGTTAAATCTGTCGAGAGCTGAAACGTCCTCTCGTTGATGTGGTGTGTTAGGAGTGTGTAGTTAGGAGAGGGGAGTGCCAGCTCAGGTGTCGTCCACGTCCCTTGACCATGGTTCAAAATTACGTGGTCCGTCACCAAAAGCCCTCGTGTAGCTTAACAGTGCGACGTTAATATTTAATACATCAATCAATCAATCAATTCGAGTTGTTTTGAGGATTATATATGTAGCGATATCTAAATAAAATCAGTACTTTGACATCACACGAAGACGATCGTTCTGGCGTGATCGATAAAGTACTGGTGTTCAAAACGGAAGGTGCCCGGTTCGAATCTACCCACATTGGTGACCCTGGACTGAAGTAAGAAAATGCAACTTTCTGAACTGTCGTGGCGCCATCTACCGCAAGAAAAATAAAAAAATAAACAAAATAATCGTAATAAATAAGAAGAGAGAGAGAAAAAAAATAAAATAAATAAGAATAAAAAATTGTGGGAGAGAATAAAATAAATAAATAAAACATACTCTCTCCGAAGCAAACGATAGATCATCTTTCTCTCATCTCAGCAAGAAAAATAATGAGAGAGAGAATAAAAAATAAGTAAAATAAACATGTTCTCTCCGTAACAAACATCCATCTCACTGGTGGAAGTGTAGCGTAGCGGTATCTAAATAAAATCAGTACTTTGATATCACGCGAAGAAGATCATTTTGGCGTGATCGATAAAGTACTGGAATGGAAGGTGTCCGGTTCGAAACCATCCCACATATATATAATTGAACAATTTTTAAATTTCAAACAATTTTTAAATCTAAATTAATATATAAACTTTAAAGGATATATTAAAAAAAGGAAATGGAGAAAGGACCAACGAGCCTAGCAATGGGATATGTTCCACAGCAGCCGTCGAGGCAATTTGGCCAAACTGTTTTGCAAAATGCTCTTTTCTTGTAAAGGCTTAATGCATGTTCCTTTAACAACCTCAAGAAATACCTATCCAGTGGACACCAAATCGATTGTTCTACGTTAGATGATGCTCCAGCCCTTTATGAAGAAAGCGATGGATCGTAATATTTTGAAAAGTCTAGGTAGGTCATACAGCTAAACTTTCTTTAGCCAAATTGTGCAGAGATCATAAAGATTGAAGCATGGGGCAATAGGTGACTGTTTGCTTAAGAGTATTTCCAGAGAACACGAGAGACTGTTTCCAATGGTGCAGAAATCATAGAGATTGAAGCACTGATCAATAGGTGACTGTTATCTTCGCTGATGATTATTTCCTTCCGGGAAATATCATCCAACGTAAAATTATCAAGTTCAATTTCTGTGAACAGCTAGTTCATAAAGAACTTTAAAGTAGTTTCTGAAGCTGTAGCTGCCAGCTACGAAGAAATTTTGGATTACTAGATATTTTGGATTTCATTCGTCTTCACGGAGCATCAGCAAAGTTTTCTCTTATTTTGTTTACTGATTCATTTACATCTGTTAATGTACTGCTTGTAGCGATAAATAACTGTCAACTACGGGAAGATGCCCCTCAGAAAAAGGGGGAAGACTCAAGAAAGACTATTCTGCTGGTTCTTCCTCGAGGACGATGGTTTGGAATGAATAGTAAAAAGACGGACACTAGTGCGTGCTCTCATAACAGTGGGGGCATTTAATCAGCCAGCCTGACAACTCGATGAAGAAAGCAAATGCCAATGTCCGCGAGCGAAAATCTCTCCTTATTCTATAGTATTAACTGTATTGATGTAATTGTAACTGTGCTCAGTTTGAATGTGATATTAATTTGAATTTAGAAATGACAAATTAAAGTCTATTGGAGCTAACCACCGTAGTAATTTTTGAGTGTAGATTTCACTATTAGATAGAATATGACGTAATATTTCCTAGAAGAAAGAACAAGGTAAATAGCCAAAAACAATCATTCTCTCTCTCTGTTCGTGTAAATAAAAATATGTATACAATCCTTAAGATATTTTTCCTGTGACTTTCTGAAACAGAACCAAATTTTTATTTTGCATGCATTTCAAATGTGTTCCTTGGATCTATAAATTTCCGACTGATCAACGGATTATTTGATTGTTTGTTAATGTCAGACGGAGGGGCAACACGAGGTCTGCAAGAGACGGACAGCGTAATTTTGAACCACTGCAAGTGACGAGGAAGACACATAACTCTGATCTGGTACTGTATTCAAATTTTCTCAGCAGGTCAACGTAAGGATTGTTTGCTTCGACAGATTTACTTTGCATCGTTTCCTCTACCTGGAGTTTTCAGTGGCACTACGACGGGAAACTGAGTAGATAGAAATGACGTTAATTATGAGTTCACGATGATGGCCACGACTCTTTTTTGAATAGATAGATTTTGAAACAAAGACAATAAATTGACGGTTTTCAGATTTGTATTCAAATGTTTGCTAACAAGTTAACCCTTTTGAAAAATCATGTTTTATGAAAAACACCTTGATATTTCAGATGTTGCAAGAATCGAAATCCTGCGATGCTTCTTTGTGAGTTAGGCTGTAAAGTATTTACTCAAGATGCGCAAAAATCCCTTCCATATTATTTTAAATTTTTTATCACGTTTAGGAGTACTTATTATCGCTTGTATTTTCAGAATACCAAATTCGATGTGTCTGGGGCTTCCAGAATTTGCACAATATCTTCGTACGTACACGTACACTGCACAGTGGGAAACTGGGTTTGTCAAATCTAATTGCCGAGGAAATTTGAAAGTAAATTTATAGTAAAATAAAAGAAAATAAATTGTTATTCTTCTTTTGGAATTCAAGCAAATAACTTTCTCTTAAACATGCTTTCCTAAAATATAGAGTGAGGCTATGTTTGGAATGTTACAGTATACAGAATCAGGAATAACCAAAAATTAGGGTACTTTAACAACGAGTTTATCTAATTCATATCCTTTTAAATCGTTTTGGTAAATAAAACTGTGACGATATTTCAATTAACGTGATATAAATATTTATTTTGTTATTTTGTTCAGGAAAAAGCAACTGTGCTTAAATTGCGTGAAGCACTCATGATATGAAATATAGCAGACGTAATCCAATAATTTTGTTCGAAAAATGTAACATTACAAGGAAATTTATCAAGATTAATCTCTTAGCATATAGCATATCCATTAAACTGAAGAGCAACACAACCAAAGTTTTGAAACTAAAAATCAATTTAAATTTGCATCCTTTGTTGTGGAAGTGTAAATGATCATCCACACTCCGAGACGTGTGAAATTGAAAAATACAACCCTGAATATTTATTTTCGCACCACACAAAATGCGTTCAAGACAATTTATCTACAATAGATAAAAAAAGAGTGAATATTACCATGAATAAGTAGAGCTCTCCGTGATACAATGCTTTCACATTGACCTTTAATAGTCACGCCAACTGTACAAATAGGTTTATTTGATGAGCAAAAGCGAAAACACGAAACACTTACCATGTCAAATAGATATTTTGGCACAAATTACATTTTTTAAAAACTTTTCAATCCTCCTTAAATTATTGATTTATGATAAATCCATCAAATAATTTTAAAGAACAAGATTATCATAAATACGAATCAATGATACATTTTATCTGTCTCTGGTGTGCTTATTGTATGTTTAATTAACCAAGTATCTATTGCCAATCTATACAACCATAACTCCTCAGTGACACGATACTAACGTGAACATTTCTTTAAATTATTTTGAAAGAGCTTAGATTAAAGGAAGAGAGAATGCTAATGAAAATTGCTTCATTATTCGGGCCTTTCATGTGGCTTTAAATGAATCTCCTAAGAGATATTAGTACAGATATACGAAGAGCGTATCTGCGTGTGTGTTTGAGGAAGAAATTTTTGACGGAACGAAAATATGTTTAACTATCTACAAGGAAAAGTAGATCATCTACTTAATTAAAAAAAAAACTTTTCATACCCATACTGTCTAATGTATCAGTATAATTATCATAATTATATTTATTTCTATCTATCAATTAGACCTTTGACTGCAGAGGGATATTTCGAAAAGAATTTTTACTAACTCTATTAACAGGAGGGTTATCTTTCTGTGTAACAAAATTTTTGATGAGAATGAAGATCTTTTCAAAATGTGCTGTACCTTTGAAGTGATGTTATTTAATTACTTACTGTCAATTAATGAATGCTATAATTTTAAATTTTTTAAAAATGTTAACCGTTATCCATATAATATATCTTTATTAATGTTCGAGGATAAAATTTAAGTTAATTAGCAAGTTGTTGATATTTTGGCCCTGAAAAAATTACACCCCAATTTATAGTTTTAAGAGACAAAAGTTATTTGTGAATAACGCTTTTCTTTCCGTAATACGCTAAACAACTTTACAATGTTTATCTTTAAAAAGCTAAAAAATATAAAACAACTAAATATGAGAACATAATTCTTTTGTAGCGATAGAATACATTCCGTTTTACAAATAAAATATCTAATTATAACTGCTAGAGTTAGGTGTTTCAAATTTAGAAGCTTCAAATGTAAGAGACTTTTTAGATAGCAACATTTAAAGACAAAATAATTTTTGCTTGTCAATAAAATGAGTATTGTATAATTTGAGATGTTGTAACTATATATAGTTACCTAATTAATTATCTAGTTTCCTTAAACTTATGTTTTAAATATTCACTGGAAAAAAATGAGTAACGTGTAGCGGCAATAAAATTCTTTTCTGAAATTTAAAAATAATTTTTTAGACGCAAACTTCCGGATTTTGTTATTTTGTAAAATTTCAATATTTTCATTTATAACTAAGAAAAATAAAAATTATTTTGGAAAGCCAAAAATAAGGAATATTAAAAATTATATAAAAAAACCCCACAAATTTTGACTGATAGTGATTATTTCGAAGAGTGTTGGAATACATTTTGTCATAAATAAAATCCCCCTCCACAAAAAAGTTATTTACATAATAGGTATTGTGCAAGGAAACTTAACTGAGTGATTCATAATATTTCATCAAGTTTAAACTTATAAAATATTAATTTAGCTTTTGAATTTTGAAAAACTGTGAATATATCTTCTTCAAATTTATTTCCATAAGGTATCCGACTACGTTCGGAACTGTGATTTTGAAAAAACACCCCGCATAAATGGATAATTTTCATAACATTTAGTGCAACTTAGATTAGAATACATGTATAAAATTGTTTTAAGGACACACATTTTGACAAAAAAATTATTTGAATGCAATATTTCGGCAAAAAATTAACTTAGAATAACTTTTCCTCAAAATGTTCTCCTTTTCTGAAAAATGCTTCTATTATAATAATATTTTGCCTGCATATAGCTCAGACCTCTGTACAGAGGCTCAACTATATTTTTGAAAAATTCATATTATTTTTAGAGTTACAACCCATTGAAATAACTATCGACGTTTTTTTCTTAAAATTTCTCCCCTCTGTTTACGTAAACCATGAATAAACCCACTTCTAAGTTATATATTACAAAAATTCTAGTTGAACCTCTGTACAGATGTCTTATCTATATACAGGCAAAATATTATTATAATAGACGCATTTTTCGTAAAAGGAGAATATTTTGAAAATGGGTCATTCTATGTTCATTTTTTGTCAAAATATTGTACTTAAATAATTGTTTATTGTAATACTATTCTTAAAATGGTTTTATATACATTTTCTTATCTAAGTGACACTAAATATCATAAATATTATCAATTTATACGCTTTTGCAAAATCACGGCTCCGAACGTAGTCGGATACCTTAAGCTCAAAATTTTCTAATCCTGAAACAGATTTATTGAGTTGCCTTGAACATGCGATTTACAATTTGCTTATTTGCGATAACTGGATAAAAATAAAAAAAATCATTGAAAATGAATGCTTGAAAAGAGATTTATTCCAGCCAAGTGTGTATGCAAGGAGCGATGCTTTATTTGGATACAAACGCCACTGAACAACATACTTAATACGTTACAAGTTTCAATCATTCTCTGTACTGAGTGCAACATGCTGAAGATAACTGAATTATAATTTTTGCAAATTTTTGGGGCTCATATGGTGGATTTTGCGTAAATGAATTAGCTGAAACATTTGATATAAAAGAGACACATCATCCAATATTCTTCCCATAACTAAAACATTCTAACCAATGAGTTATTTGATATCTGAACCTGATTTTGAAATCATGTGTAAATAAATATATTTTTTTTATATTTAGTATCACCTGTGTTTAAGAAAATACATAAGAAATTGCTTTAGGAATAATATTATTATTAAAAAAACTTAATGTAACTTTTTGACAACTGAATATATTTTCAAAATATTTTTTGCTTATGGAAAATGCTTCAGTAATAACAATATTTTGGTTATATATAGTTAAGATTTCTGTTCAGAGCTTAACTAATATATATTTTTGAAAGATATCATTTAGATGTGGATTTATCCCTATCTTTAAATATCCGAGTAGAGTTATTTTAATAGAAAAATCACCGGTTAATATTTCGATTAATAATAACTCTGAAAATATCCTGCTTAAAAATCCTGGCTTAGGCTCTGTGGAGAAGTATTTTTGTACATATATATAAACAAAATATAACAGAAGTATTTCCCTTTAAAGAATATTTTGAATGTATGTAATTTTTTTGTCAAAAGCTGGATCATATAGTTTTATTTATAATGATAATGTTCTTAAAACAATGTTATATATATATTAGTGTTCAAGTAACACTAATGTTTTAAAAGAATAATATTCGTTTATACAAATTTGCAAAATCACGGTTCCAAATATCTTAAATTACAACGGAAAAAGTGTGCTGAATAATCACGGCACACAGTCATTAAGGAAGACTGTGATGAAAATTAAAAACACTTCTGCCACACAAGAGATTGCGAATTGAATGTCGTGCTCCCACTCTGGCTTTTCAGAAATTAACGTATCCGACTACGTTCGGAACCGTGATTTTTCAAAAGCGTATAAAATGATAATATTTATCATATTTAGTGTCACTTAGATAAGAAAATGTATATAAAACCATTTTAAGAATAGTATTACAATAAACAATTATTTAAGTACAATATTTTGACAAAAAATGAGCATAGAATGACCGATTTTTAAAATGTTCTCCTTTTTTGAAAAATGTTTCTATTATAATAATACTTTGCCTGTATATAACTCAGACCTCTGTACAGAGGCGCAACTAGAATTTTTGAAACATATAACTTAGAAGCGGATTTATCCATATTTTACGACAACAGAGGGGAGAAATTTAAGAAAAAAACGCCGATAATTATTTCAAATGGTTGTTACTCTGAAAATAATGTGAATTTTTCAAAATTCATAGTTGAGCCTCTGTACAGAGATCTGAACTATATACAGGCAAAACATTATTGTAATAGAAGCAATTTTCACAACAGAAGAATATTTTGAAAAAAAGTTATTCTAAGTTAATTTTTTTTGCCGAAATATTGTATTAAAAAATTTTTATTTACCAAAATGTCCTTAAAACAGTTTGGTACATGTATTCTAATCTAAGTGACATTAAATATCATGAAATTTACCCATTTATGCACCTTTTTATAATCACGGTTCCGAACGTAGTCGGATACCTTAAGGAAGATTATGATGAAAATTAAAAACACTTCAGCCACACAAGAGATTGCGAATTGAATGTCGTGCTGCCACTCTGGCTTTTCAGGAATTAAACAATACGAAGAAAGTTCTATAATTAGGGTATTTATTTCAAGAAAAACATGCGATTCATAAGCTGTTCATGCCACTTCAAAATTTCCCTTAGATTAAAAAAAATGGGGTTCAAGATTTAAAATATAGACTACGAAGCAAATGGAAGAAGGTTATTTGGTCGTATGAGTCTTGCTTCAAACTCTTTCTATAATTTAGGCTAGTTTATATCTGGCGAGCACCAGTACACGCTTATGATAAATACCACTCTCTTTTAAGAATGAAACATGACGGAAGTTTGATCATGGTTCAGGCATGATTCTATTTTAGTCTGACTGTTAAAAAGGCATCAACAGTCTTGAGATCCTAAGATCACCTTTGCTCAAAGCAGCAGCCAAGACCACCAACAATAGCCACCAAAAACTAATCGCTTGTTATAAAATAATTTAACAATTCATATATTTCATCTCTTAACTAACTCTTAAACATAGCTAACGCAACGTGAGCGATTTTATTTACATACGTTACCTATTAATTTTAAAATGACTGAAAGTAGTTTTTAGAAAGTAATTCAATAAAATGAATTCAGACCTAATAAATGTTAAATTAAATAAAATACCTTCTGGAATTTCATTAATTTTCTAACAGAATCATGCATTCTCATTAAAAAAATAGTGTTTATTTTTCTTTCCTCGTACTCTGCCCCCTCCCCTTTAAATTAAACTCTGTATGTGACATTTCGAGTTTTAAAAAGAAAAAATCCTATTAATAATTTTTAATTAAAATGTAACTGAAATACGAAACATTTAAATTACTTTAAGCTTTTTATGCATTTGTTTGTTTAAATCAATAAATGTGGCTATATTTTTTTGTATTCTCCTAAGCCTATGAAATGCAATACGTTCAGAATGTTAAAACTGACACCAACAGTGGCATGTAATGAACTGATGTGTATAAAATGGCATTGTTTGCATTAAGCATTATATTTTTGATTTTTTAATGTAAATTAAAAATCACTGTGTCTACAAATAAAAAATTCCTGCATGTATAATATGTAGTTTCGATCACAAATCTATGCTTATTGCTAAAACATTTCAGATATTAATGTAACAAAATAAGTTGAAGCTGTCACATAAAATTCTGTAATTAATTGTGTTTATTACTTGAAGAAACAAAATAAATTGGGGGTTTATTACATTAAATTTACTGGATATCAAAATCTGATCAGTGATCAAGTGGATCCAATAATCTGATTGTTATCAATTTTAAATTTTATTTGATAAAATTTTGACACTATTACTAGTATAGAACGTGCAAAGTGATTTTTTTGTTACTGAATTCTTTATACAAATGCATTTCATTTCATATATTTTGCTCGTTATTATCATTTCTTGTTTACTTAGTAAATTCATAATTAGCCAATTTGAGAGAATGAATTACCTTAGTCACAAATATGTTTATGTTATTAGAACTACTCTCTATTTTGACTTCTGAAACCTAATCCAAAATGTTTAATGCCCTTTCTGAAATCCCATTCCATTCGATTGAAATACAATGATTACATGTTAATGAAATCGCGGAATAATTATCATCGAGTTCAGATGCCACGATATTACGCCCACAGAAAACTGATACAGTTTCCTTATTGGTTGAAATATGAACATTATTCATATATTAGATAATTCTGAATGCTATAAAGAGACTACGTAATTGCACGAATTAATAGTTGTTGTAGATGCTGTTGTAAAATACAATGTTACGTCGTTTGTGCATTATTGAAGATTGAATGTTGATCTCGTTTTAATCACCCAGAAGCTGAGTAGTCGACATTGCGAATTTGCAACTTTTTTTTTTCAGACGAGTCGGGGTTTCCAATCCTGGTGTAAAAAAGGATTTGTCGTGTAGCGGGGTTAATGCACATAAAATCGTCAAATTGGTGCAGTGTGGAAGATTGAGGTGGTAGCTTAGGCGTTGTCCTTGTCAACTGAATTGCAAGCAAAGGGCAATATTAGTAAAAAATCTTCTTTTCGGATTTAAGCATACTATCGTTACACTATTTTTAAAAATATAAGAAATAATTTTATTTAGAAATGTCTTTATGATATACATCCATCCATCCATACATACATATACATACACTTATCCAAAAAGGCATATTAATATATATATATATATGAAAGAAATATGTATTATATATCAAAAACAAGAAATAATAGATAATGAACATAACAAGAAATATCGTAATAAAAATATAAAAGCTGAACATGAAGAACAAAATTATAGAGAAATATTTAGTATATATATATACTAGAGGACCCGACAGACGTTGTCCTGTACACACATCTTAAATTCAAAAATTCCAAATTTTTATGAATAAGCTTTAACAATCTGGACCGTTTTGAGTAAAATTTATATTAAAAAGTAACTACAGTGTCTAACGTCATTACATGTACGGTTATCACAATTCAATCACTCGATAGCGTGTGAGTATGTATATACTATGAGCGAAGTTAAATGGAAAGACTGTGTGAATAAAAATTTAAACTTGTTTTAATTAAAGGTGAAAAAGTTGAGAGACTCAAACTATTTTATAACAGGTATATTTATTAAATTGTACATAAAATGTATAGTTTTTTAAGCACACTTCAAAACTCTTCAAACACTTATTACATCTGAATGTAATACTTTAATTAACACACGATTTATTTCAACAAAATAATAACACGAAGTGACAAAATATATTCCTGAAATTATCACAGAACCAACTGTCCGGACCAACTTGAATTATAATGAAATAATTTGAATATTCTCTCTCGATACTGTAATCTTAGCGCAGTCTGCCGGATTCAATGTAAAACATTCCAAGATCAATATAATTTATAAATAAAAATTTAATTAAATAAACATTTCTAAACCGAGTTATAAATCTAAACCATTCTCGAGTCCACTGGAACAGACAAAAACTTTCATCAAAATCGGTCCAGCCGTTTAGGAGAAGTTCAGTTACATACACACGCACAGAAGAATTACATATATAAAGAATATTTAAAAAGATATTAATTAAAAACGCTAAAAAGCGGTAATCGCGCGCGCTTCTGTATTTTCGTAACAATAAAGACCGGGTTTGGCCAGTTTGGCTGAAAATCAATTTTCGACGCCATTTCAATTCCTACCATTAGCTCACGATCTCTATAATATTTTATTTATTTGTTTGTTTATTTATTTATTTATCTTGGTGAAATTTTCAATCGTTAATAAAATACATTTTAAAGCGCTCAATTCAGCTGAAATGTAATGTAATGTACATGATTATTTTGGATGACAATACAATAATTTAATTATGATTAATAAAAATTAATTGATTATAACTAATTATTTAAAAAATTACAAATACAGCCACGTTGGTGACTTAGCGACCCTTTTGGCGACTTATGTCAAAACTTGAAAAAGTTTTTTTCTCACGTGTTAAATAAAGCATTCAGTTGAAAGGAACTTTTACATACACGATTGTTTTGGATGACAATACGATTCTTTAATGATAATTAATAAAAATTAATTAACACTTAATGCTGTGATTCTGTCATATGTATATAAATATTTATATTAATTGCAACTATTTAATAAAAAGTATCTAAAATAAATATTTTCTTGGTTGATCTAAGTAGGAATTGATTTAAAATATTTTTTATAATATTTGTGTTTATAACAATAGCGTTGTTACAACAATACAGGTGAATATTGAGTTGTATTTTTTGAATGTTTTTAATTAATATCTTTTTAACTAATTGTAATATCGAACCGAATTGCGAATCTAAACCATTCTCGAATTTACTTGAACCCACACAAAAACTTTCATCGAAATTGGTACAGCCGTTTAGGAGGAGTTTAGTGACAAACACACGCACAGAAGATTTATATATATATATATATATGATGGATGGATTTTTATCTCTTGTTTGTAGAGAATTAGACTATATATATATAATAATAATAATAATTAAAATTAATATTTACTTGAAATTATAATCTTGTTTATTTATAATATCTTTAATCATAATTCCGAAAATCTTATTTCAAAACCTGTTTTCTTCATCTCGCACTACAGGATTAAAACGTATATTTTGATGGTTTTATTAGTGATTCCCCTCGCTAGAAAGATTAGATCTTGAAATTTTGACAGACTTATTCAATTCCTACTATTTACTCACACTCTCTATATATTTATTTATTTGTTAGTTTATTTATTTATCCTGGTAGAAATTTCAATCGGTTATAAAAAGACATTTTAAAGCTCTCAATTGAGCTGATATTTAATATGCATGTTTTTTGGATGACAATAGAATAATTTAATTATAATTAATAAAATTTATTGATTAAAACTAATTATTTAAAGATTTAGAGATACAGTCACGTTGGCGACATAGCGACCATTTTAGCGACTTGTGTCAAAACTTAAAAAGTTTTTTTTTCTCACATTTTAAAGCATTCAGTGGAACTTAAATTTTATATACACGATTGTTTTGGATGACAATACGATACTTTAATGATAATTAATAAAAATTAATTACCACTTAATGTTGTGATTCTGTCATATGTATATAAATATTTATATTAATTGCAACTATTTAATAAAAAAAGCTAAAATAAAAAATTTTCTTTGTTAATCTAAGTAGGAATTGTGTAACTTAAGAAGTTTTTCTTTATATTACTTGTTGGTGATTTCAAGTAATGAAATTTTATAAATACTTACACGGGCCTTGCTAACCGGTTGAAACTATTTCCTAAAACACTGAAGTAATTAAAAAAAAAAAAAAAAAACTTATATTTCCCGTCCTTTAAACACATGATTATATAATTTACATTAGGTGTTCTCCTGTTTTTGCTTTTGTATAAAAATGTGGAACTACAAGATTTCCTTCTATTTTATTTTTGCTCTTGAGTGAAACTACGCTTAAAATAACTCTCCATATGTTAAAATTGAATAAATATTGGTTGGGTTTTAAAAAAAAAACCCTGACTTTTTTTTTAAATTGCCACGACTGCATCATTATATTTAACAAAATGATTATTTTTACATCGATACAATATATTTATATATATATATATATATATATATATATATATATATATATATATATATATATATATATATATTTTAGTTTTAGTTTCGTATAGTTATCATTATTATGAAGGACCTATTATATAAATATACAACAAACTTTAATTCGGGTTTTTGAAATGAAACCACAGTTAAATAAAAGGGACGATAAAATATTTGTAAAAATATTTATTATAATAAATACTATTACATAAATGCAAATGTTTATTAATAATGAAAATATTTATTTTGGACCGTAAAGTCTTATTATATGTTTTGTAAAATATTTTTAAAAAACACTTCTATAAATATATTTATGCATTAGGAGCTTAATATAATTATTTTTATACATTTATGAAATTAATATAATTAATTTTAAATTCAAATAGTTTAAGGTCATAACATGTTATTGTAACATGTTGTGAACTTTTCAGTTTACTTAATGAGTTATACATTATGAATATAATTATGTGACAAGTTAATGCTAAGTCTGTCTTTATTTAACTGTTTTTAAATACTATTATCGTTTTTATTTTCACACAATCGTTTTCTTTTCCAACGAATTTTATAGTTTGTAATGAACAAATGCTTATAAAAACGAAGGATAAACTTTGAACACATAATGAAGTGAATGAATAGGTATAAAATTAAAGTAAAAATGGATAGATAAAATGAAATAACTTTATTTAGACAAATATATATTTCACAGCTGAACAAAGGAAAAAAGTTCTTACAAATAAGTCATCAATAAAATATTATAACACTGACATCATTAAGATAAGTATTTTCTATGTAATTAAATTCACATTTTGTTTCCTAGGTAGTAATTTACAATATTCAGGCTCTTTGTGAAATACCTTTCATAAAAATCTATCATTTTAAAAATTTAAAATTTATTGCCTTATGCAAGAAAGCAGATAAAAAAAACTAACGATTTTTATGTTCTTTTCTAATTCTTAAAAACTACCTGTCTAAACAAATGCAAAGAATGCAATAATACATTTGTTCTAAGGTTGTTACCCTTGAATGTAGTGTAAAAAAATTCTAAAAAAATGGATATTTATTACCAAAAAAAAAATCTGTATTCTACACGGCTGGAAAAAATCGAGCGAGCTAACGAGTAATTAGATTTATGCTTGAGAAACTCTTTTGATTTTTCGAATAGCGTTGCTCTCATGGAGGCTTTTAAAAATCTTAATTATGCAAGTAATTTATTCCTCTTTTGTATATTAGCTGGGCTTTTTTTTTAAAAAAAGTCTTTTAATTTATTATAAAAATATCTCAGGATCTTACTCGGATGTTAACATCAGTTAATTTACTACAATTTCTAGACATTTCGACACTAATGAGCAAATCAATAAAAGTGTAGAGTACGTATTTTCGTAAAATTCTGATGCTTTGCTTACATGAATGTAAATATATAATTACCAATTTTGTATGCTTGAGTTTCCCATAATTATGTGCGATGCATTTCTTCAAAACCTAAATTATGAATTTAATACTGTTTGACACATAGATTTAGTAAAACTTTTGTCCTTTTGGTAATGTTTTGAAGATGTATTTAATATAGTTTTAAGGTATCCGACTACGTTCGGAACCGTGAATTTGCAAAAGCGCATAAATGGATAATTTTCATGATATTTAGTGTCACTTAGATTAGAATATATTCATAAAATTGTTTTAAGGACTATTTGACAAAAAAAATTATTTAAATACACTATGTTGGCAAAAAAAAAAACATAGAATAATCTTTTTTCCAAATGTTCTCCTTTTGTGAAAAATGCTTCTATTATAATAATACTTTTCCTGTATATGGGTCAGACATCTGTATAGAGGCCCAACTAGAATTTTTGAAATATATAACTTAGAATTATGTTTATTCATATTTTACGACAACAGAAGGGAGTAATTTTGAGAAAAAAATTACAATAATTATTTAATTTGGTGGTAATTCTGAAAATAAGCGAATTTTTCAAAAATTCTAGTTGAGCCTCTCTAGAGAGGTCTGAGCTATATACAGGCAAAATATTATTATAATAGAACTATTTTTCACAAAAGGAGAACATTTGAAAAAAGATTATTCTAAGTTTATTTTTTGCCAAAATATTGTATTTAAATAAAAATTTTTTGTCAAAATGTCCTTAAAACAATTTTATGCATGTATTCTCTAATCTGAGTGACACTAAATATCACAAAAATTATCCATTTATGCGCTTTTTTTAAATCCCAGTTCCGAACGTAGTCGGATACCTTAAGTTAGCACACAAAAATCTATGGGTCTTGTTTGTTTTCATATACCGTACAATATCCAAAGCGTATTTCTCGCACTTTTAACACAAAAGATCGATATTTCTGGGTGAGTGTTATACGCTGGGGAATAAAAATGATAGCTGTAAAGATTAAAAAAAAGATGAGCATATAAGAAATGATTTTTACACATATTGAAATATTAATTGTTTGAAAGAATGTTCATATCTTGACTTTAAAGGGTTGCAGCTCTAGAAATATACTATTTTTTCAAAACCCTGAGATAATATCTCGAAGAAATGTCCTCAAAGCATAAGAGAAAGTCCCACTTGCATTTCAAGCATTTCGTAAGAAAAGTTTATACGGCAGTAGCTCTCAAACTTTCATTACTTGCGACCCAATATACAATCATAATTTCAACACCAATGTATTGAATTGGAAAATACGATACTTTGATGCTAAAGCTACCTAACGACTTTTACCTCTTAAGTATCCCTGTCTTATATAAACGTCTCGCTCAGCCTGTGCGTCAATTGCCTGGACGTATATGTACGGCATTCCGAAGTACGATGTTTTCTGATCACTCCTATCCATAAAATTATTCCGAAAGTTTTGGAATGCAATAAAATTATCTTGACAGTGTTTACAAAGGATTTACTTATTTCAAAGAATTTGCTTATTTATTTCCCTTTCTCTCATCTCCCCAATACACCCCATATGCGTGCATACGTGCAAAACGGTGGCATTGGGGAACGAATTACGTACTTTTAATCGGCAATTACGGAATTAATTATAAACCGTACAAATTATCAATATAATTGTTAATCTTTGCATATAATTTTATATATGACAAGCCCGTCGGGTCAATTTGTTCCTAACCTAGTATTGCTAAATTAATGATAAAATACATTGTACAGTACAGACACATTTATATGTATATTATATCAGCGTAAATGTTTATTTATTAATTTATTATTATGCCAGAATGTATTTTTTGTTTACTTTCAATAAATTAATAATATTTTTAAATATTCTTTTGTTTTCGACTTTTCAATATGCTCGCGTCCCCCTCCTTGGGTCATCACGCCCCCTAGGGGGACCGCCCCACTGTTTGAGAAACGCTGTTATACGGCAAATATGCCTAAATATTAAAAAGTGTAGCTTGACAGTATACGGCGCGACTTTGCGCTTCATACGCCAGAATTTACGGTATTTATTTTTAGAGTCATATAGTTATATATTTCTTAAAGTAATTTATTGCATATACACAGCCAATAGCTTCCACTGTTGGCAGTATAACGCAACTTTAGGCAACTTCTTTTGATTTCTCAAAATTGCTCGACGGTATAGTACGTAAGTACCGAAAAATGTGTAATATATTGTAAAAAGAAAAGTGTTTCTTTCCAAGATGCAAAAAAAGCAAGAATGCTTTTGTACTGTTTTACAAATGTTTTTTCCCCTTGTTTTACTTAAATGGCAAGATATTTCAAAATTTACGCATATTCTGAGTACTGTTACTATAATTTAAGGTTATACATATTAAAAAATGTGGTACAATTAGAAATTGTTTTGTAGAATTTTTAATAATACATATTTACGGTTTCAAAAATATTAAATACATAGTTTTAAAATGTGTGAAATCCCCTAGTACACGTTTTTTTTTAAAAATATATCCCCGTAAATTATACTTCATTTTTCTAATATAATAATAATTAAAATAAGAAGAAGTTGAAAGTACATGATTTCAAAACATTTTAATAAACACTTTTTTTAAAAAAGGCCTGAGATATTATATTTAGTATTTTACAGTGGAAAAATTTACAAACAAATAAAAAATTTCAAAAAAATTATCGAGAAATAATGATATTCAACTTCATTAAAAGCATACGTTTTTTTCCCCCGCCTTTACATATATTCCATTAGATACTTTTTTTGTCACTTTTAAACTAATACATTTAGTATGTTGAAACTTTAAACCCAGTAACGAGAAATTTTCCTGGGAATACTAATGGAAATTAATTTAATTACTAGAAACATCAAAGAACAGCGTTCTATTTTCGTTAATTACTTTCTCGTTTCTTCTTTTTTTTGGCTAATTACTTTTACTAAAACAACATCGTCTAAAAATAGCGACGCTGTTGCCGAATATTGTTTTAAAAATCATATTAATTACATCGATATTCTAAAATTTGGAAAAATTATTTTGTAAAATATTTGAAATTTTTTTTTTTTTTTGACATTTTTGATAGTTAAACTATTATTTGATTAATGTATACGTATGTATTTTTTCAAGTGACTTGTATCAATTTGGCATCAGAGACTGGGAGAACATTTTGAAAACTACTATTCTTAATTTTCGTAAGATCCGGCGTATAACGCATACCTATATTTTCAAGCTGCATTTTTTTTTATTTTTAGGTATATTCCCCGTATGACGCGTTCCTACTTGTTTACAAAAAAATCCTGCAATGCAGCTATGCTTTGAAGTCATTTATTTAAGGCATTATTCCAAAAGCTTTAGAAAAAAAGTATATTCCTAGAATTACAACACTTTTTAAGTCAGTGTTTCTCAAACTGTGGGGTGCGCCCCCTAGGGGGCGTGATAACCTTACAAGGGGGGGAGAGCATATCGAAAAGTCGAAAACAAAAGATTATCTAAAAAAATTATTAATTTACTGAAAGGAAGCAAAACAAAATATATTCTGAGATAATAAAAAGTAAAACATACATTTAGATTGATATAATACACTTATAAAGTATCAGTACAGTGCAATGTTTTTCATAATTAATTTAACAGTATTAAGTTAAGAACAAGTTTAATAATTAACGGTGACCCTATGGGCATATCCTAAAATTATATACAAAATTTATACTTACCTTGATAATTTGAACGGTTTATAATTAAAGTCGTATTGCAGTTTTACGTCAAAAAATATTATTATTGAATTCAATCCATTGTTATTTTGTGGAAGGGGGGCGATGAAAATTATGATTGAAACTTGGGTCACAAAAGTATAGAGAGTTTGAGAAGCACTGCTTTAAAAAGTTCATAAGGAATGTCATTTATTTATAATAAACATATTTCGATGTATGTAGAAGTCAAATTTTTTTATGCGCATCTCTTTTTTATTTTTAGATATCTCATTTTCATACCTGTCGTACCCCTGAATTTAGATCTTATTTTTCGAGCTAAAAGTGCGCGTTATTCACCGGATTTTACGGTGAACGGAAATAATGAATGGTAAAACAATGGGGTTTGATCGATTTAAAACAGCATACATTTTTATTATATGAATGTAGGATTTCTCACGCATTCTCATGATATCCATGACTATTATAAATATCAATGATAGAACAGAGTTAAAATTTCAATAAACTGACTTAATATTAGCTAAAGGGAAAAATACTCTTACATCTCTCTCTTTTTATTCAGTCTTTATTACACTATTATAAAATAACACAGTACGCGAATATAATGATTTTTTTAGACAAATTTTTTGTTCTTGCCCGAATTAAAAAAAAATTTGGGATTCACGCTCTTTAGATGAGAACGATTTATTTGAATTTTTGACAGCAAATGGTAATAAGAGAGTCGATAATGACGAAGTCCAGGTTCAAATAATATCAGCTGATTTTATTCGCGGGGGCGTGAAATTTGCAACTAGTATGGAACAACATTTTCTTATAATTCTGACATACAGCGTTCTGACATTGAAATTTCAAAATAATCTTAAGTTTTGTGTAGAAGGATATCAAGAGTTTTGTAAGCAACTTGAAAAACCAATAAAACAGAAATTAATAACAGACTTCGTAACAACAACAAAAAAAAGAAAGAAAGAAAAAAACCCGAGGACATATACTAATAATAAATCAATTTTTCATTTGAATCAAAACCTACAAAACTATGCTAGACATACATGACACATCTATTGATGATAGGACCTTTGATCCAGTTCGTAATAAAAATGCACATTTGATATCAAGGTGCAAAGAGTAGTTGTTAGCAGGTTTATTCCTTATTTCAGTTTGAATTTTTATTTGTTATATGTACTTACTAGCTGGTATACCCGTTCTTCGCACGGGTGAACTGAAAAATTAAACAACACAGATTGAAGGATAAAGAAGTTTTTAATGAGTTAATTTTACGTGAATTGCAAATTAAACAAAAAAAGCTTTTTGCATAGCTCAGCTGAACATAAAAAAAGAGAGAGAAATAAAACACCTTTGTTAAATTTTAAGTATGTAGATCTAATAGCTGATAAAAAGGGTTTTTTTTATTTAACTCCCCGTAACACGCTTGAGGGTCGATTTTTGAAAATACCTTCCTAAGTTGATCTCTGCTCAGCAAACGTAACACATTGTTAAAAGTTTTGTGTAATGAACGCTTAAAATAGTGTAAATAATTTTTATCTGAAAGTATAATGCATTAATATTACTTTCTGTAGTATTTATTTTATGTTAAAATTGTAATATTCGCAAGCAACGCCGTTTCTTAAATTATAATGACGATTCATTGAAAAACATAGCGAAATGTTAACGATAGAGTCGGTTGGCAAATGCCTAGTTACTTTCATAACTCGAGCTTTATTAGAGCTTTGTAAGACCCGCCGTGTAGAGGCGCGATGCACGTTAATACTTTATCCAACCGCATTATGATTTACTGCAGTTTATTTCATACAATATTTTTTTTGGATCACTACATTTACAAATTAAGGGATATACATAAACAAAATACTCCACTTTGGAAAATTTAATCCGTTAGAGCTAATAAATTAATTAAAGATATTCCACTGTAAAATTGATTATATATATACCGTTCACTTAAAATAAGTAGTCAAATCATTTTCCAAGGTCTTCACTAACATACAAAAACATACGACACTTAAATTTTGACATAACCTATTTTTTCCGCTAAAATACTCATCATGGTACCCGTGCTGCCATATATCTTGGAAGAGTGGATTTCAAAGAATATTCCTGCTAAGTATTGGTAGAATATTCCTTCTAAGTAGGTGTGGTGTGGTAGTTAGGAGAAGGGGGTGCCAGCTCAGGTGTCGTCCACGTCACTTGACCATGGTTCAAAATTACGTGATCTGTTGCCAAATGCCCTCGTGTAGCTGAACAGTGCGACATTAATATTCACTCACACTCCAAAAAATAGAGTACATTAGTTATTGCGTTTTTAAGTGTAAAAATAATTATATCTGCCTATTCAATTAAAATTATAGCGTTATAATTAACTACTAACCACAAACAAATTTTGAAAATTTGTCCAAATGATGCAGTGTGAAAGAGAAAGTTTATTTACTTTAAGTATCGGAACTGATAAAAGCATTTATTTGGAAAAATGATAAATTTCTTACTACCAAATGTGCATAATAAAATCATAAGAAATAACATTAAAATAAAGAGAGATTTATAACAACCTCTCCCTTCAAAACTTAGTTTTATTCTGAAATAAAAAAAATAGGCATTATGCTGATCACAGGAATTAATTAGAAGCGAGCACCTTGCGTAGCCTAAACAAAAAAGGTTTTTCACAAACAAAAGATAGATATATGCTGTGGTGGGTTTTTTTGCAGCGCACGCCAGAATTGTTTGTAGATGGCAGAATATTTTCCTACTTACTTGACAAATATCGTTATATTTTGGACACTTCATGCAATATCTTTATAAATTTTTGTCTATGCTATAAATTATAGCCTATGTGCTATTCTGATGTGTAAGCTATATTACTGTAAAGTTTCATTAAAATCCATTCAAGTGTTTTTGTGTGAAAGACCAACAAACATCCTTACAAACTTTCACGTTTATAATATATTTTAGGATGGACACAGAATTTTAACTGTGTACACTAATTTTAATTCTTTTTTATATATAAAATAAATTGGTTTTGTTTTATAAACATGCAACATGTGTGTGGATTTCATTATTACTTTTCTGCACAGTTTTTTGGGAAAATATTTGGAGGTTTTTCTTCTTACTCGATTTTTTAAAATGATGGAACATACACCTGAAATTTACTATATGTCGCATGTCTTTTTTTACACCAATTTTTAGAACTGTTTTTGAAATAACGTATCTACGTGTAAAAAAGTGTTGGTTGTTTATGTATGCGTGTATACAGATACATAAATGTTTCTACAGTAAAATTTTTTAATTCAGAATACACAAAGTAAAGTAAAGTTGTTAAGCAAGCCCTGAGTATACATTAAGATTGGATTTTATCACTAATGGAAAAACATTATTTGGTGCAAAATGTGTTTGTTAGTCTTATAAATGCAATATATACGTATCATTTTAGTACTCCATAAGAAACCAAGAACTAACAGGGATTAAATATTCAACTCGAAGGAGTCGTAGTTTATCAATATGATGATAAATGAAATAGCTTGCCTTTCCTCCCACGTGACTGACTCACTGATCTTAACTAGGAGGATAACCGAAAATAGTACTAAAAAATTCATTCCTACAGTTCAAGCCTATAAATGTAGCGTATTTTACTAGTTTCTTACAGAAACATGCAAACAAAAAATTCAGCACATATAAGTATTTTCTAAAATCTTATTTCTTTGACAATTTAAGATTTTTACAATTTCAAATTGTATAGATTTTAATCTTTTTAAAAATATACCTTACTTTATCCTCTAGGCAAACCTTAAAACCTATTTTTAAATAATCGTTGAAACTGGGTCATGCCCCTTTGAATGGCGAAAAATGTAAACAAAGTGCTTCGTTTTTGCTTAAAAGTTGAACGTCTGATATACACCAAAACACATTTATATTTTAATGTAAATTGAGTTTTTTATTTTTTTTTCTACCCGATTAGTAGATTTTGTATACATTAAAATCAATTTATCTCGAAATGAAATTTTTGATGTTCGATGTACCTTTTCTGAGAAACTACTGTTCCCAGACATGCAAATTTTTTATGATATATATGTATATAATTAATATATACTGAAATGAGCTTTTTTGCAAGAAACTCAAACATTTATTTTTTACAATTTTTTTGTGTGAAAAGTGGGTCAAATTTCACTATGTTTGATAAAATATTCAAAATTAGCTAAATGTAATAAAGAATGTTGCAAATGCAAAATAGTTCAATAAACTTAAACTATACGCATTTATGTAAACGAACTTTTACGCTGTTCTTATGCTAAATTTAGTTTTCATCAATATATTCTCCTATTCGCCCACTAAATGATTAGTGTATAAATGTGTATTGAACTTAATAGAAAAAAGGTAAGTTTTGGACACAGACTTTTAGCTACTTTACATGTGTATTAATAGTGAATAATTCATTAAGCTTCCCTTTTAGTGGGATACGAAGCAGAAATGATTTTTAACTACATAAATGGTATGTTCTATAACTGATAAAAACACTTTTTGAATGCTAATATTTAACACAAAATACCTTATTTTGTTTATATATATTTATATATATAAAAATCCCGTGTCACAGCGTTTGTCCTTGATGGACTCCGAAACCACTCAATCAAGCATAACATAACTTTGCATATTGCTTGTCATTTCGTCCAACTTAAAATCTAGGCTAGTTTTTATCTCAAATTTTGACGTAATTGTTTTTTTATTGTAGGAAATACGTAGAATCCGGGAAGCGGGAAAATTCGCAAAATGTCGAAATGCGTGTGTGCCTGTGGAAACGGATTTTGTAGACCAAGGTGCATGAAAAATTAGTGCCTGGTGTGTTTCGGGGCGTGGAATGCGAATTTTGAATTGAATCATAATAATACCTGTAACTTTGCCAGTTAATACCGGACGACCATATTTTAGACACACCCTAGCAGGGCTTATCTTAAAAACCTTGAAGCGTGAAAACTTGATCTCTGGTGTATTTTGAGACGGGCAATTTGATCATGATATTGGATATGAGAATTGTCACAACTTTTAGCCGGATAATTTTGGACGACTGTCTATTACGCGGACCATGCCAGGAGCTTTCCTCAAAAGTCTTGAAGCGGAAAAGTACTATTCTGGTCATTTTTGGGATGGTGAGCGAGAATCTGAAATTGGATATTAGAAATTCCCGTAACTTTGCGGATAATGCCGGATGACCCTAAAGCCCCTTTTTAGCGATTGAACTTGCAGACTCAGGGGTGCCGAAAGTAGTTCCTGGTCGCGTCTTGGGATGGGAAGCGAGAATCCGAAATCAGATTTCAGAAACTCCTATAAATTTGCAGGATAATGCCGAAATTAAGTGGAATGGCTTCGCGTTCGAGACCCGCTTAAGAATTTTCATTCCCTCTAGCGGCTAAATTTGCACGCGCTAAAGCACCGTAATTCAGTCCCGTGTGTATTTCGGAGCGGGGAAGGAGAATCTGAAATAGGATTTTTTAGGAGTTCCGGTAACTTTACAGGATAATACCAGACAACCTTAATATGCACGGTGTCAGTTTAACTTGCCAGCGTAGGGACGTAAAAAGTGGGTCTCTGATGGGTTTTGAGAAGGCCGATCTGAATATTTAAACCAAATCGAGAAATTCCCGTAACTATGTTAAATGTCTAGACGACCGTATTTCAAACGAACCATGGCAGGGACTTATCTTGAAATTCTTGGAGTGTGCAAAGTGCGCTTCCGGTGTTTTTCTGGGTAGGGAACAGGAATCGGAAATTGGAGTTTAGAAACTCCTGTAACTTTGCCGGATAATGCCGGACGATAGTACTGCTTCCTCCTTCAGGGCCGGAACTTGCAGGCAAAGAGGCGCCAAAAGTGGGCACCAGCTCTGCTTTAGGATGGGGAATGAGAATCTGGATTTCAGAAATTCTCTTAATTTATCTGGATATTGCCGGAATGAGGTCAGATGGCTTAGCGTTCGAGTCCCGTATCCGTATTTTTATTCCCTATAGCTACTAAACTTTAAGGCGCAGCCTTGCGAAAATACGATCAACAGAAAATTGCATTGGCAATTGCATCTTCAGACATTGCGGCCACTTTGTTAAATGGTGGGCAAACTGCACATTCAGTATTCCAGTTGTCATTAGACGTTAAAAAATTGCTAAAACTGAATACTATTAACCTCATTAATAATATTGAATCTTCATATGTTGTTACTAAAACAACGTAAATAATTCATGAGGTATACTATACTCAAATAAAACGTGAATAAAATGCAAATTTTTAAAAAAAATATGTTGTTTTATGCTTAATTTCAACTCTCTAAAATTGTAGGCAAAAATTCATTTGTCTGCATTAAATAGCATAGAAAAATATTTAACGTATTAAAAACAAAGCCACACTAACGCGTAGCCGGTCAGCTAGAATATATATATATATATATAAAAATATATATATGTACATTATATATATATTGTATATACCGAGTGATCAAAAAGTCAGTATATAAATTTGAAAAATTAATAAATCACGGAATAATGTAGATAGAGAGGTAAAAATTGACACACATGCTTGGAATGACATGGGGTTTTACTAGAACAAAAAAAAATAAATAAATGAAGTTCACAAAATGTCCGGCAGATGGCGCTTCATCTGATAAGAAAAGCAATAATTAGCATAACAAATTAAGACAAAGCAAAGATGATGTTCTTTACAGGAAATGCTCAATATGTTCACCATCATTCCTCAACAATAGCTGCAGTCTAGGAATAATGTTGTGCACAGCACTGTAAAGCACGTCCGGAGTTATGGTGAGGCATTGGAGTCGGATGTTGTCTTTCAGCATCCCTAGAGATGTCGGTCGATCACAATACACTTGCGACTTCAGGTAACCCCAAAGCCAATAATCGCACGGACTGAGATCCGGGGACCTGGGAGGCCAAGCATGATGAAAGTGGCGGCTGAGCACACGATCATCACCAAACGACCTGCGCAAGAGATCTTTCACATGTCTAGCAATATGGGGTGGAGCGCCATCCTGCATAAAAATCGTACGTTCCAGCAGGTGTTTATCAGCCAGGCTGGGGATGATCCGATTCTGTAACATATCGGCGTACCGCTCACCCGTCATGGTAGCAGCTACAAAAGCAGAATCACGCATTTCCTCGAAGAAAAAAGGCTCGATAACGGTAGATGTGGTAAATCCAACCCATACCGCGACTTTCTTGTCGTGCAATGGAGTTTCCACGACAGTTCTAGGATTTTCAGTAGCCCAAATTCTGCTGTTGTGACTGTTGACAGACCCTCGGAGCGTGAAATGGGCTTCGTCGGTCCACAACAAGTTACTCAACCAATATTCATCTTCCGCCATCTTTTGAAACGCCCACACCGCAAATGCCCTCCGATTCCCGGAATCGCCAGGTAACAATTCATGATGCCGATGGATTTTGAACGGATAGCATCGGAGGGTACTCCTAAGTACCAACCAAACTGTAGTGTATGGAATGCCGGTGCACGGTGCCGGTGCCGGTGCCGGGCCGGTGCACTGTACGGGCGCTGACTTCCCCGTGCATAGACGAACCCGCTACAGTCTCCATTTCAACCTTAACCGTCTTAGCAGCATTCCGCCGTGTGCTCGGTCGGCCACTACGGGGTCTATCGTCTAAACAACCTGTCGCTTCGAAATCATTCTCGCCACAGCTGCATTTGTCAACGGACCTTTACCACTTCGAATCCCCTTCGTATGGCGATAGGAACGTAACGCTGCACTAGCACATTCCCCATTCTGATAATACAGCTTCACTAACAGTGCCTTTTCAGGTAACGTCAACATGCTATGACTGCTGGTGCAACTGATTCTCTCTCTCATGACAGCCCCTTTTCTACACGATTTTCATGCACAGTCACTGACGTTTTGTTGTCCAGCGCCATCTGTCGGACATTTTGTGAAATTTATTATTTTTTTTTTTTGTTCTAATAAAACCCCATGTCATTCCAAGCATGTGTGTCAATTTTTTACCTCTCCATCTACATTATTCCGTGATTTATTAATTTTTCTAATTTATACTGACTTTTTGATCACCCGGTATATATATGTACATATACAATATATATATTGTATATATATATTGTATATATATATTGTATATATATATATATTGTATATATATATATTGTATATATATATATATATATATATATATATATTGTATATATATATATATTGTATATATATATATATTGTATATATATATATATATATATATATATATTGTATATATATATTGTATAATATATATATATATATATATATATATATATATATATATATATATATTGTATATACAATGGGCTAGAGGCTTACCCAACTGGAATGTAAGGAGTAAGTATAGTAGTGATTTAACACACACACGAGGGTTTGTGATGAATCCCTAGCCCCTTTCATATCATTTGAGTAAACTTCCAGCCCAGTACTCATCAGCCCACTTCCCGCGTAACTATTTCATGCCTCTTGGCTCCCTCTCTCTAACCACTTGCACGAATTTCACCCTGTCGTGAAAGACGCTTGCTACAATATGTGTGCTCTAGTCATGGTTTGGAGTACAAAACGATTTTTTGAAGCACTACCATAAACTTAATTATGATAAACGTCTGCGTAAAGAAAAATGCAAGTCAATCACAAATACGCCTATTAGAAGTAGTTCAAGTCATATTTTTTATATGTAAAACAAGATACTGATAAAATAGAAAGAACAGTGTAAAATAACAGCAAAAGTTGTATTTTATGCTCAGGATTAAAATGTAGTTAGTCTTAAACGAGTTTCAAGATGTCCTTCCTGTTATTTGCCAATATTAATAAATAGAAATTAAATTTAAAACAGAAAATACAATTGAAAACAATGTAAACTTCCAAGAAAAAATAAAAATACGAAAAGTCGTTTTGAAATTAAGAAATGTAGCAAACGTTATTGAAATACTTAACACCACAAGAAAAATGACTAGGAATATTAAATAATATTTAATAAAATTTGTAAATTAAGTCAAATTAATGTTTCATTTATTACAAATATACGATAGACATATATTATAGAGTAGTTATATTGTAATAACATTTTTAATAACGTTATTTTTCAAATATTTATTTTTATGGCACATACACAAAAACTACAGGTTCTAGTTCCTCCACTAAAATATTTAAACCTCTTCACGCTTGAATAAACAGTGTTCACATGAGGACATCAACACTTCATTACTTTTTCACCTCTGTCTGAACAACCTGCTAGATAAATGATCATCTGAAATAGCCATTTGGCTATTTTGGTGGAGGGTAAGCTGTTTCTTGAAAAGTTTTTTTTTGTTTGTTTGAGAGAAACGTGCCCATGATTCATCTGTGCTCGATTAAGATGAATCGATTGATTGCGGACGCTGTTCTGTTCGCCAAAAAGCTTTCAAACTTGACTTATCTCATCTTGTTTAGCAAAATGCTATTTGATGAGCCGTAAATTTGATGGATTGAGACATAATATCTTTGAAAGGAAAAAAAGATATGTCTTTTACTTCTTATTTCGTTGCCTTCTTGTTATGGAAAGTAGAATAAAGATGTACATTTTCAGGGCATTTTAGAAGCAATTACAATTGCTGTTATATTAAAAGATTGCAATATTTAAAAACTTAAACATTCTTGTAAGTAAATTGTCCTTTTCAGCTAGTTAGATGCTGCTTGCTACTTGTGTGTGGATTATTTATCTTCATCTAGGAAAGAAATTCTTGCGATATATGCATTCAATGATTTTTGTCTTAAGTGGGTCTGTGGTTGGAGCGGATCAATCATCACTTGATTTCCGAGGTTATTGCCTAGATCAGGGGTGCCCAACCCAAATCGGTTGGTGGGTCAAGTAAAATTTACTAAACTGAGGTGGGCCACACATATCAAAATATAACAAATTATTTAAAATATTTTACCTTACAATTAATGTGACACTTGTTTTTGTATTTTACTTGAGATAAATATATAATACAAATTTATTCAATAGTTATTGATATGATCAAAAACAACAAGTTTACCTTTTACTGGATCACAATCACAACAAAGTTGAAAGTCGACCGATTGCACTTGTTGGTGGAAGAATATCTCTTAATATACAAGGTTCTTATCTACAGTAGATTTATGCCGCCATTTGAGGTTACGTAATACAGCAACTATGTGCGTAACACCTTCACATTTTATACTTGTATTACAGTATGGTTGCATAAAATTGATTTAGATTTTCAAAATTTTTATTTCAAATGCAAAAAAAGGCAATTAAGCAAAGAGCAGCATTGTAATTATTACACTGTTTGACAAAAAAAGTTTTTTTCTGCCCGATAGCCAAATGTTTAGTTTCTTATTGTATGATATTAATTATTGCACCGTGATTAAAATATATCATAAAATGAAAAAAAGTTACATAATTTCAGAAGGTTAAAATATTAAACATTTTTATTCTACTGCCGTAATTATCTTACATTTCTACTAGCTGGTCTTACAGTTCTGAGGCAAATCATTAAATCCATCATGGATTCTTTCATTGCCAAATAAAACAAGAAAAAGTCTACTAATGAGAACTTAAAAATATAGACATAAATTATTTCTCTGACAAATATAACTAAATACACTACTCACTCTCAGCGAAGTTCTCGTTGAAAGAGGAATAACATCTCAACGCTCATCTGATTTCCTTCATCCATCAACACCTGTTATTACAATTGCTTGGAAATCAAACGAAGGAAAAAAAATATTTCGGTAAGAACTGCACGGGGAGAGGTGGGAATGGGTTAAAACACGATATTTTCGATTTAACCGTCTGTAATGAAAATGTCTAAATTAATATACACAGAAACTTCAATTCGGCCGCAAAAAGTCTCCAAATGGGCCCTCATGCACCCAATGGGCCGCAGGTTGGGCATGCCTGGTCTAGATCATAGCTGTGGTAGTAAAATGTCGATTTGGAAATAGAAATAAGAACGGATGGGGTTATTTTTTTGTCTCTCTTGAAAAATTTGAATATATAGCCATGTACCATATAGTATATTTCAGTTTAATTGCACATGATGTCACATAAATTATTTAAATAAACATTTGTTGTTGATTTAAACATAATTTTAACAGTACATTCTTTAATTATTTATTTTGATTATATTAAAGCTGTTCCACAAATGCTTATCCTAATAATTTTGCTTATTGCATTGCATATATTTCTTTGGATACTATTACCAGAAAAAGAAATCTCTTAAAAATTCACCATATATGGAGATAATTATTAATGTGTAGATCTTAGAAACTAATATAGCACTTGTTACATTTAAATGATTTGTGGTGAATTATGAACAATCACACAGCACTAAATTATGTGCAGTATGCACAACTACTTTCTATATTTACTTCAAATGAGCAATTAACGTACTTTATAAATGCTGAAAATAGCTAATATGAAGCTGAGAAGACTATTAGTAATTTGTGTTAAAAAAATGCAATTTCCCTCTTTTGGATTTTGAAGATTAAGTATTATATATATTATTCAAAGTTTATATTTAAAAATAAAATCTTAACATAAACTTAATTTAAATGCAAATTAAATCACTCAAAGAAAGCTTTTTTTTACTAATAACATGAATTGAAATTATAGTGAGTTTAATAGAAAGCTATTAAAAAGAGTTCTGTAATTCACCACCGAAAATAGTCACGAACATTTTTACTAGCCTTCAGAGTTAGTGATGAAACGAATGCCAATTTAGTTGAGTAATTCCCATCTCAAAATCAGGTAAATGGATATAATCTATGAGTAAGAATGCTCATCGTTCTTTCGAAGAAATTTTGAACTGAAATGTCTTATCCCGCATTAGAAAGGCCTATACTTTGTTTAGTCAACTCAATTTACCTTAACAGTTTACCTTTCTGTGAAGAGTGATTGAATGAAAGTTGCTGATCCAGGACCATCACTAATTGGAAATAATTCGGGATTTAGCCCTTGAATTTAACTTTAATTAATCAGTTGAGATACCAAATAATTCGTTTGGTCTTACTAATTGTATAAGGGAAATTGGCTCACAATCTAGGGGGGGGGGGAACAAGGAATTGATCCATTAAAGCAACTCTTCTTAAAAGAATTCAACAGAACATTCTATTTTCCCTATAGTATAAATATCTGTTACTTTTTCTCAAATGTACTAGATCACGTGTTAAATATTTCCAACTGGCTGACGATTTTATTGTTCGATATAGCTTTTATAGTCATTGTGAAATAAATCTTTCAAATCCAGAAATGTCATTGCAATTTGTTATAAAATTTAAATAATATATATTTTCCACGGATAAATTATGATATTTTAAAATTATAAGTTTCACAGATGCAAATATTTTTACTCTACATTTTGAAAATATTTATATTTTTCCAAGTAATGGTAGTAGAGAGAATAAACACGCTGGCAAATATTTATCTGGTTTATTTGCAACAAATTACCCTCTTTGTAGTATGAACAATAAGTGATATATTTTGAATAGTTTCCAAGAATTTTGAACTACTACCGCGTGAAGTTAATTTAATATAGTTAATTTTTTAAACTGTTTTATTGCATTCATTTGTTTATTTTATGTAAAATCGTTTGGAAATGACATTATATTTTGTGATCTCGAAAAATATTTAATTTAATGCTCGATTGTAAAAAGTACTTCATAGCGAGATTTTGTTCTAACACTTTCAGATATACATATTTTGCTCATTCATTTTTAGAAATTGTTTAAGTGAATCCAAAAGGCGTTACTTAAATAATTTATTATCTATACAATACCTTATCCATAGATAACTATTTAGATATAATCATAGTTTCTTTTATTCAGAAATTAAAAATTAGATTAAAAATATAATCAAGTTTTGAGAGAAATTAAAGTTCAGAATGACGAACATTAAATCAAAACGCAATTAGATTAGATAACGAAATCTAACATTTCTATAAGCTTTGTTTTAGATTTCTTAATTTAACATACATCAAATGCAACGTATCTCTTGAATATTTTCCTTTCAGAAAACGTAATTACGAGTATACTTTTAATTTGTAAACATGCGCTAACGCTAATGTTACATTAAACAACAGTAATCCATCAATTTTATTTATTAGTTAGTTCTCATGAATTAATGTTTTAAATAAAACTTTCTTAACGTACTCCTCTTAAAGTATTGAATTTCTGTAAATTAATCATACATTAAATCAATGAATATCTTTTCTTCTGGAGTAATCCTTAGAAACACGCCGATGAAATATTATGTGAAGGAGAATTTGAGAAAGGGGTTTTGGAGAATAATGCATGTAAATAACATTTCTTGAGAATCACACGTAGATTTAAGATTTAGCTTATTTATTAAGGTTTCATTTTCTGCTTAGGTTCTTGATCCTTTTGAAGTCAATGAAAAAAAAGTCAGAATGAATAATTGAAGTTTTGAAATATTGTAAATAGAAATATAGCTCTGGGATTTTTTTTATTCTGCTGCAAAACTGAATATTTCACATTTTATATATTAAATGACTTTTCTATTGGAATTTGATGCATTGATTTCAGAATCTCCAAAATTACACCAAAAATGTTTAAAAACACATAATTTGGATTAAAATATTTGATACTTAAAGAATTTCAGCTCTGAATATTCAAAACGTATTCATTTCATATAGATTGAACATGGTGATTTCATATATTGATTAATAAACAATATTACAAAAATATAAAATTGTATTCAATTAACTAAGTATATTTAATATATTGTGCACTATATCTGATTAAAATACTGTTATCCATAATTTATTTTCTATAATAATTGCACATATTTTTTGTATGGCTGTGGGGGCTAAGGTGATATAATCGCACATCCGTGACCAGTATTGTTTCGGAGTTTGTGTCTTGGTGTCATTAAAGACATTCCGTAGGAAAACGTTAGATGCATGTTAAATCTGTCATGGCTCAAAGTCGTCATCTTGTGTTGTGGCGGGAGTGTTTAGAGAAAGGGGTTTCAGTTGTAATGGCCTACACCCCAGGGGACGCTTCCTCGTCATGTTGTAGGCCTAAATCTGCAGGGGTGGGGGAGATGGATGACCACAGCTAACCATGATAAATCTAATTTATTATTATCAAAGATAATATTCCAGAACAAACAATCTATAAAGGGAACCTTTTGAGTGATATAAAGAGAGCGCCAACCTTATGTGAATAAGCGTACGAAATCCGAAGAGATTCACTTTTAATCAATCCTATCTTAACGATTATCAATTCACTGATCTATTCCAGTAGATAAAATCCGCCTTTAGCCACACGGCGAAATTCTTATTCTTACCGTATTAACACAGCTTTCAGCGACTCCGCTCCTTCTCCTTCTAATCTACGATTATTAAACTTTAACTAAGTATACACTATGTAATTTGCATTTCATGGTTTCTTCTTGAGAGGGATGGTTGTGAAATAACGCGATTGCTGGTCCAAAGATTCCCCAAGAGGATTATTAGATGAAAGTCACACTGTTTACATGTGTCTTCTTTGTTACAAGAAAATGGCTAAAAATTATGAAGTCCATAGCTTCAAAAGATGACATTACTAATCAATCCAATGTTTATACTGTGATACTCTTCACTAATTTTTGTTAATTTATATACGGGGAAAGTCAAAAAGCAAAGGGACTTTTGCCATTTCTCTTTACAAGGTTTGGCAACAGCGCTAATATCCAGTGCTGAATAATGGGTGATCGGCAACACTTCTGTACAACGTATCACTGGTCTCCCCTTGTAGTAATTGAAATATAGAAAACAGTTCAACATGGCAGCTCCTTTGTTGATATGTACCAAGAAAGAAGGGAGGGCAGTGATTCGCTTTTTGTTTGCGTAAGATGTGAAGACTGCGGAAATGATTATTTTCATGCACGCGCAGTATGGTAACAGCTGTTTATGGCGAAGAAAGACCCACGAATGGATTTAGCCTTTCAAACAGGAAAGCATTTCTTTATTTGACTTCAAAAGATTGGCAGTCTATGACGTAAGCCACTGAGAACAATGTGCAATTAGTTGAGGGTATAGTGATGGAAGGGATGGCTAGTATCCAGTGCAGATTTCACACCTTTCACAAACAAAAAGTGAATCACTGCAGATCGACAATGCTATGTTGAGCGGTCTGCTACACTCCAACGACTACGAGACAAGACGAGTGACACGTCGTATAGATGTGTTTCTGACTACCCCTCATTTCACCGCTGGATACTAGAGCTATTGTTAAACCTTGGGAAAAGAAATTGCAGGAATCTTTTTTAATTTTTGATTTTCCCTCGTATTAATAGTGTAGTATAAAATTTATGTTATTAATACATTTTATTCTTTTTAGTCATTCCATAACATGGAAGAAGTGTCAATTATCCGTGGTGACACCCTTTTACACGACTTAACTGATGAGTTTTTTTTATTTTTTTCTAATTCTTCCTGACCTATTTGCTCCAGGAGACTACGTGCCATGCGAATGAGTGTGTGTGTTTATTAACATCGCCCTATAACGCAGGGGTGGGCATAAGGTCGATCTCGATCGACCAATGGATCCCGAAGACATTTTGGGGTGACTGCCTGAAGATTAGGAGTTAGTAATTATGTACCGAAATATTCAATATTGGGTGGCAGTATGCAAACAGTCTTCTACTGTCTATAACAAGGAGAACAAACTTTACTTGAAAACGTTTTATTTTTTAATGTATTTTGAATTTTTTGATAATAAATGCATCATTTTATGTTATTGTTGTAAATAGTAGATGGTAGGCTTAAATGCATCAAAGTGTCAGCATTACATTTAACGTCGATAGAGCTCAAAAGACAGAAAAACGAGCTTTAATCCAACACAAACATAGGTTTGTTATCATCAACATGAGGTAATCAGTATCAACAATATATTTCGCAATTAAAATATTTTATGACAATAGGCACTTCCTCGCGACAGGACGACGAGTATAGTACGTCCGCTCGGTCTGAGTTAAGTCGAGGAAGAGAGATTTGTAGGAAGAGCGACGAGGGACAACAGTGGGAGTATACAAGTTACCAACAATTGTAATTGTGGCTGCTATTATGTTTCTTGCGTTTTGCTTTAAACGTACTTTTAAAAGTACGAGTTTTTTTATTTTAGTTTTGTGGGTATATAAGTACATATTCCGTATATATTATAAAGTTACAATAAATATTGTAGACCTTTTTCTTACTTCACCTCACCTTAATCTTTGCCACTGAGTAGACCGCAAAGCCATTGAAAAAAGTAGAAGTAGCCCGTACTCTGGAAATATCTGCCCCCCCCTGCTGTAAGGCAACGTGAAGGTTATTGACCACTGGCCTCGTAATTTAACGCCGTGCGAGAGGCAATGTCATCATATGAAAGTATACCACCGGGAAGTCGATCATGAGGGCAAATTTGGGTTCCTTTAGTTTCTAATGAGTCATATTGACTTTGACCATTTACAAATGACAATATACACATTTCAACACCTCTTTCAGTGCTATTATACAGCTACTTTGAAAATTTAGATAGGTTTTCCCGGGTCATAGACATGCTTGATAACATTTAAAATCTAATCTTCTAAATACCTTAATATGCTATTCATTTTCTGAAATTTTTGATTAATTTGCGTGATTCCTTGTGTTGAGGTAAGTATTTTTTTCATAAAAATTTATCATTATCATACAAGTTAAAATACGAAGTAATTTTCCTCTAGAAAGGCACCAAAATCATTTTAATTGCTTCTTTAGAGCTTTTACAATTTGCCTAAGCAAATGAGAAAGATAAGTAGAATATAGAATTTATTACACATGTATGTGAATATATTACACATGTAAAATTACGTACATTGTGTAAACTTGTGGGTTCTTTTCTGATCGTGTTCGCATTGTGAATTGAAAATAATTGCAGACAGGGTTTTGTCCCACTGTGTGTGTTTATTCCACACCTTCTATGGGACATTTCTTAAAATAAATTATATATTGAGATGTTACAAGATTACGATACATCGTTCAGCCGTCTCTACTTTTCACAACCCCGGTTTTCTTCGCCACCGCTCTCTCTCTCTCCCCGTTCCGACCTTTTCTCCTCCGTCCTTGCCAGATCCTTCTCTTTATATCGTCTCTCGTTCGACCTGTTGCCAGGTGCAGGCAGAGGTTCCTTACACGCCCCACCTAAGAGTAAAATTTGCCCCTTGTGGCTGATTTTACCATTTCAGACACCAGGAACAGAAAATTCACAAACCGTGAAACAGAAAATCCACAAACAGAACACAATAATTGCAACAGTCAAAAGTCTTGATGATTGTTCTAGTCAAAGTTCCTTAAAACAAACACATGAAATAATATTAATAGTTCACCCAATTGAAATAAGTGACTATGTTCCCAGAAAGATCTAAACTGTAATGGGATTGCAAATAGAAACATAGAAAACGCATTATACAAAAAAACACTAAATATATACAATACAGTCTTTATCTTAATCTAGACAATGCATCTGCACTCCTATGTTGTATACCTGGCCTGTGAGTAATGGAGTGATTCCATCTCTGTAACGCCAGCGCCCAACGGGTTAGCTTGGGACTTTTTGGAGTGGTTTGACTTAGGTACTTAAGGGGATTATGATCAGAAATGATCTCCACCTTGGCACCATAAATCCATTTGTCGAATTTATTCAACCCGTATAACACTGCCCAGGCCTCTTTCTGGATGCTTGCCCAGTTCTTTTGCGTAGCATTGAATTTTTGACTAGCAAAAGCTATTGGCCTGTAAATTCCTTCGGTATCTTGCTGTGTCAGACAGCAACCAACCCTATAATCTGATGCATCACAATGCACCTGGAAAGGTAAATTGGCATCAGGGGTAGCAAGACTAGTTACTTCACAAAGTAATTCTTTTAGCTTAACAAAAAAATTTTGCTCAGCCTCCCCCCATGAAACGTCGTTGGGTTTATTTTTCTTGGTTAACTCCGTAAGCGGAGTGGATATTTCTGCATAATTTGGGATATATGCACAATAGAAGCCCATTAGTCCTAACACTGACCTGACCTCTTTCTTAGTGGTAGGTCTAATTAGCCTTTTTATTGCTAATATTTTATCTTCATCAGGACCATGTTTACCTACTCCTATTGTGTGACCCAAATATTTTATTCTCTTAGCCGCGAAAGGACACTTATCCAACCTCACCGAGAACCCCAGTTTTTCTAACTCAGTGAGAACTAATTCTAAGTGAACTAAATGTTCTTCAAACGTCCTTGAAAATATTACGACATCATCCATGTATGCCTGTGCATACTCTGAATGAGATTTTAAATACGATTCATTTCTCTTTGAAATGTACCGGATGCCCCAGCGAGTCCAAAGAGCATCGTTTTCCACTGGTACACAGCATTATGGGTGGTAAATGCCGTCAATGGTTTGCTTTCTTCGTCCATTTTTATTTGCCAATACCCTTTTAAAAGATCTATACTAGTCAACCAATGCGCTGACCCCGCTATGAAGATTAGCTCTTGCATATCTTTCATAGGGAAGACAGGTACCTTAGTTACTGCATTTAAGGCCCTAAAATCTACACACATTCGGATAGAGGAATCTTTTTTGGCTACACAAACTATAGGGTGAGCAATTTCGGCCTCCGATGGTTCAATTAAATTTAAATCAAGTAACTCTTGTACTTGACGCTCCACTTCTCTTCTATATGCCATGGGAACACTATAACAATGAGGCTTTCTCCGCACTGCATTGGCTACAAGCTCAATTTTATGGGCACCTACCCGCGCTGGTTGAACCGGTTTGGTAAATATATATTTTAAACTTACTAATTAAATTTTTGAGCACTTTCAAATTATAGCTATTTAAATTATCAGTTTTTCAGATTGTTGAGGACTTCGTAAAATTTAGATTCTTCGGTGGCATTTGGTGGAGTTTCAACTTGACCGAACTCTTTTTCTTCTTCGAAATTACATTTACCGAATTCGAACTAGCTACATAATGCCTCAGCTTATTTTGATGGATGTGCTTAGTAGAATTATCTGGCATTTCTACTAAAAATGAATGCGGATTCCGTTTTTTCAATAATAGTCGCAGGACCCTGCCATCTCGCAAACAATTTACTTGTTGCATCAGGGATCCGCACTATCACCTTTTCTCCCACCTTGAATACTTTGTCAGACGATCTCAGATTATGGTAATAAGCCATCTTTTCCTGCTGCACCGTTGAAACAAGTTTGGCTTGCTCGGCCGCCTTCTCCAATTTGCATTTAAATCTTCCAAGTATTTGGAAACGGGAGTAGTACACAACTGTAAGTTGTTATGCTTACCCGTCCAAGTAGACTTTAAAATTGACAAAGGACCTTGCGGTTGCCTACCATATAGTAGCTGAAAAGGGGACACGCCGGTAGTTGAATGTGGTATTTCCCTATACGCCCACAATACGTACGGAATCTGTAAATGCCACCCTCTACCCTCATCTCTAACTACGTTATGTAGCATATTTTTCAAAGTTCTGTTAAACCTTTCCACTAAACCATTGGACTGTGGATAACCTGGGGTAGAGAATCTCGGGTTGCTCCCTATTCTTTTTTTGAACTCCTTAGTCAGTTCGGCTGCGAAATTTGTCCCATTATCAGAGGCGACAACATTCGGTATCCCTGTTCTCGAAAATATGCTTAACAAAGCTTCACAGGTTACCTTCGCACTGAGACTAGTCAACGGCACCGTCTCGCCCCACCTAGTGTGCTGATCAACTAGACATAAAATATATTTATGTCCCTTGGAGCTTGGCGGATCAATTGGACCTATCAGATCCATATTCACCACCTTGAAATGGCAATTCAGACCTTGCCACAGGTGTAATGGGTGATCGGTCTTTAATCCTAACCGATCGAGTGAGCTGACACTCTTTACATGATTCACAAAATTTCTTCACATTGGACCTTAGACCCTCCCAAAATAAAGAATACTTGATTCGTTCAAGCGTCTTCTTGGGACCCATGTGACTACTGAACACTGAAGTATGCGCTAGTCTCAACACCTCAGTTCTTCTGCACTTCGGAATTACCAGTTGCCCAATACTCTCCCCGAGTATTTTATCTCTATGAAATAGATACCCATCTACTTCATAGTAGTTTTCTTTGCCTTCCTTAGCATGCTTCCAAACCAGTGCTAACTTGGCACAACCCTCCTGTTCGGAACGAAAACTATCAGCCACCATGATTCCTTTATCCATCTCAGCGGTCACCTCCTCATCCTTAGTACCCAATGTTCCCACTTCATTCCGACATGAAGTAATATTCCTTTGAGAATCCTCAATGTGCTCCTGTGTTTTCTTTGGCAGAATACCCGATGAAACCTCGGTTCCATCTACATTTCCTGAGTCAACCCTCAGGTCCTGAGAGCTTTGAGCCAGTGAATTCTCTTCACTCTGGGCTCCTCCCAACATATCCAAAACATCTGGTGGAAGCAACACGTCTTCTACCAAAACTTCTGCCAAAGCACATAACACTTTCTGGTGCACCACATTAACCTGGCCACTGGTAGCAAGGCCAATTGGAACATATACTAAAGGACATTTAACCGCTGGACCGAAAATACCTTTCAAATAAATCGTGGAAGCTCCTTCAACCGATATTCCAGGAACTAAGTCTTTCTTGATAACAGTAATTTCCGTACCAGAATCCAATAACGCATGGACTAACTTCCCATCTACACTGATAGATGTTTTCACTAATTTACTTAATTTTTTCTTCAATAGCCCGTCTAGGAATGACTTTACCTAGCACATCAACTCTAGCAGCTACCGTCCCATCTACCAATTCCGTCCCTTCTGTTGACACCTTATTCTCATTAAGTCTTTTATTATCTACCTCTTTGTTTTTCGGACAATCCCGCTTAAAATGTTTATCTGATCCGCAGGTGAAACAAGCGAATTTTTTAATTTCAGTTACTTGACCTTTATCAAATTTTTCCTAGAAGAAAAATTATCTGACTTTTTCTCCCCAAATGGCTGTTTACCCCCAACTACCATTAAAACTTCTCTTTTCACTATCATTCCATTTAGCTCTCTCAGGTTCATCATAGGATTTCCCTTTGGAAGCATAAAATGTATCACATTGTTTGCCCAAGTCCCTGGGTTTGTACCATTCTTCCCCTTGGAGCACACCAATATGGGTCGCCGTCTCAGAATCCAACATTTCAAACATTTTATCTGCTACGATCAGTTGATTAACTGACTCAAAATCATTCGCTTCTCTTAACTTACAGTAGTATAACCACATCGATGTTAAACGGAACGCGAACTGAGAGAAAGTTTCGTCAGAGTTACGTTTGGTCTTTCTAAATTTTTCTAAACATATTTTTGGTGAGGGTTCATACTCCTTGAGCACAACCTGTTTTAAAGATTCGTAATCTTTTAATTCTTCTTCGCCTAGGTTAACTAATAAGTTTGACACTTTGTCTCCTAACATGCATAACAAAACCTTCGGTTTTAACTCGTTGCTAACCATTTCACTAGCGAAAGCCTTTTCAAGACTAGAAAAAAAATAGTCCCACCCGTCTGATTTATTGGGTACCTTTACAGTTAACAGCCTAACCATTTTAACTATTTCATCTAAAGATTTTACACGTGAGGTTTGACCATTATTTTGAGTAGCACTCTGATTAGCGTTCCTAGATAATTCTATTTCCAAGCGTAATTTTTCAATTGATAATTGTTCTTGTTGTTCTAGTTTTTGCTGCTGTTCTTTCTCTAACCTTTCAGCTGTAATAACTTCCAATAACTCTTTTGCCTCTTCCTCCTTGTAATATTTACTAGAGATTATTAAATTCCTTAAAACAATTTTAGACATAGACGGATCAGGTGACTCATCTAAGTCCCGCGCTAATTGAATTAAGTCAAATTTCTTACTTCTAATGAGAAATGCCATATTTTTAATCAAGCTAAACTTAATGCCAAATTACCGTCTGACAAATTTAACTGCAAACACTTAAATGACCTAGTACTATATATTTAACAAGCAAGAAAAATTCTACTCGTTTTTTCTAAGAGTACTCAAATTCCAGAAACACAATACGAAATATGTTTACAATAAAACTTATATGATACACAGTTATTTGTTACTAATCAGAACGCAGAACCTTTTTCAAAATAAAAAAAACACAATTAACAACATACTTTAGCTACATTACCATTAAATTATTTCTCAAATCATAAATCTTCTCTTAGTTTCTTTTTTTTTTAATTAAAAGAAGAATCTTATGCAGGAAACAAAAAACCAATATATATATATATACATCATAAATTACGATCCAAGGAAATAAACTCAGATTGCATTAAACTATCAACTAACTGACAAATTGCAACACTTTTGCTTAAAATGAAAAACAATCATTTAATATTAAAAAAAACATGCCACATTCTGAGTCATAAATAACCTACAAAATCTCTTATTTACAATATTTTAACAGGAAGTCTACTTGAAATACATATACATTTTTTAATGGATATTTTCGCAACCATTATTTCAAGATAAATTAATCTAATTCTTTTTTTTAAAAATTCTGCAAACTGAATTGTTATGCAAAACACTTTCTATACCCAGATTTTAATTTTTGAGACAACTTCAATATACACAAATTTTAATTTTTGAGACAACTTCAAAACAGTAAAGAATGATGATAAAAAAGAAATTATAGTTTAACACTAGAACTCTAAATAACATATTTTACAACATTTAAAATGATACCCTATCATTTCCAGGTAAAATAAGTACAGAATTTTCTTATTTCATCTACACAATAATCCAACAACATAGAATATTACAATAAACCAATGAAATTTTCTTTTTTCAGATATATCTGCTTTTTCTATTTTATTTTTAAAAAAACAAATTAAATATGACTGCATCCCGTTACTCTTTTAAATATTCACACAATATTTTAACTTAGGGAACAATAGCCACTTACCTCGACATGAACGCTGTTTCTGTACTTGAACACTACTGGAATTTCCTTCGTTGTTTTCAGATCACGGCTCCATTCATCAGAAAATGATGAAAAATACGACATTTGTTCGTTCATAGCCCAACTCGGCAGGTGATGGTAAAACTCCATATGTAGAAGGTCTTGTTTTTTTTTTACCTGAAACTGCTGCAGGACAATTCCCGGGATGCACGTGGTCATCAACTTGAAGATACACTGCAGGATTCTATTTCCTTGTTAAAAATTTCCTTTCAAACCGAATGTCCACTAGAACCTTGTTCACAATTATGTAGCACGAACACCGATCAATTTGAAATATTTTATTCATTTAACTTCTGCTCTATTGCATCGCACTTCTGACACCAGTGTAAACTTGTGGGTTCTTTTCTGATCGTGTTCGCATTGTGAATTGAAAATAACTGCAGACAGGGTTTTGTCCCACTGTGTGTGTTTATTCCACACCTTCTATGGGACATTTCTTAAAATAAATTATATATTGAGATGTTACAAGATTACGATACATCGTTCAGCCGTCTCTACTTTTCACAACCCCGGTTTTCTTCGCCACCGCTCTCTCTCTCTCTCTCCCCCGTTCCGACCTTTTCTCCTCCGTCCTTGCCAGATCCTTCTCTTTATATCGTCTCTCGTTCGACCTGTTGCCAGGTGCAGGCAGCGGTTCCTTACACATTGTATACCCAGAAAATTTCTAGAGAGCAAACGAGAAACTGGCTTTATACATAGGAAGTCTTTTTTAACTTTCAAAACTTGCTTTAGTATCACGAAAAGTTTTTGCAGTTTTTAACTATACAAGTAATTAATTTAGTCTTTTTATTAGTTTACTGTGCCTTCCAGACATTTTGGTTAAAATGAACGAATTAGTAAGTAATATAGAAAGAATGTAATAAATTTTTAGATTTTTCTACTACGTAGGATCTTTTACGCGTACAGTTTAATTGAGTTTTCAAACAAAAAAGTAATCCTTAATGCAAAAATATTTTATAGATAGAATTATTTTATCTGTACACACGAGGCCTTACTTTCTTAATCAAAATTAAGGCAAGCAGTAACTTATTAAATAAGAAAGTTCACGAATAGAAAAAAAACTATTATAGCGAACAGCTCAAAATTAAATTATTAGATGAAGATGCTTGAAATAAAAGAAATATGTAAAACTGCAGTCTAAAAGTAATATATATGAATATACGCTCATGTCCATAAATTAAGGATAATGAAAGTCAGGCAAAGAAAGAGACAGAAGCAAAACAAATTTGACTTATTTGTAAAGTCTATTTATTAAATAAAAGGTAAAGAGCAAAAAATATGCTATATGTTTGACATAATTAATAAAAATTGCGATTTTTACTCCCTGGAGCAAATTTCAAAAAAAGAACCTATTTACAAAAAACAGTATAACATGGTTAGTATGATGGTTAATACGGAGTATGTCTCCCGGACGATGCAATACAGACCTTACAACGCTTAGGCATGCTGACTATCAAATTATCAATCTGATCTTGGGGAAAATTACACCACTCATCAAGCAATGCCCTCCGAAGTTCCGGTAGGAAGGTGGGAGGGAGTTGACGGGCTACAATTCGTCGGCCAAGTATATCGCACACATGTTCTATTGGATTCAAGTCCGGTGAGTATGCTGGCCAATCCATACGGGTCTACATCGTCTACAATGTTTGCACGGTGCGGACGGGCGTTTTCATCCATAAACAGAAATTCAGTACCCATGGCGCCCCGAAACAAACGTACATGTTGTTCCAGAATGACATCCCGATAGATGTGGCCTGTCATCGTTACACTCTGAACATGCAGGTCAGTTCTGGAACCAAGAATTATTCCTCCCCAAACGAGCCATCCTGCACCACCGTAACGGTGTCGTTCAATGGTGTTCTCTTGGTGGTAACGGGTACCTGGCGCTCTCCATATTAAAGTCCGGCGAGAATCAGACTGCAAACTAAACCTGGACTCGTCGGAAAATATCACACAAGACCACTGGCTGCATGCTCTCTGCTCCAGGTTAATCGCAGGCGACAGTGAGTTGCGGTAAGTGGAACATATCTGACAGGCCTACGAGCATATAGACCAATGTGCCCTAAGCGTCTATACACGGTCTGCCTTGAAACTGTCGTACCGGCAGCTGAAAAGAGCTGACGAGACAGGTCTCATGCTGTGCTCGGTCTGTTTCTTTTGGCAGCAACTGCCAAATACCGGTCCACATTCGGCGTTGTAACTCTGGGGCGACATTTGCTTTAACATCTACTCACATTACCATCATCTTGGAATCGTTGCCAAAGCCTGGAGATGACCCTCTGGGCGATTCCAAGTTCCTGGGATACTTCCAGCTGGTTACGTCCACATTCCAGTCGTCCAATAATATTATCACGTAAAAAATCATCCAAATGCTTCCTTTGTGCCATAACTATGCAGTTATTGCACTGAAATTCTTTTAAAGCGCGTTTGAACAATTTTACTTCTTTGCCACCATTCCTTATATACACCTCTCTTACACTCTCGTCATTGTGACGTACTATCCGCGCCATCTGGTGGTTTCCTGTAATTTGCATATTCTTCTTCAAGATGTGTGCGATAACTCTGCAGGTGAAATTTTTTTTAGAGTTCAATTCCTATGTTATTCTGAATTATTTTTAATTTATGAACATGAGTGTAAATATTTATTTAATTGAAAGTTAAGAAAATTGTAAAAGTAAATAAAACAAAAAAATCATTTCTTAAGTAAAAAGAATAATTAATGAAGGAAAAAGTACTATTAAAACTATAGCAAAAATAAGAAATAAATAAATCCATGTAACAAGAAATGAATAATTAAAAACAATATAAATAAATAAACAATATAGTATCAATACTTAAACTAAAAGAATTAGAAAAAAACGTTTTAAGATATAGTGAATGTTCTTTCGATATAGCAAGCTTTGAATACACTGAATCTAAATACGCACAGAGAGAGAGATCATCTGGCTTATGGTGGCTTTTGAGTGCCTCGTAACTTGTCTTCTGTATATTGGTCCAATCTCTCGAATCTTTTTCCATAATCTAGAAACTATACTTCGGAACACTTTTAACTACAGTACAGTCCCGATAATCCGAACAGTATCGGACCGATCCCTGTTCGGATTACGTGATTGTTCGGATTAGCCGGAGTAACAGAGAAATCACTATTTGAACCGGGAGTACGGGTCTATTGTGTCTATGTATTTTGTGGTAATGTGAGCGTACGCGCCCGCTTTTTTGCCGCGTGGACTGTACTCCCACTCCTCGACGCGTGTGTCCTCCCTCCACCACTCCTAACTTAGTGTGCCAGTGGGACTGCGTGTGCGTGTGTCCGTACTGTTGGCCGTCAGTCGTTCCGCGCTCGTTCTACACTCGTCCGCTTTTGTCTCTGTGTTAATAACAGTGTTGCAGTGTGATATTCTACAGTGAAAACAGTTTGTTGTGTGTTTTGGACATTTATCTGTGATACAGTGTACGTAAACAGATTGTTATGGCGAGTAAGCGTAAACACTCAACACTTACTCTTAAAGACAAACTAGAGGTTCTAAAGCGTTTAGATAAAGGTGAAGGTGTGACAAAATTGGCTACAGAGTTTAATGTTGGCAAAACATCTGTTGGAGACATCAATGAATGGATGGAAGAAGACGGGAAACAGCCGAATTTCTGACTGATGACGACATAGCTGCGGCAGTGACTCAAGAGCCAATGGAGGAGGAGAGGGAGTGACGACGAGACGCAATGCGATAAGGACGTGGTGCCACATGCAGACGGCGCAGCTGCCCTTGCCCTGCGCTACTTGGAGCAACAGCCCGACACTACACCAGCTGATGTGTTATTTATGAGGCGCTGGCGAAATTACGCATCATCGAAAAGACTGTCTTCGTTGCGTCAGAAAAAAATACTGTACATATTTTATATTTAATCTTCTGTTGTACAATTTTTCATACTAAACATTAGTGTTCTGTTCTGTAGTTTATTCCATTTTAAAATTTGTACCATAACTTGATGTACAGTGCGTGAATATTAAATAAAGAACTGTTTTGAATTAAGGTTTACACTGTTTTATATTGAAATATTCACCGATTTTTTCGTCCTTAAAATTATAAAAAAAATTTCCGTGGAGCCGTTCGGATTAACCGGATGTTCGGATTAGCGGGACTGTACTGTATCTTGATATCTTCCCGTTTAGGATTTGCCGGATTTATTTTTCCCAACTTCCCTCCATCGTAATCCATAACCGATATGTAGTTTGTGTCATTGTTTGTAGAAGTTTGAACAATAATTGGAAGCCTTCAGATACACGGACAAAAATAAATTTGCACAGATTTTTGTATGAAGTACTTGCATTGTCAGTTTTTTCTAATTATCATAAAATAAGAAAAAAGAAAAAAGCATATTTTCTACATTATGTTTGGAAACTTTTTTGAAAAAATAAGGTTGAGTAGTTTTTGAAAAGTTCTGCAATATGTGTTTGTTTTTTACTTTCTCGTACACCAGTATTTACGTACAATATATATTGCCTTGCCAAACAAAGTATCAAATTCTGATATTTCGTCGTACCACATTTGGCATAAATCACATAACGCATTCGTTTAGGAAACGATAATGTGAAATTAATCATCATATGGATATACGAGAATAATTTTGGTAACAATAGTATGGAGATCTTCAAATGATGAAAGAAAACTTATACCATTTCTTAACACAATTTAAAGTACATACACAGATTCTTAATGAGCCTAAAGGTAGAATTTTTGGGTATCAAATCATGTGCTTGAAAAAACTTTCTTGTTCTTGGGACCAATTCTGCTCAATGGAGACTCGATAAACCGTATCATTACCATCTTGAAGTATGTTAACGAATTTAGAAAACAAGTAATTATTTGAGAGAATAAGACGGTCACACATTCAATAAGAGTACATACAAAGAAAAAAAAAGGTATTTCATTTTATTACTGCATTTTGTGGCTAAACCACGGGTACATACGTATTATCGCAACCTATTGGCGACATTATATGAAACGAAGCGCATGGTAGCCATTTCAGCACCTACGACACAGGAAATTGGGGTTGCCAACTTGGCGAGTTACTAATAGAACTGACGATTGCTGCGATAATACACAAGTACAAGCCACGTTCGTGCACCACACTGCATCTACGAAACAGTTAATTCTACCATTTTCTTGCAAAATTTAATAATACTACTCTGAACAGTGAGCACATTTATCCTCATAATTTTAGTGAACTTCTTGTAGGATTTCTACTCTTGATGCTTGCAAAAAATGGTTGTCTCTTCTTTGATTCTGATGCAACCTTTTCGCACTTATTTACTCGAAATGGTAAACTGCACACTGCTTCTTCAATGTTTTAAGAAATTCTAATGAGTAGTGATCTGCAAATTGTTCAATGCGTACACGTAATTATCTTATTTATTTTAGAACACGCATGATTCAGTTTGTTCAGGACTGTACATTAAAAAAACATATTTAATTACATTTTAGTAAACATTACTCAGCATATATTCTAAATTAAAAAAGTAATATCATTAATATCACAATGAAATATGATTAAGTAAACATGGATGTGGTAAAATAACTTTTTTTTCCTTTTTGGTCTTATTGAAGAGACGCGTTTAGAAAAAAGGTTCAACATTTAGTTGAAAATTATAAGTTGTAAATTTATATTATTGCTACAGGTTTTATTCTTATAAATAAGAATAATAAAAATAATTGATCAATTTTGAGTAATAGAAAAAATTATTGTGAAAAATTATTTTCATGTAGGATGTTTAAATTTAAACCTTTAAATTTTGAATCACACAATTTTAAAATCTATCTGAAATCTAATAACGAAATAATATACTTATTTTGGAAAATATTTCAGAACGTAATTTATTGTTAAAGATAGATTTTTAAAACATTTGTTCATCATTAAATATTAGATTAGTTTATACTTAGAATATGCCCATAAATACTTTTAACACATCTTACAATTACTTTCGAAACAGTTATTTTCGGGTTGCTTCGTAGAATCGAATGCAGTAGAAACTGATTTTGTAAGGTCTTTTTTATGCGATTTTTTTGTGCGATCCTTTTTTAAAGCGGTGTAAGAATTTCAATGGCTTTGGCGTCACTTTAATGTTTTCTATCTATTTACCAGTGGCGTAACGGAGAATGTTAGGAACCCCCTTCACGCAAGTCAGGTTTTGCCTTTAATATTTATAAATTGTGTAAATACGTATTCAGCGTTAGTCAAGCCTTGGGCCCTACAGTCCTGCCTCAATCCCCCCGAGGCAGGACTTAATGGCTTTGGCGCCTCTGTAATGTTTTCTATTTATTTACTAGTGGTGTAACGGAGAATGTTAGGACCCCCTCCTTCGCCCTGAAAGTCAGGTTTCACCTTTAATATTTATAAATTGGGTAAATACGTATTTAGCGTAAGTCAGGCCTTGGGCCCCTACAGCTCGGCCCCCGATGCAGGGGTGTACGTTACGCCACTGAAATGTAGACACTTCAAGATGCTCTGTTCCTTTGTTATAAACAGTCCCTGACAATGCGCATTCAGTTGCTTTCTCTCAACGCTCCAGCAGCCCGCTCTTGATTGAAGACGAAACTTTCAATGACAGTTGACATTATCAATCATTTGATAGATTATGAAGATGGACAAGAAGAACCAGATTCTTTGAGAGTGGATAAAAATATTTAGGGATCCAGTTTTCCAACAAACTGGAAAAGCATTTTCTTAAAATAGATACCAATTTTAAGAAAGTAGTATAAAATTCCAAAAAGGATTTCGATCATGAATATCTAGTTATCATGACATTTACAAGAAACTGACCACCCGACCTTCGACCAAAAACGTATCTCTTACTTTATCTTGCCAAAAAATAAATCAATTGAAATTGTAGCTTCAAGTGACGAAAGCGATTTTATTTATTCATTACAGAGCTTTGGATTACGATGAGTAGCAATGAATTATGTATGTGCATTTTGAAAACTTATCCGTGTATACAATGAGAAACTATACGTTTTTAAATTATTTTCATGTATAATATTTAATTATTTGTTTTGTTATGGAAGTATTCTTACTTAAATTTCGTAAATAAATGGCATCATATTTTATAAATGCGACTTTTATATGTGGTCGCTATCCACCGCATAAAAAAAAGTTTTTTGAAGTATTTCTACGAATTAGTTTGTTAGATGTAAGAATTTATGAAACTTTTGGATATTTTTTTATGTGTTTATTCTTATGCAGCCCCTATCTACCGCACAAAAACAGGTTCAACTGTAGTGTTATTTTTTGGGTTGCTTTGTAGAATCGAATAGTTTTATTTTCAAAACTGAATGAACGAATACTACTGTTTAGTGCAATCCATTTTACAATGAGGCATTAATAGCCTCCAAAGGAATAATTGTTTTGATTCTTGGTTAACGTTGTCCTCTAAAACAGCACAAGGGCTTTTGGAGATGAACCCTCACAATTTTGAACCACGGTCAAGTGATGATGATGACTCCTGAGTAGGCACCCATACATCGCCAAAGCTTTGAATCACAACAGATTTAACGTACATCCGACTTTCCACAAGGCAGGTTTTCAGTGACACCAAAACTCGAACTCACCGGTTTTGAGTTCGGGTCCATGATCATTCGGCTACCATGGTCACATGATTACTGTTTTAGTCTTTGTATAAAAAGGCCACCTAACTACTTTTGGAAAATTTATCGCATTGTATTTACATAATGAATCTCAGTGGCTGAGTGGTAGTGTAATGCGTTTCCATGCCACAGGTCCTGGGCTCAAATCCCAGACTAGGCAAGGTTGACTCAACCGTTCATACCTTCAGTGGGTCGGTAAATGAGTACCAAGCTTGCTTGAGAACTGAACATTGGGGGTTTTCGCATCAGACTGACCACTTGACCGAAACATTTGCACATGCATACAATTTCTTAAGGTCACGTAAGGTTATAAGGTCCAGTTCAGAACCATAAAATATGTTTCAAACTACGTCTATATATAAAATTAAGTGCATTAATGGTAAGACCTGGCATAAGTTTCGAGTTTGTTTTATTTCTTATGAAACGTATCCAGAATAAAGCGACATTAAAATGCAGAGATCCTGAAACAACGAATTCATAATGCAATATTTTTATTCGATGTTCCCTAAAGATATGGAATAAAAAAAGCCTGAAAAATATGCAAGTAAAATGTATTTTTGAATATCCGTGAGGAGAAAAGAACATGGAACTAAAAAATTGCATTAAAAATGAAAGTACTTTAAGAAAGATATTTTTCCGAAGGAAAGTTTCTTTTCAGGTTTTGGTATCGGGTAACGATTTGAAAATCGTTTGAGCACAAAAAGCAAGATATTTTTATATCCCGACATGCAATGGGAATTGCTATTATAGCCCAACGAATAAAATGTTATGCACTTAAATATTTTCTAATGTGATCATGAATTCGGATAGAGATGATATATGGGGTTTATGGATGTTAAAAAATCCCCTCTGATGTTCCTTTTAATTGAAAAATGAACAATTTTTTTTAAATTATTAATTTATTCACCACATAAAAGCTTCGGGATTTAAACGAACTATTAAACGGTTTTTTTTTATTCTAGAAAGGCCCTTTATATTTAGTGTCTCATATGGCATGAAAATTGTAAGTTTCAAAAAAACTTAGAAACCTTATGATGTAATTAATGATACAAAACTAAACTAAAATTACAAGATTTTTCCCCATTTGAATATTCTATCAAACACTTTGAGTCTCTTAAGCTTCAAAGAAGTATATTAGAAATGTTGTAGTTATAAATTAGGGAATGTGGGTTTTTTTCTTAAGTACACTAATGGAAATTAATTTAATTATCAAGAACATCAAAGATATTTGTCTTTTTTTATTAATTACTTTTTATCTTCGAAAGGGAAGCATTTGAGAAAAAGTAAATAGTGACACTGAGAGAAGATGAGTGTTTGAATAAAAGGTAGTTTATATTAGCAATATTACATAATTTCAAAACATTTTTTTTGTTGTTTATTTACTAAATTTCCTGTAGATTAAAAGTGAAAACTACTTTTTGAAATTCTATAACAAAAAAAATTAGGGTAATTTTTTTTGAATTCATAAATTGTTCAATTCCTATTACTATTAACTCACACTCTCTATATAATTGTTTGTCGCCCAACCGGTATAGTGGTTAGAGACGCGGACTGCGATGCCGTAGGGACTGGGTTCGAATCCCGGAGAAAACTTGAATGTTTGTAAATGTATAGTGCCTTTGCGGCATGGAGGTACTCTAAATAGCCGTCGAACCGCAAGTCCTCTCGAGTGGTTGGAGGGCTGGTAGCCCAGTGGTTAAGGTATCCAACCATGGCAGGCATGTCATGAGTTCGATCCCAGTACCACTAAAGACCCGGACGTGTAAAGCGATGCACGTTAAATCTGTCGAGGCCCTGACCACCGCTCAGGTGTTCTCCACTCCATGGTTCAATTGGGGTCGCCAAAAGCCCTCGTGTAGCTGAACAGTGTGAGCAAAAACAACTCACTCAACTCAACTCTCGTCACCGTTGGAGGCCCTGACCACCTGGGTTTTCTCCCCTCTAAATTGCTCAAGGCTAAGGCTAACGACAGGCGTAAATTCCAGCCCTTAGCCGCAATGAATTTCGCGGGCCTCGACCTGACTCCGTCAGGCAGGTGGTATTAGTCACAATACAACACACATGTTTATTTATCTTGGTGGAATATTCAATCGTTAATAAAATACATTTTAAAGCGCTCAATTGAGCTGAAATTTTATATACATGATTATTTTGGATGACAATACAATAATTTAATTATAATTACCAGGTTTATGCATATCAAATGAGAAGATAGCTAAAAGATATCGCCACGCATATGCAAACAATGCGAAACCGTGACACTGGCTTTTTTTATAGTTTGACCTTTGATACTCATGTTTAGTTTACATTTGGACGAGTTTTAGCGTGCATTGTATTTTTTTACTGTGTTGAAAATGTCGAATTTTATGCCTTCTGACCACGATTTGCGGATAGTATTAATTTTTTGTTACCATCTGAAGAACAATGCTGCCGAATCGCTTCAAATGCTTGTAGAAGCATACGGTGGCAATGCTCTGAGCCGTGCACAGTGCTAGATCTGGTGTGAAAAATTTCAAAATGGTGATTTCGATGTGAGAAACGAGGAGCTTGACAGACCATCAAAAAATTTTGAAGATGCTGAACTGCAAGGATTACTCGATGAAGATGATGGCCAAACATAAGAACATCTTGCAGAATAACTGAATGTTGACCAGAGCACTGTTTCCCGTCGTCTCAAAGCAATGGACAAGATAATAAAGGTCGGTAGCTGGGTACCACACGACCTAACGGGCCGTCAACAGGAAAACCGAAAAATCGTGTGTGAAATGTTGTATGTCCGCTTCAAACGCAAGTCATATCTCTCTCGTATTGTGACTGGCGATGAAAAATGGATTTCTTTTGAGAATCCTAAGCGCAATCGATCATATGTTGACCCCGGACAGCCGTCCAAATCGACCGCAAGGCTGAATCGCTTCGGCCGCAAGAGAACGTTGTGTATTTTCGGGGATCAGGAGGGACCAATCTGTTATGAGCTTCTTAAACCCGGCGAAACCATTAATACTGATCACCACATGCAACAATTACTTAATTTGAACGATGCTGTACTCGACAAACGCGAGCAATACAAGAAACGGCAGCACAGAGTGATTTTCCTTGATGACAACGCACCTAACCACCTAGCTAAACCGATCTAGGACATCGTTAAGGCACTCGGCTGGGAGCCCTTAGCGCATGCGGCATATTCGCCAGACTTGGCTCCTTCCGATTAACACCTATTTGCATCATTGGGACACGCATTGTCTGACCAGCGCTTCACTTCTTACGAAAACGTCAAATCTTGGCTTGATGACTGGCTCAAAAGACCAATCATTTTTTTGGCGTGGTATTCACAAATTGCCCGAAAGATGGGGAAAATGTGTAGCTAGCGATGGATATTATTAGAAATCTTAACAGTTTTTGTAAATTTATTGTGTTTGTTTTTAAATCAATCGTCTCATTTCATTTGCATACACCTGGTAATAAGACTTAATTGATTAAAACTAATTATTTAAAGAACTATAAATACAGCCATGTTGGCATCATTTTTGGCGACTTATGACAAAACTTGAAAATGTTTTTTTCTCACGTATTAAAGCATTCAGTTGAGCTGAAATTTTATATATACACGATGTTTTTGGATGACAATACGATACTTTAATGATACCGAATAAAATTAATTAACACTTAATGTTGTGATTCTGTCCTATGTATATACATATTTATATTAATTGTAACCATTTAATAAAACGTAGCTAAAATAAAAATTTTCTTTGTTGATCTACGTAGGAATTGACTTAAAATTTTTTTTATATATTACTTGTTTTCTATTAATGTTACAATACTAATTCAGATTGTTCCGAGTTATGATTACATTCAGATTTTACTTAAAATTATAATCATGCGCATATAAAGCTTTACGAGTTTTTTTTAAAATAGTTTATAAATCAGCATAAATTCTACAAATCAACTTTGAAATACAATCTTATCATAGCTAAATAATTTTTAAAGGAATAATTAGGAATGGAAATAAAACTTTTAATGTTTGAATTCTCCATGTATTGCAATCAATAAGATTTAATTTCAGAGCTTTTTCAATGTAAATTAATTTAAAATTTTTGAAAACCGTAAAAGATCAATAATGAACGCTTAGCATTCTTCGGAAATATTAAAATTTTAAATATTTAGGTAGAAAACAATTTGAAAAAGTAATTTTACTTTTTTTCAAGGGTTACTTAGTACAAATAAAAGAAATTATTGCTGTGTGTGCTTCATCCAAAGAAGGTTTGTTGACAGAATCGAATTTATTAGTTTCATATTTTAAAAATTGAGTCCACGCTTTTTGTTTAATTTTTATTATGAGCCATTTACGTATAACTTTATGTTTATTAAATAATATGTCAAAGTCTATTGGAAGCTAAACAATTGGTTTAACTGAGTTTCTTCAACTTTTTAATACTGGAATTTTTTTTGTACGACCTCTAAACTCTTGTTGTATGTATCAGTCTCCATTGAAAAGAAAAGGATTTTTTTTACAAACAGCTATTGGTAAATTCTAGTGAACATTTAACTTATTGTTCAATCACGAGGAGAGATTTTTTAATGTTAAGGTCTCAATATTTTCCGAGAAAACAGTAAATTATTTGTGAGACATAATCGATTTAAGAACTCAGAAATTTATCCTTTCTTTTTGGTTAGTAAAAAGAAAATATGTTGCAGGTGAATTTTGTAATGTTTTTTAAAGTATGAAATGTTTCTCGGTGAATTTAATTTTTAGATAAAAATATTACTTGTTTTTTCATGATAACAGAATTATAGCAGTATACCATACTTGTTCAATGAATATAAAGAAAATTAGTTTTAAAATATGTTTCATCAATTATTGTCAAACTAACAAATATCATAAATTTAATTTGTTTATCATTTTTAAATTAAGACTTTCTGGATTAAACTATAAATTAATTAAATGAAGAAGAGATTTCATTTAATTATAAGTCTAAGTATTTTAAAATATTTGCCATAAAATATTTTCCTGATGAGTTGATAAAGGCATTTAGGGAAAACATATATTTTACCTAATGAAAAAATACATACATTACAAGAACATACAGAAAAGTAGACATACATCACAAGAACACACAAAAAAATTCACATACATCGTATTAAAGAATATGCACATTCATTACAAGAACATATTAATATAAATATTCAGTAAATATATTGACACAGTACAAAAACAATTGCAATTGATCTATAGGTGCAGTCCTGTTGAATTACGCGAAATTAACATTTCATGTATTACATATCATCAAACATTCATGCCACCCTCTCCATTACAAAAAATAAGGAAGAAAACTTAATTTTACAAAATGATACAGATGTATGTATGAGATTAAAAAGAAATATCTTGTGTGCCACTGAACCCAATAATGATTTAAGATGACTGTCTACCTTGTAAATGTCGTTTTTCGTCTACATAAGGCATTTTTTTATTTCAAAATCCTACAGTTTAAACATTTTTCTTTCCAAAACAGTTTTTCTTTTTCCTTTACGCGAAATAGAAATAAAGTTATAGTGATTTTAAAAAACATCACTCTATGCAGAAGGACAGTAAGATTAGGCTTAAAATAAGTTTTTCTCAAAATTATATAATTTTGAAAGAAACGCTTTACCAGATACATGATATCTTAAGAATCAAATTAGATAACGTTTTGAAATTTTGTGGGAATGTTTGTTATACTATTTTTTTCATAAAGTGGACCATAAGTTTTGTTGTAGGTTAATTATTTTTTTCATTTAGGGTAATTCTTATTAAGAAAAAAACTTTAAAAATATCAAAAATATTATATTATTATGTACAATTATCTGTATTTTTTTGTATTTTAATATTTCTCTTAGATTTTGGTTCATTTTGAAGATCATCGTAATATGTATGTTGTGTAAAAACAAAATTGTGATAATTGTATTAGAAATATTTATACAATGTTACCCGTTTCAGTCAAAATTTGGTAAAATTTCCTTGAAAACAACCAATTTTTTTAAAGTACAATATTTATTTAAAATTTTTTATGTATTTACATATTTTTTTTTATTTTTCTTCCTAAAAACACTCAATTTGTCTCAAAAATTTGTTTTCATAAAAAAAAAATTGGGTCTGAAGGTATGAAAAATCATCTTAAATTACTGTAAAAAACGATAAATAAAGTTATTGAATCAAACAAATTGATTGAAATAGATATCTTCGAATATACCACAGCACAGGAAGATGACATTTTCAATGGAAGATCAGATGAATTTATTACATAAATAATATATATATATACTTTCAACAGTTAAATATTTTATTACTTAGAAGCAAATACTCTTCTCTCAAAAGAATTTTAGATACTGGCCTAGATTTAGTATTCAAATTCTACAAAAGACATTTCGTTCGAACTGATGTCTGGGAAATCTCCTTAAAATAATTATTATTAATATTTTCTCATGGGTTTCGTTCATATGGTAGATGAATACGAAGTCAAGATAACCGTCGTCTTCATTATTTGATAGAGACTCGAATAAAGAGGGGCTGGGGTTTCCTCGTGTATAAATGCTATGCGGTTGCAGCGCATTGTCAATCAGTCGTATGATGAAAAATAGCAATATTATTTTACTCTCAAATCTAACAAGGAGAGGGCACGACTAAGGGAATTCATTTGGAGTCCAGACTTGGTGTATTAGTAATACTCCTTTTTAGGTTGTTCAACCCTCAATGTAATTCCACTGAATGACCAGTCAATTCGGAGAAAAAGCCTTCGAAATTCATGCTTAGCTTTTATACAATTCAATTTCAATTTCCTCCGACGATTTCGTAGCTTGGTTGATATATCGTCTGCATTCTATGCGTGAGGTCTGGGTTCGATACATAGGTCAACTTTTTTTTTTTCATTTCATTTAATTATTTTTAAAATTAAATAAACTTATTTATGAAAGGTTTATTAAATATTAAATGATATTTTTTGTAATTATTTTGTATTTTATATAAAATAAAAACAATGAAATAAATTTATTATTTAAATTATTTATTATTAACATTATTTAAAATTATTATTAATAAAAATATTTAAAACAATTATTAATTAAAAGTATTTAAAATAATTTTTAATTAAAATAATTAATAGTTAAAATTAATTAAGTATTAAAATTAATTAATAATTGAAATTAATTAATAATTAATATTAATTAATAAAATTTTTATTAATAAGAAGTTTTATTAAAATTATTAATTTATTAATAAAGTTATTGATTTATTATTAAAATTATTAATTTGCTTTTAAAATTATTAATTTATTTTTAAAATTATTAATTTATTTTTAAAATTATTAATTTATTATTGAAATGATTATTAATTTATTATTAAAATTATTATTTATTTATTATTAATGTTTCTAAAATTATTTAAAAATAAACTTTTTGAAATATTTTAAATGTATTTAAAAAGGTCTTATTTAATGTTTTATAAAATTATAAAATAATTAAAAATGTGTAAAAAAGACATTTTTTATTATATTAATTATAAAATAATTAATTTAATAATAATAAACTTTATAAATTATAAATATTATTTATAATATTTTTATAGTATATTTTATTTCACATTATAAAACTATTTGTAACTAATTTTTATGTATAATATCATTTAATATTCATTTTATATATTTTATTATACATAAATATTATATATTACTATAAAAATATATTTATATATAAAATTTAATATAAATATTTAAATAGTTACAGTATTTTTTTTACTTTATTGAATACAAAATAATTACATAAAATATTATTTAATATTTAATAAATCTTTCATAAATAAGTTTATTTAATTTTAAAAATAATTAAATGAAATGAAAAAAAATTGACGGATGAATCGAATCCAGACCTCGTGCATAGTATGCAGACGATATATCAACCAAGCTACGAAATCGTTGGAGGAAATTGAAAGTTAATTGTATAAAAGCTAAGCATGAATTTCGAAGGTCTTTTTCTCCGAATTGACTGCCCATTCGGCAGAATTACATTGAGGGTTGAACACCTTAAGTAGTACTACTATTACACCGAGTCTCAACCCCAAATGAATTTCCTTAGGCATGCCCTCTCCTTGTAAATATAACCCAGTTCATACTCTTAACTCAGAAAATGGTAGAAACTTCATAATATTGTAATAAAATTGAAGCACAAAAATTGATAATATCGATATACAAAATCGCTTTTACTAAAAAATAAACAATAACATTTAGCAAAGTTCGAAATAGCATTCAGGTTTTTAAATCCATTAAAAAGATGAAATGTGTTTATTCCAAGTAAAATGTTTACCTTTTAATTCATAAATAGTATTGTGGCTAATACGTAATGTGCTATTTTAATATGGAAGAGCCAATTTTGAATACACTTTTTTTATGTTTGGAAACTATTATTAGCTATTACTCCATCGAACTATGTTCTTTATTAAATGACATAGAGAGTGGCTATTCTTTACATGTTTCATGACATATTATATGATTGATAGTAACGCAGCCAGTCACTTCGGATGTAAATATTTACGAGTAACCACGTCACATCTAAACATATAAAGATTCACACACACGCATTCTGGAAACTCATAAAATTTCCCAAATAAGTTCCGGTCACTCATCCTGGATATTTTAGACTGTTGACGCACCAACAAACATCCCCATGAAGATATCAATACTCCATTATTGTTTCGCCATCACTTTTATTTTTTGGAAAGAAAGAACATCCAATATTGCTACCTAGCTATTTTAGCGAAGGTGATTGGTTTTTCAAAGTTGTTTTCCTTGTCATGTCGTGGAAGCAAACATAGAATTATCTTCACTCAAAATGAAATGGATTGTCTGTTAAGTTTTGTTTTCGTGATCGAAGTACTCTGAAATTGAAGTTATTCATCTTTTGTAATTTGAATTGCAAAAACATGAACTTTAAATTCAACATAATGAGGCAAAACATCCTCTATAAAAGGAAAAGCACTGCAATATTTTTAAGCAGTTTAGATCAGGGTTATTCAACATTTTTTCTGCATGGCCACATACATATGTAAGGCATTTCACGCGGGCCGCAACATAAGATTGAACGGGTGGTTAAGATGAAAATAACACTAGAAATTTAAATTATGGAAAATTGATCAAAATATTATACCGCCTATTTTAATTTTATTAGTTATTATTTTTTATATATTTTTTTGTCACTAAAACTAAATTAAAAGAGTTTAAGAAACACTTCTTCAGAACTTTTGCATCAGTAAACGGTCTCATATGATTACCAATAACATAACAAACTTCTTACAATGTCTTTGTTACTAATGTGATATTACCACTGACGAAACACTTTAATGCTGTTACAAAGAATATTCAATAAGGCTTATTTATCACCTCTTGAAAAAGGGAAAATGCCATTAAATAATTCCTTTTTATTGGTATTTTTTTAAATGCAGCACTTTCATGAGACAAATCAAGCAAGTACTGATCCATGTTTGTTTTTCACTACAAAACAGTCATCCTCCAAAATCATTCGAATATTTTTCGCTTGCAAGGTATGAAAGATTGTTCAAAATTAGTTTCACCCATACAGTTGACGCTATTGAACTGTTGTCTGTTATCACTAACCGTTACAAATAGAAAAAGAATATCAATTCGCAGCCGTACGGCATAGACAACAAGAAAGCTAAATTGATATATGTGATTTCTTGTCAAAGAATTGCTACCAAATTTTTAATACATTGTCTTAAATAAAAGAATTTCTCAGAGCAATGAGTCAGGATCGGGCCACTTAAAAATTCTCGGTGGGCCACAGGTTGTGTATCGCTGGTTTAGATAGTTTTTTCGGGGAAAAATGAAATCCAAACTTATACCGAGTTTCTTTTCATTATGCATTTAAAAACATCGACGATATTTATTTTGATACTCAAGAAAATTATATTTTTAAGAGTGATTTTTTTTGTCATTTTAATGTAGTGCAATTCAGCAAACGTCAAAAAATTAAACGCTGACTAATGTAGATTCAATTATTAGTCACCATCATACAAACAGCCATATCTGTCTCAACTATTGTTTTAAACATCTGTTCTTTTTCTTTCTGCTGTGCATATTGTCGTTCAACAAGTACTAAGTAAATTGTCGTTCATACAACAACAATGTTGTAATTTTATCCAGCTCGTGAAAAAATCTAATAAATCGTTCGAGCGAAGTTTTTCAATGTATTCAAAAAGTCAGATTTACGATCAACATGGAAAATTGCAATTCCACGTGAAAACAAGCATTCGTAGACCATATTCCTCATTCTAATTCCTCATCCTTCAGATCTAAGAAATATTCAACACATAAAGAAATATATATTCACCATCAACAACAACGACAAAACAAGAATTGCGAAATTTCCTATGCTAAACTTGTTACTATCCAGAACATGTCCTAAAACTTGCTTCTTTGGTTTTTTTAATCGTCAGAACTTTCTAAGAATCAGGTTCGAAATAAAAATTGGAATTCATGTATGAAATTGTTTTAAGGAGATTTTGACAAAAAATATTTTTTTAATTCAATATTTCGGCTAAAAATTAATTAGAATAACCTTTTTTCAAAATGTTCCCCTTTTTAAAGAAATGCTTCCATTATAATAATATTTTGCCTGTATATAACTCAAACCTCTGTACAGAGGCTCAACTATGATTTTTGAAAAATTCACATTATTTTCAGAGTTAAAACCATTTGAAATAATTATTGGCGTTTTTTTCTTAAAATTTCTCCCCTCTGTTGTCGTAAAACGTGGATATAAATCCACTTCTAAGTTATTTATTTCAAAAATTCTAGTTGAGTCTCTTTACAGAGATCTAAGCTATATACAGGCAAAATATTATTATACTAGAAGCATTTTCCATAGAAAGGAGAATGTTTTGAAAATTGGTCCTTCTATGTTCATTTTTTGTCAAAATATTGTACTTAAATAATTTTTTATTGTAATACTATTCTTAAAACAATTTTATGCATATTTTGTAATCTAAGTGACACTAAATATCATAAATATTATCCATTTATACGCTTTTGCAAAATCATGGTTTCGAACGTAGTCGGATACCTTCACTTATCAAGGCATCATCTTTATAAGTAACTAATAAATCCAAATCATTCCAGCTATTTACGGGTGCTTCAATAACTCAATAGGGGCTTGTCACAAAGTGATGAAAACGTCAAAGAGAACTCCTATTGAATTTTACGCAAAAGGCTGATTGAGACTATAAAATGATACGCTTATACTATAAAACAGGCATTGAAACGTTTGAATAATAGAATTTTGGAATCAAAATTAAAGCAATATTGGATCACAATTCTTTGATTTCTGATATTAACCCTTACCATTGATTCGTTGGGCAATAGATCTTCAAAGATATAATATTTAAATTCCATATAGTAGAAAGGTGATTAATCAGTGAAATACTAATGCATTATTCAGAGTGCCTGCTCCTTTCAGTGCTGGTATGATGAATGAGTTTTTAAAGAGGGAAGGAAGTTCACATTCCAAACTGTTGTATCTCAATGGGAAATACTCCCTTTGGACATGAGAGAGTGCCAGCTATAAATAAAAATATGCATAAAAGTGCATTCTGTTCTTCGTGATGTTGTGTATATGTGTATGTGTATGTTTGTTCTAATAAATGGTAAACGTTACAATTTAGGTGGTTTGTCTTATTGTCTTAAGGTATCCAACTACATTCGGAACTGTGATTTTAAAAAAGTGTATAAATGGATAATTTTCATGATATTTAGTGTCACTTAGATTAGAAAACAATGTATAAAATTGTTTTAAGGACATTATGACAAAAAAATGGTTTAAATACAATATTTTGGCAAAAGATTATCGTATAATAATCTTTTTTTCTCAAAACGTTCTCTTTTTATAAAAAATGCTTCTATAATAATTATATTTTGTTTATATAAAGTAAAGACTTCTCCAGAGAGTCTGAACAAGGATTTTTGAAAAATTCACATAATTTTTAGAGTTATCACCAATTGAAATAATTATCGGCGTTTTTTTCTTAAATTTCTCCCCTCTGTTGTAGTAAAATATGGATAAATCCACTTCTAAGTTGTATATTTCAAAAATTCTACGTCAGTCTCTGTACAGCAGTGCTTCTCAAACTTTCAATACTGGCGCCCCCCTTTTCAATCCCAATTTTTATCGCGCCCCCCTTATGCATTAATAATGTACTGAATGCAATAATAATGAACTTTGATGCTAAAGCTACAATAGACGATCTTAATTATAAACCATACAAATCAGTAACATAAGTATTAAATTTTGTACACTACTTTTAAGTAATAAATAAATAAATTTTTCCTTTCTCTAATTTTTAAATTGAACATATTTCAAAATGCGGTGGCTGCTTAGAAGACAAAATATAGATATCTGCTAAATATAGAAAAATAACTCAGAGGGTCAATTTCTAATCATAAGCATTCCTTATAAAAACTTTGCTTTGCTAGACAAGCACATGGAAGTCGTTAATACATATTAAACTTGTTCTTAATTTAGTATTAATTAATTAGTTATAAACTACTATGGAGTACTGATACATTAAAAGTACACCGGCTGAAGTACCCGCTTGCACGAGTTCATTTATAAGAAAATAAAACATTATTGAAATAATCGCTGAATTTTGTAAGGAGAGTAAAGCCAAGTGCGCGACAGTGTTTACAAAAATGTAAAATGATTTTTTTTAATGATTGCTCACAGTAAAATTAGTTTAAAGCGAACTATAATTTTAAGCTTTACAGAATTATCATTTAGAATTGATGTTGAATAATGAACAATAATATAAAATTCAGATAAAGAATAATTGTATTATTTTTAATATTTAAAGCGTAAAGACTTCAACATGTTTTAACCCTGGAACAGGCGCGCACTCGATACTAATGGTCCAGCGGGGTTATTGTGTGAGTCACCCTAATCCTTTTTTTTATAATTATTTTTATAGTACACAATAAAAATCGTAATTCCAGTGAATAATTTAATTATGAGAAAATATACTTACCTACTTTCAAGGACTTATCAATTTTTCTTTGGTAACAAATAAACAGTTTTGCCAGAATTAACGATTTCGTAATCTGTGTGTCCCGCGTGTCCACTTCCGGGTAAAAGTGTATTCATTATGATAATATATATGTTACTAATAAAAAATTTTGTAAAACGTTTTTGGTTGTGCTTTATATATTTTTAGAATACTCTTAAATATATTTATATATATATATATATACTCTCTCTCTCCGTGGTTTTCCAAATATCATAAAACTCTTTTCATGGAAAAAAGCGCAACAGAGAAATACATCACTTGCAACTTCCCTATAAATGAGAAACAAACACATAAGAGAGAGGTCATGACTAACTGTACCAATAACTTAGAAGGTCAAACAGATTACAACTATAATGTGCAGTATTTCAAAAATAACGACAGTGATGATTTTTTTATGTTCCTAAATTTTTTCGATTCTGGGTCCGGCATCTGTTTTTCTCTGAATGAGTAGTATGTTAGGATTAAAAAGGTAGCTTAATAAAAATCTCTCATCATGGGATTACAGCAAATCAAATAAAATATTTTTGTTTGGTTATAGGATCAAAGATAGCTAATTAGGTATTGAAGAAGTTTTTATTTTTGATGACTTATGGTATCCGACTACCCCAAAATCATGATTTTTTTCAAATATTGACATTTTTTTATGATTTTATTTTATAGACCATCTTATTAGCTTGATAAAAATACCAAGCTTTTTAATGTCCATTCACTAGAACGAAAACTACAAGCGTTTTAATAAAAGAAGATACCATAACTTTACACAAGATGTCAAACTTTAAAATGCGTTTTACTCGAAATGTGTTTTTTTCGAAAAACTCAAACGGGGACAGCGGTTGCTCAAAATTTTTGAATATAATTTGCTGAAATTTTTTGTGAATGTTTCGTATAACAGTAGAAGTGTTTTGATTTTCAGATTTATCAATAACTGTTTTATTTCATAATTTACAGTCCTTTATGTGAATATAATCACTGTTTTTTTAAGCAATTTCATATATTCACTAAGATAGAGTGCTCTAGTTTTTGTAAAAATTAAACTATCTATTATCCTGAAGGTCACTTCAAACAGGAATAACGAAGTAACACATTAAAACGGAAAAATTGAAAATTTGTTAAAACCATTTTTGTACAGAGCGGGCCCCGTTTATTGTAATTTTTTGTACATTTTCACCAGTTTTTTCCCATTTTAATAATAATATTTTTTTTCTAAATTCAATTTTACGATTTTTCCTTAAAATATACTAAATAAATCTAAAAATCAAAAAAATCCCCATATCTTCATTTTTTTCAAAAAAAGTTGTCGCAAGTAGTCGAATACCTTAATATCGCGCGCGCGCGCCTATAAATTATATCAGAGTAAAAGTGCATTTTTTATTATGTCTGACAGCATTTTGTTTTAATTCATTCCAGTAAATTAAATTTTTTAAATCTTTTATTTTCGATATGCTCGCGCCCCCTTCGTAAGGTTATTGCGCTCCCCAGGGGGGCGCGCCTCACAGTTTGAGAAACACTGCTGTACAGAGATCTGAGCTATATAAAGGCAACATATTATTACAATAGAAGCATTTTTCATAAAAGGAGAATGTTTTGAATATTGGTTATTCTATGTTGATTTTCTGTCAAAATATTGTACTTAAATAATTTTTTATTGTAATAATATTCGTAGGACATTTATATACGTTTTCTAATCTAAGTGACACTAAACATCATAAATATTATCCATTTATACGCTTTTACAAAATCAGGGTTCCAAACGTAGTCGGACACCATAAATTTTTAATAAATTCTGCCTTATTAGTACGGCTTCATGTGCACCTCTTTTTTAAGTCCACCTTCTCACGGACTGATAATGATTGTATCTTAGACGGGAAGAGAAACTGGTTAACTTGAGAGGATAGTTAAAATAGTTTTCTCTGGATTGTCTCAAGTAGGAAATCTGTTGAGAAGAACATTTTAATTGAACTGAAGTTGATCGAGATGAACTAACCCATTGTCAATATTACTAGGTTTTATAATTTAAGCATAAATGTAATAATAATTATTTCAAATTAATATAGTAAATCTACCCTAGTAACTCAGGGGTTAAAGTGAGTGGTTACATCCGACGATGTTCAAATTATGTTGTGCGCATAAATTCCGATTTCAGCTATGTCCTTACGAAATAAAGAGGACCGCGGTAATTTAAATATTGAAGGATCTCGGAGTATTTATGTGCTTATGATATCTTGAGAAATGAGGGATTCAATGAGAAGGTTTCTTTGACATTCAGGTTGATATCATTAAACATTCACCATATCATTTAAAGTATAGTTTTCGTAAACCTTTTTTGATCTTGGATGTCTGTTTCAAAAATTCACAAGCGATGAATGGTTTTTGAATTGTGAAATTAACACGTGACTCCTAAAAAAGGAAGGGATAATTGATACATCCAAAAATTTTACAATTTATATTTTTTTAATTCAATTGGAACGTTAAATTAAATTTTTTGGATCTAGGATCAATTATTTTATGATTATTGTAATACTTCGACCTAAGCAAATCCGGAGTTACCCAATTTTCAAATATCGTCGATTTTTTTCCTTTTTTTCATCACTGAAACTGACGAAATCAGTGCATAGAGCCTGATGAAACCGTTAATGTGATTGAAAAAGTTGTCTTTCTTCACAGTCAAATAAATGTAGAAGTACATAGGGTTGACGTTCAAGAGTTGCTGGATTCCCACAATCTGGAGCTGATAATTGATGAGCTCATAGAAATACCTGAGCAAGAGCAAGACATTGAAGAGTCTTTTGGCCAATCACAGAAGATCGAATGACGGTTGGGAATTTGACAGAAGGTTTCATTATAACTGAAAAAGAAAGCAAATTTTAGGAAATATAGAATCTAAAGAAGAGCGTATTTTTCCAACAAAACAAGGAATAAAAACATTATTAGTATGTTACGAGTAAATTTTGGGGGAGAAAAAAATTTATTTGAGCCGGAAGACTACTTTGTTAGATTTTATGAAACCTTCTACATCAAAATAACTTCGGCTTGCCATTTTGTGTATTCGTAGTTTTTATGCATTTTTTTTCTTAATAATTATTTTCTATCGTCTCCGGCCCCAACAAAAAATACTTTATATGTTTTGATATGCGAAATTATACCCCAACGTACGCAAATTCGACTTACGTGGTTATAACTCAGTCCCACCTATCGCGTAAGTTCGGGGTATTAATGTACACAGTCGGACCTCTATATAATGAAGTCGCTAAATCCCGTACAAAACTTCGTTATCAGGAAAATTCGTTATACAGAAGATAATTTTTTAATATATTTTATGAACCACATAATACAAATTTTGAGTTCATAAGGTCTATGTACTAAAAAAAGTAATTATTCACACATTTTTTAAAAATTAGTATATGTTTATTTTATATATCTTACCCATAAAAAAAGAAAGAAAAAATGCAAGGAAAAAAGAAAAAATGAATGTCAAGGAATACACAGTATTTTTTTAAATTTTAAGAAAATAATTTTATGTTAAAATTAACGAATTTTAGGACATTTTCTAATTTAAAACATACAAGTAATATTAAACATACATTATTTTTTAACTAAAACACTCCACTCCACTGAGGGTGAAAGAGAATATCGAAAACGTTTCTAATGAACTGGACAATGGGGGTTAAAGATTACACTTCTTGGATGAAACGTCCAGAACTCTATTGCTCTCGGTGAGTTACGAACTAATAAAGCCAGTTCAAGATTTATGACCACCATAAAATGTGTTAAAGAGAGAATAACTTGAAATGTTCAGAGATACTTCAAAAATAGGAAGAGAAAAATTGAATCCCAAAAGAAAAAGTTCAATATATAGAAAGTGCACTTCGCTATAGAGAGGTTATATTTCGAAGGAAATCATGAAATGTTCGCTGTATAGAAAAGTTCGCAATATTTAAGTTCGTTACTTACAGTTTCGACTGTATTATTATTTTATGTTTATGATTATTAAACAATCTAGTGCAAATTACACTATGGCAGATCAAAAACGTTAATGTATTTTTTAAAAGTGAGATTACGGTTCTATTAGTTAATAATTTAAACGTTAATTATTTATCTTTTAAATAATGAACACATATTTTCAGATTCTAAGCAATGCAATTAGATGCAGAGAATCCAGTATTATTTATTAAAATAATTTAGATTTTTCATTTTTTACGACCAAGTAAGTTATCGTGACCCGTAAATCGCGGGTTTAAGAGAGTTTGGGGAAGAAACAGACACGATCTTTAAAATAGCTGCTTTTTTCTATCTATAAGACTTAATAGAAATATACAATTTTATTGTTCAACTCTGAGAGCAATCTGAAATCCTCTAACGCGTAATCTGACGTATAAAATTATAGAAAAGCACTTAGCTTTAGATGATCCTTCTCAAACCCCTACAGTTCGGTCAGCTACAATGATATTTACTTCTCCAACACCTGGTGGATTCTGCAACGAATATTAATTTCAGGACGCATGACCTATCAGTCACAATTCACCTTATCTTATTCTTAGATTTAATGATTAACGATCAACGAGTAAATATTAATCTCACGTAACCAACGTCAGGGTTTAAATAGTAGTTACATTTGCATAAAATCAAGTCATCTCTACGAAAAAGGTTTTTAAACTAAAATAACAGTTAAAGAATAGTTTCCCCAAGAGGATTAGTAGAAGCAACGAATAGTACCCGTTACATAATAATTACTATGAGTAAGAATTAATTGATAATGTTACATGCATTTTTCAATTTTTCATCATCTGTTTAAATAAAACAGATCAAGAAATTTTGATTTATGTGTCCAAATTACAGAGACAATAAATACAACTTGAATAGAACTTATTAAAACTTTGTAAAATTTTCTACAACGAAAATGTTTAGTAACATAACTACTACATATCGTAATTATTTACTGATTGATGATCATCATTTAAAGAGTTAAAATAAATCTTTCTTTATCACCTTTCCTCGAGATTTTGCATTTCGGAAAATTAATCCACCCTTCGTAAGGATTTTCATATTCTCCGACGATAATCCTTGGAGACACATTGATGAAATATTATGCAAGGTCATAGGTTTAAAGGATTATGGCAGATAATGTTCATGTTTAAAATTTTTAGAGTACGGTTGTCTAATTATTCGAACTTCAATTTCTGTTAAGTTTGAACTTAAGTAGACACAGAAGGAAGTAGTAAGGTTCCATGTTTCAATTTCAAAATCTAATTAAGTACATTATTTTATCCATTTGTAAGATAGGTCATTATGTTTTATTTATATTAGATATTTTGTTATATGATGTAAAAGTATAGGTAAAAGAGATGATTTTAGAGAATTTTTTGTTTTAATTGAAACAAGTCGCGAAAATTCACTGAAGAAATTCACGCGAAAGTTACAGCTTCAGAGAAAATATTTGAGAAATTTAGCTGTACTATCCGAAAAATAAATTTGAAATGGATGAAATTGAAGCACATAGCTTTTTTATGTGTTTTTAAAATTTATTAGTATATCATACAATTAGTAATTTTAAATTGTAGCACTTAATCCCATGAATTATTCTACATTGCTTGGAGTTAAAATATGTCAGTATGAATGAATTAATAGTAGGCTACTAATATTGATCGTACATAGTTTATGTGCAAACTTAAAAATCCCGAAATAAATATTTATCTATTTATAGTTAACTTAATACATTTTAACACCTTTATTTTCTCTCTATTTACATGCACACTTATCCGCAAATACAATAAAATAAAATCTAACTTATCTATTACGATTAATACGCAAGGTGGCACTTTAATTTTTGGGATTAGGTGTTGAATTTCCTCAACTGCTGAAAGGCTTTGTCCTTTACCAGCCGTACACTTCAAATATTCTGTATCTTCTCCATACATCACTAAAATAGCATCTGGTGACAATTTTCGGCTAACATTCCGAAATAATAACGAAATTGCCTACTGCCACGTTGTTCAATGTTATTTTTTTTAAAATTCATTGCACAAAGCTACTTGCCTTGGTGCGAGAGTGGGTGCGATTGTCACAGGGGTTAATAAGGAACCTAGTAAACAGTTAGAAATATAGATGCAAGAGTTGTGTAGCTCTTAGAGGAGATCGTACACTCTATTAGACAGGTTTTTCTTTGATTGACAGGTTATTGGTCAGCCGCTATGCTGGACAAGTGACCCAACTCCCTTATTTAGGGAACCAGTTGCGCCCATTTTTGTTTCCTCATGTGTTAGTTTTATATCTGATGACATTTTTGCCAAGTTCAGTTTTATTTACTTTGTTAGGTATTTTTTGCTGCAAAAAACCAATAGTCCCTTCAATTGTTTTCAGCAGTGTATTAATAAATATGAACTAATTATTTGAATTAATGAAAGATAGAATCAAAACAAAAATTGGTAATAATCTGCTAATAAGCCGTAGAAATTAAAATATTAGCCGAAGAGATTAATTCAAGTAAATAATATTTTTATGAAAGTGTTTTCTTTATACCAAATAAATTTGTCCAAAAAATACCTGGTGACGAAAACAAGAAAGTTTTATATAGTAAGCGCAATAAATAAGTAATAGCTATATTTGTTCGGGTTCGTCAAAGAAACTTTTTAAGCAAATAATGAATTCAATGTTAAACACGCAAGCAACGCACAAGTGCTTTTCGAGAAAGTCTATCTCAGGGGAAAAAAACTCTTAGCTTAAAAAGCTCTAAAAACTCATTTGGGAATTTCGGAAATGATTGTGACTAATGAAAAGCCATTACAGGAATTTTAAAGTAAAATAAATTTATCCTAGTTTTAAATGGAGTGAAAACTAATGCTACACAATGGATTTCATTGTTTTGGGCTGGAATATATATATATATATATATATGCTTTTTATAATTGAAATTTAATTTCGAAATCAATGTATTATTAATGGGAGATATATACTAAGTGTTGGATGCACTTTTTAATGATCAAAACGTTGAAAAATTTAAATAATAAGTCAGCTTTAATGCAACATGCATCAAGAAGTAGAGCTTCCGATTTCTTTAACATAAATAGAATGTTTATTGTTAAACCTCTACCAAGAGAAACCAAGACAGATGCTGTAGCTATTGTATTTGTATTGAGAAACTGCTATAAAAACTTGGTTTGTGATTGTTTACCCTCACGTTGAAGGGAGCTGATGGTTGCGAGAACTTCTCCATAGGGACGTTGAATCGAAATCGATTCAACACCGATTAAGTTTTTGTCTTGTGACGTGATGTTATAAAGAAGTAAACAAGACTTATTTTTCTTTTAAATAATCTGGCTAATTAATATTAGAGAAAAAGTTAATTTATTCAGATGGCAGGGACAATTAATGAATATTGTAGCATAAGCCATAAAAATATTGATCCATTTGGAACAAGATTTGCCTAAATACTTAGGAACAACTTGACTTTGACATTTTTGCAGGGCAACTGAGATGCGTTAGCAGCCCTCAGTACCTTATCTGGGGCTGAGAGGCGGCATTATGTTGTCGACTTTGTGAGAACCCCCCTGGGTTCCCCCCTGGACACTAAGATTAACTTGAGGCAAAGAATGACCAGACGTCATTTGTATAATAATAAATTATATTTATTCACTTAGTTCAAGTATCAAAATTCTAATGACGAATAGTAAACTATATGTCTACGTCAAAAAGGGATTTACCTTTAATATTAAAATAAATTACGAAATATGAAATTAATCAATAACTACGCTCAATATCAAAAGGGTTTACCGGAATAGGAGGTCTGAGAAATACACGCAACTTGAATTATTAGCTTTCATTAAACTTGAACTAATTTTATTAAATTAACGCTTGTGTAAGCGGTACTAAACTAGAATATATCACCTGGTTGTATTTATGATCTCTTCAGGTAGATTAATCCTCCTGAGGCTTCTTCGCTCAATAATAACAGCAATACTCCAATATCTTAATCCAATTGAATCCTCCAAATCTCGTCACTACTTCTGCTGGCTCAATCGCCATCTTCAACGTTAACCTACAGCGCTCTCCTTAAATACCTTATCTGCTTTACATATCCCATTATTTCTTTTAGAGGTGATTGGAAATATACGCCAATTTACAATCCCCAAAGATGCCTAAGAGTATTAGTGGAAATGTGCCGTAAAGATTCGTCACAACTTGGATGATTGGGGTGAAGGGTGACTTCAGAAAGAAAGACTAATTTTAGGAGCAAATAAAAGAAATATTATTTATATGCTAAAAAGTATTTCTTCTTTCATTACATGTAGCTTGATTAAAAAAACGCGTTTTTTTATATTTTTTAATTTTTTAAAAATATACAGGAAAATAACTTTTTAAAAATAATTGTGTATATTTATATTTTTTAAATAATTGATTTTACTGTAATGAACTGCCTCTTTCCAATGTTTCAATGTTAGCTTTTCAGAGCCTTAATGTTTTTTGAGATATCATTTCTAAGATTTCTTCTTTATAGCAAAAAATTAAAATATTTGATGACTTTCCACAAGAAAGAGAAAAAAATTCCTTTTACTTTAACTATATTTGAAAATTTTAAATTACGTGTTAACTCATTATAAATAAGCGTAAAGAATATAAATAGTTTTTACCTCTAAATGTACAACAAGAGGGGTAAAAATGAATGGGACTCATAAAAATACTCGTTTATCTTACATGCATGAACAGATTAAAGGGAGAAAACGAGTAATTAGATTTATGCTTGGGAGACTACAGAATAGTGATAGTCCCAATGAGACTTCCTAATTATTTAAGAAAAAAATCCTAATTATTTAAGAAAATAATTTCACTTTATAAAAGGTGTCCTTTATCTCAAGACATGTCCTTCTTTTTTTGCTATTACACTTCAGTAGTTTGCTTAAATACTAAAATTGATTCATTTAATTAATTTTCTAGACATTCGATATGAAACATAAGAAATCACTAAAATGCTTTATATATATATATATATATATATATATATATATATATATATATATATATATATATATATATATATATATATATGCATATATATACATATATATGCATATATATACATATATATATACATATAAATACATATATATGCATATATATATGTATATATATACATACATATATATATGCATATATATACATGTATATATATACATATATATATATACATGTATATATATATATATATACATATATATATGCATATATATATACATGTATATATATACATATATATGTGCATATATATATACATGTATATATATAAATATATACATATATATGCATATATATATATACATGTATATATATATAAATATATATATGCATATATATACATGTATATATATATACATATATATATATGTGCATATATATATACATGTATATATATATATATATATATATATATATATATATACATAAATTCTACGATACGCTAGTTTAATAGTATAAAAGTTTAGTTTTTGTAACAAAGCTACCTGACTTGCATGCAATTCCAGTAATTTTCCTTTATACATTAACCATAGAATAATTAAAGTAATAATTAACTAATTATTGTAACATTTATATCACATAATATAGGTATAGTATAAAAGAATAAATACTGCTAAAGATGAGATATATGTTATAATTAGTTAAGCTTTTCTTTGAAAAGGATATTTTAGGAAGAAAACATATTTTTATTTTTGATATGATATTAATAATTATATAAGTTTTGTAAACGTGTATCAATGCCTTCATGCTATAGTATTAATGTCAAGTACGTAGAAATACGCGTATAACGGGCTCTTTTAACACAGAAAATAAGATCGAAATATACGGGGGCGCGTTATACGCCGGGTATAAAAATGATAGCTTCAAAAATAAAAGGCGATGTGCATAAAAAAAATAAGTCTTCTACAAATATCGGAATACTGTTTATTTATAAGAAATGTCATACATTTTTTTAAGAACTTAACGGGTTATTTTTCAACGGGTTATTTTCAAATATACTATTTTTTCAAAATCCTTGGATAATACCTCGAACAAATGGCTTTAAAACATAGTAGCATTCCTGACGTATATTGTAGGCCTTTTCGTAAAAAAAAAGAGGTTGCACATTATACGGAGAATAAACCTGAAAATTAAAAATATACTACTTGAAAGTATAGGAGCGCGTTATACACCGTATTTACGGTACTTCATGACATTAAACTTTTTTATTGAAATATTTTAAGTAATTTGTATATATCCGTTCCAGAAATTTATGAACTAAGACGTAACAATATATAATTTTGAATAGATTTCTGAAAATGTTTAATTTTCCAGTTAAAGAAATTTTAAATTCTAACACCATTTTTACTGATTTAATAGCGAATTAATATATATAGGGTAAAATAATCCCAAATAACTTTACTAACAATTATAACTAGCTTTGTAGTAATTTTGCAAAGGAATTTTGTTATAAAAAATAATATTATAACTTGCATAAATAAATAAAATTTTAGTCCAGAAAAAAAGTTTAACATTCATTTTAAGCATAAAATTATTTTTAAAATTTCCAGTTTTTTCTACAGTTTCATTGGTGGGGATAGAGGGGAAAAGTAGGTTAGATAAACAAAATTGGCTCGTGTCACAAGTTATTCCGAGGGTATTTCTAAGCCAAGTTAGCCTCTTTTCTACGAAACATATGAAACCACCGCTCTTTCATTTCACACTCCTCTTAAGTCTCGCCTGGTGTTTTTTGTAATTTGCTCATTCGCAGAACGGTAAAGATTTTGTTTTAAGGTGACTGACTACCTAGAGAAAATGTCGTTTTTCATCTACATAAAACAGTGCTCTTTAAACAGTGGGGCGTGCCCAGCTAGGGGGGCATGATAACCCTAGAAGGGGGAGGAGAGCATATAGAAAAGTCATAAACAAAAGATTATTTCAAAAATTTATTACTTTTTTTAAAAGTAAACCAAACAAAATACATTCTGTCATAATGAAAAAAAATCCATTTACACTCATATAATACATTTATAAATGTATCAGTACTGCACAATGAACTTTATAATTATCTTAAGGTATCCGACTACGTTCGGAACCGTGATTTTAAAAAAGCGCATAAATGGATAATTTTCATGATATTTAGTGTCACTCAGATTAAAATACATGCATAAAATTGTTTCAAGGACATTTTGACAAAAAAAATACTTAAATATAATATTTTGGCAAAAAATTAACTTTTAATAATCCTTTTTCCGAATGTTCTCCTTTTGTGAAAAATGGTTCTATTATAATAATATTTTGCCTGTATATAGCTTAGAACTCTTTACAGATGCTCAACTAGAATTTTTAAAAAAATCACATTATTTTCAGATTACCACCAATTGAAATATTTATTGGCGTTTTTTCTTAAAATGCTCCCTCTGTTGTCGTAAAATATGAATTAATCTACTTCTAAGTTATATATTTCAAAAATTCTAGTTGGGCCTCTGTAGAGAGGTCTGAGCTATATACAGGCAAAATATTATTAAAATAGAAGCATTTTTCACAAAAGGAGAACATTTGGAATAAAGATTATTCTAAGCTGATTTTTTGCCAAAATATTATATTTAAATAATTTGTTTGTCAAAATGTTCTTAAAACAATTTTATGCATATATTCTAATCTAAGTGACACTAAATATCATGAAAATTATTCATTTGTACCCTTTGCAAAATGACGGTTCCGAACGTAGTCGGATACCTTAACAATAATAAGTTAAAAACAAGTTTAATAATTACCAGTGACCGCTTAGTCATATATAAAATTATAAGCAAAAACTAACACCTATCTGGATCATTTGTACGGCTTATAATTAATCCCTTAATTGCAGATTAAATGTTATGTGTATTTGAGGGGGAGGGAAATTAAGAAAATTCTCGGAAATAGTCCTTCTCAAACAATGTTAAGGTCATTTTATTGCCTTCCAAAGACTTCGGACTAATTTTGTGGATAGTAGTGAACATATTCCGGAAAGACGTATATTTACGTTCGGTACAATTTACGCACTTACTGAGCGATACCTGATACCTTTATATACGCTGGTGGCAAAGACGTTAAAGTCGTATTGTAGCTTTAACATCCAAGTATCGTATTATCGAATTCAATGCATTGTTATTGTATGGAAGGGGGTGGCGCGATGAAAATTGTGATTGAATATTGGGTCGCAAGTATTGAAAGTTCGAGTAGCACTGACATAAGGCATTTTTTTTTATTTCAAAGTCTTATAGTTTGAACATTTTCTTCTTCCAAAACAGTTTTTCTTTTTTCTTTACGCGAAATAGAAACAAAGTTAAAGTGATTTAAAAAACATCACTCTATATATGCAAAAGGGCAGTAAGATAAAACTTTAAATGAGTTTTTCTCAAAGTTATGTTTTCGAAAGAAACACTTTACCAGATACATGATATCTTAAGAACCAAACCAGATCACGTTTTTAAATTTTGTGTGGGAATGTTTATTATACTATTTCTCATAAAGTGGACCATAAATTGTGTTGCAGGGTAAATATATTTTCATTTAGGGTAATTTTTATAAACAAAAAAAATCTTTAAAAAAATCAAAATTTCCATATTATTATGTATAATTCTCCGTATTTTTTTGTATTTTAATATTTCTCTTAGGTTTTGGTTCATTTTGAAGAGCACCGTGATATGTATGTTGTGTATAAAGAAAATTATGTGATAATTGTATTAGAAATTTTTATACAGTATTGCCCGTTTTAGTAAAATTTTGGTAAAATATACATGAAAATAACCAATTTTTCTGAACCTACAATATTTGTTTAAAAACTTGTATGTATTTACATGTTTTTTTTTTATTTTTCTTCCTAAAAATACTCAATTTGTTTAAAAAAATTATTTTTATAAAAAAATTACGCCCGAACGTAGGCAGTCACCTTACGCGATTTTCGCTTCATGTTAAGAAAAAAAATACATGAAAATACATATTAGTTTGTCGGGACCCCGTTGAATTTCGAATAATGATAATTGTATTAGAAATTTTTATACAGGGTTACCCGTTATTTCGTGTGAACTGATATTTCGTCTTAGTTAAGGGAAGCAGGACATGCTCGAAAGAGTAAAATGCCAAAATTAAGACCCTTTGTTTATGAGACATATATCATTTACAATTTTTCAATAGAGCTTAGATTTTTTACCTTCTTAATAAAGATAATTTAATTATTCTGTAGAACTACAAAAATAACTGTTTACTCCAAAAGTTTTTTTTACTACTTAATTTAAGTAATACATAATTTTTGAGAACTCGTAATATATAAAGAGTGTTTTTTTACCAGGTATAGAAGTTTAAGTTGGCATTACTTTTCAAGATGGTGACCGATTTAACAGCTGTTAAGTGATTTATTCTCAGTTTGGTATGGCAATTCATCAAAACGATCATCAAGCAAGGCGTAGATTCGTCGAATGGGCCCAAAACGAGATTGCCGTTGTTCCTGATTTTCATAAGCGAATTTTGTTTAGCGATGAACCGCACTTCTGGTTGAATGGCTACGTCAACAAACAAAACTGCTGCATTTGGAATGAAGCTAATCCACAAGTGTATGTCGAAACACCGTTACATCCAGAAAAACTGACTGTTTGGTGCGCTTTATGGGCTGGTGGAATGGTGGAATCATTGGTCCGTACTTCTTCAAAAACGATGAAGGCCACAACGTTGCAGTCAATGGTGATCGGTATAGAGCCATGATTACTAACTATTTCATTCCTGAATTGAATAATCATGATGTCCAGGAGCTGTGGTTCCAAAAAGACGGCGCAACAGGTCACACAGCTCGTGCCACAATCGATTTATTGAAAGACACATTTGGTGACTTCTTAATTTCACGTTTTGGACCTGTGAATTGGCCTCCAAGATCTTGTGATTTAACACCGCTAGACTATTTTCTGTGGGGCTATGTAAAGTCATTGGTCTATGCGGATAAGCCACAAACGCTTGACCATTTGGAAGACAACATTCGCCGTGTTATTGCCGATATACGGCCACAAATGTTGGAAAAAGTCATCGAAAATTGGACGTCCAGATTGGTCTACATCCGAGCCAGCCGTGGTAGTCATATGCCAGAAATCATATTTAAAATGTAATGCCACAAGATTATCTTTCGAATAAAAAAAATTCATGTCAATCGAATCATACATCGTTGTTTTATTGCAATTTAAAGTTCTATACCTCTAAAAAAACACCCTTTACTTGTGTTAGGTACCATTTTTTAAAAAAGCATCCTTTTTTTTATGCAAAATATTTTTACACATATATAAAACAATACATAAAAACAGTGAACCCATTTTTTAGTAAAATGTTAGTATAGTTTCTTTACAAAAATTATGAAACTTTGAAATTTGAATTTTTTTTTATTTTTCTGCTTTTTTTATGCATAAAACTATTTTTAAAAAATTAGGCACTATCTTAATAGAAAAAAATAGGTTCACTATATGCATAGGCATCTTGTATAAAAGTATAAAAAATCTGGAATCATATAGTGCAATAGTTTTTTTTTAAATGTACCTAAATGCAAAAAAATATGCTTTTGAGAAAAGTGAAAAAACTAAAAAAAAAAACAATATTATCACATATTATACACTTGATTAGTATTTGCTTGCCTATTTTTATATGACTAATAATAACCCTTAATCATTTTCTAGAGTTACAAAAGTAATTTTAAATTCATATGTTTTTTTCCCTTTGTTTTAGTTAACATGAACATAATTTTCGAGATTTTGTAATACATTTTTTCATGTATAGGTACCATTTTTTACAAAAATATTCTTTGAATATACAAAAAAATTTATGCATATATATACTGCAACATATCAAGCATAATGAACTAGTTTTTTAACGAATTTTAACTGCATATTTTTTTTAAAATATTCATCAAACCTTAAAATTATGAAAATCTTAATTTTCGTTTTGTACGTATAAATTTATTTTTTAAAAAATTAGACATTACATACCAAAAGATATTTTGTTCACTATATAGAACGTTTATATAGATCAAACACAGGGGGAACTACATATTTAAAGTTCAAAGGGGTGGGACAAAAAGGGCGTGGTCATTTGTTTACATTTTTATTTTTCATATTTTAGAGCTATTTTATCAACAAACATATAAGAATTATACATTTTTAAATTCAGAAAAATAAGCATTATTTTTAAGAACTAAAATTGAAACATCGATTTTTTCAAAGTATACGATATCCCTGTTATCTTAAGCATTTTCGCGTTATACGCATATCTCCCTGTATTTCATTTACTAATGCAGAGGGATTTTTGTAAAGTTAAAAATGTCATGGTTTTATTAATTTGTTTTTACTCAATCCTCTTCCGATAATAGGATACTATTAATGGTTAATCCTAAACAAACGATGAGTAGTGAAGAGCTAAAGTTCCACTCGTGATGTGAAAATTTAATTAAATATTTCTTCCGAGAGTAATTGAATTGAAACGTAAGAATATAGTAATATGAAAAGGAGTATTAAATGTAAACAGCGAAAAAACAGTTCGCGGAATTAAGAACGCAATAAAAAGTGCGATTTTGAAAAAAAAATTCTTTTGTTAAGAGAATTTTTTTTTCATTTGATATAAGAATCTGAAAAAAAAGATCGAGATTACTTTCTTTGTTTGAAGAACGTGATATCTTTATATCCTCCGATGGTTTGTCAATAAAAAGTATGAATAAAATCAATTACAAAAAAGTGAATAATTTTTTTAAGAATTATTAATCCATTCTGGTGTTTTTATGAATATCACAGATGTATGATTCTGGAAATAAATAACCTTTTTTAACTTTTATTATTCAAAAAACGTAGCAGGTATTTAAAAACATTATAAAATTGTGCGTGTGTGTGTGCTTTCTATATAAAAAGATTAAAGATTTAAATGTCTTAATTCCTTTTCTGCAAACCATGTGACATTTGGGTTCTCAATGCAGAAAAATTTGGATTTCAATAATAGAATTTAGAACATGCATTGTGTTCCAATATTTTTTTAAAAAATGATACCCAATTTCATTAAAATTACAATTATTTTTATTAAGAATATTCCATTAAATAATCTTGTTCTTCTAAGCTCTGAAGAATTTCATTAGGTACCTTAAAGCTTTAGAATAGGGAATGGGGATTTCTATCCAAATGATACTAATGGAAATTAATTTAATTATCAACAACATCAAAGACTCGTGTTCTTTCTTGATTAATTACTTTTCAGCTTTAAAAGAGAATCATTTACAGAAAATAGTAAAAATCAAAATTGACGCTTAATATGTTTGTTTGAAAATGCAGTTTATCGATATTTGGAAATTACATAACAAGAGATTATCTCGTATTGAAATTAACTTAACAAAAGATAGTACTTTGTAGATAGCCCTATAATAGAAAAAACAAGTATATAGTGGTAAGAAAGATTATTCAGTTCTCATAACAGAGATTTCTCACAAACAGAATTAATATGTTACAAAATTTATAAATACAAATGCAGTTTTCTCGAAAATCTCATGAATGAACCGTGCTATTGCTAAAAAGTTTTCTCTAAGCCTCTGTGTTTTCCTCTCTAGAAAGTTAAAGGGACATTCTGATTGCTGTTTACGCTTTATTTAACTGAGCTGTCAAAGAATTAATTTCTGTACTGGACAATATTATTCATTATTTTTTTACGTTTGCCTTTTTTTAATATCGATTTACTCGAGAGAAGTAATGACCACACATACCCTTCTGTGAAAGGAATACTTTTTTTGTTGTTCTGGAATTTTTGGAAACTTTTAGAAAGTTTTTCTTTTCCAGCTATGTTTTCAATTTCTTTTTCTTGCTTGTTTAGAGCATTATTTTGGAACGTTTTAAATTGACGTATTTGGCATTCTGTAGTGGAGATAATTCGTGTACATGATGTAGACACCGTAGCCATTTAGACCACTATCTATGATTTACGAGTGAGTGCCATAGTTAGACACTCCATGGGGGTGTTTTTTAAAAGTAATTGCTGATATTTAGTGTTTGATTTACCATTTACAAGAAGTACGATATTGAACTTAGCTTGCGTATATGATTTAAACTACTTATCTACGGATCCATAGATATACTCCTTGCTCCTCTTTTGACAGCAAGGGGATGACAACAGGAAGATGAAAATGGATTTCTCCACGGTCCCGTTATTATGTACTTCTTACTTCTGTAATTTTTAGTTTCGACATTCAGGCGAAATGTTGCCACAAAAATCTTTCGAAATATCTACTTAATAAAAACAATTTCACAAGAAAATACTTAAAGAAAGGATGACCGAAATTATAACGCTAAAAAATGTAAACTTTTTTAGTGTATGACAACTTAAATTACATTCAATTTATGATTACTTGGATAAAGATGGTAAATTTGCATGAAATTCTGAACATCTTATTGATACTCTTTGAAATTTTAAAATATTTTAAAAATATGCTACTTTTTATTTTTGCAAGTATTATTAGAAATTGTTTTAGCTTTTAAATACAGAAGAAAAAATGCGAAGCATATTTTACACAGAAATGAGTTATTTAGTAAAATATGCTTCAATCTACAAAATAATATTAGAATAAAATTTGAACTTTGGAGTCCTTTTGTGGAAAAATGTATATATTTTTATGTACCCCATTTTCTATATTATTCCACAACTTGTTTATAAAAGGGAATCACAAATTTAGATGGTTTAAAGTAATATTAAAAAAATCTTTCAAGACTATAAAATGCAGGTTCATAAAAAAATTGTTTTATATTTTCCTATTTCTTTATATAAGTTATCTTTCGTTGACTTTTCTATGTTCATACTGTTTTCTTATTCAGAATAATTAGAAAAAACAAGTGGAATTTAAAATCGCTTCATTATTTCAATTTAAAATTGCTCCATACAATGCATTAGCACTGGTACTTCAGAATATGAAAATGATTATTTTCCCATTACAAGGAATAATATGCAAAATATAAGCATTTTATAGTTAATGCAAATAAAAATTATTTACACTGATTTACAAATAATCCTTTTCAGACAAATAAAAGCTTCTATAGAAGGAAAAATGATATATTTTTTTGGAATCCAAATCTAACAAGATTTGCTGAAAACGAATTAAAAAAGTCAATTTATTATGAATATCATTCTTTGCATTACACTTTTATACAAATAGAAAGAAAATTATGTCAAGAAATAAGCATCAGTAATGAATATACGATGTGATTTTAAGAGTTTACAAATTTAACTTAGCTTGTTTGCATTATTTTGATAATCAGTGAAAGAATGTAGTTGACTTTTTCAAATCCCATATGATTGGAATGTTCAAATAATTGCAAATCTAAGCAAAAACGTTGATGTAAATCTAATTTGCAGCCTTAAAAAGTTTTTCATTTCGTACATAAAAGGAAAACAAATTCTTATAAAGTAACTGCATTAGAGAAATTCCTAACAAAAAACAATAAGGTACAATACATGCTTATTTAATACATAAATTTCAACCAATAGACTGCATGCAAACAAGATATAACAAATTTTGATTTTTTTATGTGATACCTTAATATATATCTAGAAATGATGAAACCATTCTCAAAGAAGACTATGAATAGATCATTGCAACACAATGTATATTTAACTTCTGGGATTCAGTATTTGTAAAAGTTTTATAAATTTTTAATCTTTAGGGGATGGTTTGTTTTGAGAAGAAATTGCTTATCAAGACAGACCTCCTGGTTCTGTTGCCTTTCATTCTTTTTGATCAATGATTGACAACATAAAGCTTCATATCAGAGTAGAAACAAAATAACTTAGAGCTCATTTTCTGAGTTATGGAGATTTCTTGTGGTTCAGGAAGTCAGGGGAAAATAATATTTTATAGACTTCTCATTTGAAAGCAAGAGAATTTGGTCAAATATATGTTTCATATATATGTCAATTTATATGTTTCGACAGACTGCACGTCTACATAGAGTTAGAAATCAACTAAAGAAAGGAACTCCTTGGTTGGTTCATGAGTCAAACCAGTTTTTTAAGAAACTATTTATCCCGGTTGATATTTTAATAAGAAGGTGGTTTTTATTAACGATAAGTACGGGTATTATCCTTTCCACTAAGGTATCTCTACTTCTTGACTCAAGGTTTCCAGACAGTTTACAATTTTTTTAAAGTTAACCCTCAAAAGCAGACATACATGACTCACAACTTTGTAAGAAAAAAAACTTTAAATGTTGACCCTAAGCTCCGAAAACATTAAGAAAGTCATTTCACTACATGGATGTTGTGGTTGTTTACCAGAAAATGATGGCATGGACTTGGTCTTAAAGTTATTGATGAGAAAACGTTTTAGGAGTGCACCAGAAAGAAAAAAAAGTAAACAATTTTGGTGGGCTGCTATAATTTATTATTAAACTAAAAAAAATACTAAAAATAGTACACTAAGAAAACAATTTAACACCAATGCATTGAGGAAAGCTATAATGCTCTGGATTTCTTGTTTTTTAAACTTGATTTATAAATTTACGAAAGAAGGGAATTTGGGAAAAGTACAGGGGCACTCATAATTCCGTCCCGGGTTTCAAAACACTGTAGTAAAACCCTAAGACGAATATAGAAAAAAAAAAGAATGTTTGGAAAAATTAATAAATATTTCAAGTTTTATTTACATACTTTGCAGGTTTTCTGCTTGTGAATCCTTAATTAAACGGCATACATCAATATTATAATCCACATCCTGCCACACTCCACGTATGGTATTGTCATCGTTATTGACATCGCATGTTATATCCTTTCCATGTAATCCGAAAACTTGATTTTTTACTTATGATCCAGTTTTCGAACTTACTCTTATGCTTGATGCTGCAGAAATGCATGAAATGATAGCACATCTTGTAAATAACGTAGATAGTACTATATTGAGTAGATTGTGCTATGAACTGTACAGTTGCATTATGTGTGTATTAGTGTGTTATATATGCGTATAAACAAGATTTCTCACATAGGACACCTGTAAAGTATGTAAATAAAACTTAAATATTTTCCATATTCTTTCAAATATTATTTTTCAATGTATTCAGCTAAGTTAGTTTTTAACAAAGCGCTTCGAATCCCGGAAGGAAATTATGAAAAACTGTATTTTTAACATTTATAGTTTATAAGCCGATACTCCATAAAAGTATATACCTTTTAAAGTCACATCAGAGAATTTTTCGTTGCCACATTTTATCATGAAGGATATACTTTATGACTGGTCACAGCTATATATTTGGCTCAGATGTAAATATTTACAACAAAACGAAATATTTCAAGAAAAATATGAATGCATTTTAAAAAAAAATTACCAACAATAAGGTCAGGTCACTTAAAGATATGTATTGAAATAAATATATTATGATCTGTTAAAATTTCAACAGACTACTGAGATAAAAATATATGGGTTTCATTATTGCTTCTTCTGTATCAGAAAGGAATATCAATAATGGCATTTATGTAATTTGCCACCCTCTTGAAAATATTTTCTTTACCTTGGCTCTGAGATGTTTTGAACATGATTCATCTTCGCGTGATTAAGATGAATCGATAGTAGACAAAGTTTTGGTAATTGAGAAGATTTAAGACTCCAGTTTTCTCATCTCATTAAGCAAGAGGATATTATTCAATGAACTATAGATTTAATGTTTTGAGACCTGAAGTTTTACTGAAAAGAAAACAGAGAGAAATGACTTTTTTCTTTTGTTCTTCAGCAAAAATTCACCAAATTTATTTCTTGAGTTTTTAAAAACTATGCTGAGTTTCCTATAAAATTTTAAAATTGAAGCTGCTCTAAGTGTTTTCATTGGATTTTTATGAGATCCGTAAGACATATCACAACTGCTAATCTCATATAATTCATCCTACACACATGCCATAATATCTTAATCCAGGTGTCAGCAACTTGTGACACGCGTGCCTAATATGGCATGTGGTACAATTCTCAGTGGTACTTTGCACCACTCTACAAAGTAATCAGATAAAATTAAATCGTTCTCCTCCTCCCGTCCATACACTGTAACACATGATTTCTCATTGCTTCATTTAAATTTAAATAGCATATTTTTTACCTGGAAAGATTTAGAATTTCGATATTTTTACTATGAAAGCATTTCTGATTTACAATTAATGTGTTGTCAAACGCAAGCTATGCTTTCTTCTATTTCACTAAGGGCCCTGCCATTCTTCCTCCCTACCCATTTATAATGGTTACTTGCATATTCATTCGGTGTATTACACTTGAATATTCATATTAAATAAATGAGAAAATGGTCCATAAGCTAAATAAGAAATTGAAATATCATGTTAAAATTTTCGTGGTATAATTAATTACAGAAAAGTAGCTCAGTTTCATGATATAAAAAAACTGAAAGTGCATCACTAAAGAACAGTTTTTTTAAAAAATGACCTTACTTTTATAAATTCTCAAGTAGCCGTGTGCTATTTATTTTTCCCAATAATATATACATCGTAAGCAAACATTTATTATATGTTGACATATCCGGCTATCTACTTCTTATTGTCATAACTTTATTTCTTTACTCCCACACCATGGTAACAAGAAAACATCGGACTCGTTTTCCCTTTCATTTTTACTTGATATCGTTTTTCATTATTAGTCAGCTGTCTATATCGTTTTTCACAGATTAACTTATGAAAATTAGTGGTATAAATCTGCAATCACTAGCACATGGTTTCCTGAAAAAAAATGTCAATTGTGCTGAAATGTTATTCCATCATTTTATTAAGTTAAGGTTTCACATAAAGAGAAAAAATATGAATATCGAATAAAATGTTTAAAGTATATATATATATATATATATATATATATATATATATATATAGAGAGAGAAAGAGAGAGACTCACTGACTCACTGACTAATCACGATATCTCCCGAAACTATTAAACCTACAGACTTGAAATTTGTAGGTAGGTTCCCTTTATGGAGTAGACATCAGCTAAGAACGGATTTTGCAAAGTTCGAACATCAAGGGGCGTACAGATCCGCTGAAAATGGGTTTTGTCAAAATCGACTCCCAAGTGGTGTTGTAGAGAATTATTTCCATTTTTAAACTGGCGTTATAGGCAATTAAAATCTCCTTTTTTAAACTATTATTAGACGTAAAATCTCGAAATTCAGTAAGCTGATTCCATTCATTAAGTAGAGATCCGCTATAAGATGGGTTTTGTGAAAATTGTTTCCTAAGTGACGTTGTAAGGGCTTAAGGGGCGTTATACATAATTATTTCCATTTTTAAACTATTAGACGTACAGTCTTGAAATTTGGTAAGCGGATTCCATTCATACAGTACAAATCCTCTACAGAATGGGTTTTGTGAAAATCGACTCCCAAGTGGCGTTGTAGAGAATTAAGTGGCGTTATAGGCAATTAACTCCTTTTTTAAACTATTAGACGTAAAATCTCAAAATTTAGTAAGATGATTCCATTCATTAAGTAGGTATCCACTATAAGATGGGTTTTGTGAAAATCATTTCCTAAGTGGCGTTGCGGGGGCTTAAGGGGCGTTATAGATAATTATTTCCATTTTTAAACTATTAGACGTACAGTCTTAAAATTTGGTATGCAAATTCCTTTCATGGTGTGGAGATCCGCTACAAAATCATTTTGGGGAAAATTGATCCCCAAGGGTCACTGAGGGGTATTAAGGGGCGTAATAGATAAATATTTCTGTTTTCAACTAATAGAACCACCTGCTTGAAAATTAGAAGGTATGTTACGTTCATGGAATAAAGTTCCTTTTACAAAGATTTTTGCTAAAACGAACCCCCAAAGGAGTGGGGTTTATGAGGGATTAAGGCATGTTATAGAAAAATTCCTGTTTTTGAATATAACTCATTTACTTGAAATTTGTTGAGCACTTTTCTTTAGTTGAATAGAGTTCCACTAAGAATGGATTTTACGAAATTCAACTCCAGGGGAAGCGGGGAGAGTTATTGGGGCGTATTGATAGACAAAATTCCCATTTTTAAACTGCTAAGACTATAATAATAAAATTTGGTTGATTGATATTATAGGTTGATTTGGTTTGCTTGATATTTTATTGAATCATATAATGTGTGTTAAGTTATATTTATATACATTTAATTTTCTTTTTCTTTCCCTGTAGAAGTTATTAATTTTATTTTAAGCAGAATTTGTCCGTGATAAAGTAGTTCGTAATTAAGCGAAATTAAAGAAAATTATTAAAAAAAATTCTAAATAAATGTACTAGAAAAAAATTTACTTTTATAAAAAACCGACCAACAAACAAAATGGTGAGTTGCTTTAAAAATTCGTAGAAAAGCTTTGTAAGAAGACAAACATATTTGTAAAGTAACAAGCATAGTCCATAGCACAGAACTTTTCTAAATAAATGTATTTTGAATGAAAAAAACCCTTGTTTAAAGAGTGTGGTGAGATTCCATTCGGGAGCCTTAAAGACATTTGTGACAGATGAAAGTACGGAAATGTGGTTTTCTCAGATAAAACAACATTGTTCTAGTCTCCTGTAAAAGAGAATAAAACTGCATCAAACATTCCGTATTATATACCTAGAAAAATATCGCTTTTAACTTGAAATGTTCTTAAGATATTTATTCCTGCTATTTTTGTAAAGCCAAAATTTAAGCCATTTTTTAACGCGAAAAATAAACTTTGCTGTTAATGCTTCGAACTTTTTTTGTTTGATGTACAAAATTTTTGTTTTAACTAACAATAAATCTTTTATATCTTCCGTGCAACATGTTGCAATATATATTGAAGTAGAATAAATTCTTTGTAATCTCACATACATACATAGATATGACTAAATATAACTTAAAAATTAGTAATTTTTTAATGAAAACATTTCAATTTAATGTTAATTTCACCATTTTTTTCTTATTTACGATTAGGAAAGTTCAATAGTTTTCAATAGTTTTTTTCCCCATACTTTTTCTGGAATATTATTCTGAGCGTTTTCTGTTGCTTTCTCATCAGAGATTAAAATACTTGAATGGGAGTCAGTTATGGTATTGGAAAACAAATTTTATTGGAATAGAAATAAGATGTTTTTTGAAATGCTACTATTGAAAATTAAATTTATTTATGATAAAAGCAAATGAATACATTTTAAATTAATATATTTGTGTAACAGCTTGATTAAATATAACTTAATATTTTTATAGTAAAGTACTTTTAGGGAAATGTAAGCTAATGAACAGAAGGTGAGAGATTTCACTTCCTAAAGGTATTTTGTTGTCGAAAATGCTTAATAAAACTAAAGAATTGACTTTGGGTAATAAAAGGAAATAAGTTAAATTCTTAAAATACTATTCTTCTTAATATTGAGCTGTAAAGCATCAGAATCAAATTTGATTTCCCTAATTTGCTGAAGCAGTTTTCTATATATTTGTTAATACGATCCTTCTATTTTTATCCATAACATTTCTTATTTAAAAAGAAACTTGTGATATCAAAATAAATATCAAAGTGCTACAGTAATTTGATTAAGGAAAAACTTTTTAAAGAAGTTTTTTCGAAACCACAATTGAATATTTTCTCTTCAAAACTGTATAAATATTTCTTTTCTTAAACTCAATTACGAAGTGAACATTTAATATCATTTTTATACAAATAGATGCATGAAAAATATATAAACTAGAAATATTCAAGGAAAGGCATGGAGCACTATGGGAAAGAACCGTTTTTCAGCATCCTTTAAATTCAAAGAAAGAATGTAATAAATGTTTACATTTATTTTTATCTTGATGCATGTTTTTTTATAGGAAATTAGAATTTCTGTCGATGTAGTTAAAAAATAGCATTGTAAATCAAAATGTTTACTTAAGAATTTCCAATAAGTTTAAATTCTTTATCAAAACAAAAGTTCTCTATACTTTATAAAATAAATTTCTATCAGTTTTGAGGCGCAAGTGCAAGATAAGCCAATTGTTTAGGATTTTCGAACGTCTACTGAACAATCTCTTCCATCGATTAAAAAATTCAATGAAATTGACAAAAATAAATAATTAAGTTTACATTCGAAAAAAAAATAGATACTGCAATGGTATGAGAAAGCCTTCACAATTAGCATGTAGATTCTTTCGCAGTGAACTGTACGAGAGCAAGTCACAAATGCATACTTAAAGCGCACAAAGGCAGGGTTTAAAGTATTAATATATATCTCCAAATAATGGTGATATGTGGAAGCCGCATACATCTTTATGATATTCAATTCATGTTATGTAGGTAGTATTTATACGTGCAGTTTTAAAAATGGTGGTGGTGCTGAATGGTTGTACGATAGAAGAGCAGTTTGTAGTGGTGCGAATTTGGGTGGGCGAGAAGACTTGAATAAAAAAGAATTTACATAAAGTAATGTTAATTGTTTATGAAGAGAAGTGTTTATCGCGTAAAACAATGTACAATTGGGTTAAAAAATTTTCGCAAGGCCCTTCCAAAATTGTTGATGAAGATCGAAGCGGGCGTCCAGTTTTGATTGTGAAGTGGAAGAATTGATACAGGCTGATCGACGAGGGATAATTGACAGCATCGCAACGGCAATAAGATGCTCTCGTGGCTTAGCATATAGATATAATATGTATGTATTATCATGTATGATGACGAAATTCAACGGGAAGTCCAACTGCGTATGAGACAACAGCCCTGAAATTGGGGCTCTGATAAAAAGATGTGGTAAGTGCATCACCGTTACCGGAGATTATGCGGGTAAATAAAAATTGTTTCCACATAATTATGAAGTTAATTATTTTTTATTGCCTTTTGAAACTTACTTTTTGACTTTCCCTTGTAATGTACTCTTCAATTTTCCTGTAATTTCAGCATATTTTATGAACAGGGAACAATTAAAATAAGTAAAATCTCCATCATCACAAATTCAGTGTTCGCACAATACATATCCGCTAGTCCACATATTTCAATGGGCCTATTTAACACACAGTTACTGTCAAACTTTGTCTCCCAATGTTGTCCCTATGCATCATCCTTACATAAATTGGAAAGATCCTTGAAGCAGCTTCTTGAATTTTATGCGAAATAATCATCCTAGACCAAAAGTCGTCAGATCAATACTGTTTACGTGTATGTTTGCAGTTCTTTAGATTTTTATCTCTACGAACTATTTAAAAATCCTGTCTGTAATAAAATTATTGTTTCCTTTTCACTTTGTTATTTATAATTATCTATCAAAAATATTTTCCTGTTCTTTAGTCTGAAAAATTAGTTTCATTTTTCGTTACAAGTAAATAACCATGAAACAAATGGCTAAATTAGAAACATATGACTCATTAATCATCTAGCATTTGTTACTGAAATAATAAGTGACCCCGCATGTTCAGGTGAACAAATATTCTCTTTCATTAATTAAATAAAATTATAAGCTACGAAATGATTTAACAAATGAAAATTTACAATTATTTCTAAAATTGAAAACAACTAATAATTTACCAGACACAAAAAAAAATTCTAAAAAGCAATGTAAGTTTACTTCTGTAATTAAGATTTAAATAAAAAAATCTTGCAGCTACTAAAGCTTTTTCACCCTAAAAATATCTAAATATATGTACAGGAGTGTACTAGGCACATCTTAGTCAGGAGATTTAAATTAAGGTTACTTAAAAATCTTTTTAATGAAAGAACAACCTAAGTCAGTTTTATATACACTCATGGACAAAAAAATTAGCGCATCAAGAAATAATTGTGGGATCGTAACAAAACTTGGCATGTAGAGGAGATATGCAAATGATTAGAAATGCAGCGTGATTGCGCATTACGTATAGCCGGTAGAGGGCCTTTAAAGTCATTCTCAGTGGAGTACAAAAAAAAGTAACCAAAGCTTGTTTGAGTATGCTGCATCGTTTACAAAAGAAGAGCTGAGGTAGACATGCCATTTCACCATTTTCGAAGACAATATGAGCAGCTTTCCCAGTTTGAGAGGGGGAGAATCATCGACTCGATGGATGCTGGGTGGTCCGCTAGGCAGGTAGCTCATCAATTAGGCCGCTCTGATTGTGTTGTGAGGAGGTGTTGGGACCAGGGAGTCCGATAGATGTTCTTTACACGAAGACCAGACTCAGGACGACCTCGACAGACCTGTCGTCGAGAATACCGCCACATCGTAAGAAATGCCACGCGTACAGCCAACTGCTTCATCGGCCGCCATCCAGGCACAAGTAGCACCTTCATTTCCCTGTGTCTTCTCTAACCCTACAAAGGCGCTTGGCTGAAGGACATTTGGGATCACGGTGCCCATTACGTGTGCTGTCCTTGATGCCCACCCATGGACGCCTCCGTTTGGAGTGGTGCCGCGCTCGAGGAAACTGGACTGCAGCGGAATGGAACCAGGTTGTCTTTAGCGACGAATCCAGAATCAATCACAACAGTGATGAAAATCGTGTTTGTGTGTGGAGACCTCTTGGTGAACGCCTCAGTCCTGCCTTTTCTTAACAGCGACACACCGATCCCACAACTGGTGTGATGGTATAGGGTGCCATTGCCTACAATACATGGTCACCCCTAGTATTGATTCGTGGCACTAAGATTGCCCAGCGATATGTCCGTGACATCCTGCAACCACATGTGTGGCCGCTCATACAAAGCCCTTTATGTGCGTACCGACCAAATTGGTCGTCTATATCACTTCTGTTTTATTTACTATTATTGAAAATCTCTGGTCCACAAACAATCTTTCCGGCCACAATACCATTTCGGTAGAGAAACAAACATAATCCAAATTTTTCGGAACAGACTGTAATTATTGAAACATAAGTTTAAAATGCCTAAATTCATTATACAAAAGATTTTTTCTGCTGCTTCACATTTATTCTTATTTCCAATGCTCCTCATTACACTTTTTACCTCATGTTCATACAAAAGAATTATTAACGTTATAAAAATAGTAGACTTCAAAACATAAGTGTAAAATAAGTTTTATATATATATATATATATATATATATATATCAATAAATAAAAAAGTAAGATATATTTAGCTGCATTAAAATACTAAAAACGTAATTTCAATGATATATAATGAGGAAATACATGCTTTAATATTGATATATTAGGAATAAAATATAAACTTTAATACATAATTAGTAAAAAAATTAATTGCAGCTCTTCCCTTTTAATAAGGATGATTATAATATTTCCAAATTCATTAAAAAAGAAACAGGTCTGCGCTAACTATTCTTTGTATAAAGATTATAATTTTTTCCAACAAAATGTTTTCTCCAAGTTTCATGAAAGATAATTATTTTCTGAATATGTTAATAGTTTTAGTAATCTATACCAAAATCAGTGAAAGCATATAATTGGCTTCATTATTTGTAAAAAATATAAACTATTTAAATATTGTGTTACATCACTTAAGGTATCTACCAATATTTGTAACTGCCCAAATCTCTTTAACTTACAGTTCATTAAACTTTTATTTATTAAGGTTAATTTTTGAGTTATAAAAATGTAACATCCAAAGTGTAACTTTCAGTGATAAAAGATTAATGCTTACTTTTTTAATTATTTATCAAATAATAATTTCAGCTATAATAATATGAAGAATTATATATATTCATCAGCTTTTAAAACTTCAGCAACAAATGCTTTTTTCAAAATAAAGACATGGAATTTTTGTAAAGGGCATTTTGAGTCTATTATATTGAAAAAGCAGCTCTGCACAAAGGGGATGAACATGCTAATATCAACACCATGACATCAAGGAGGAAATCACAATAACCAAACGCGTGGAATACGAGCGTTCAGTGCCTCGACAACCTTAAAAGAAAAATAAAGGACTCATTTCCCCACATCCACTACAAGTGAAGGTGAAACAGCACTTTCAGAGTGGATACGAAAAGTTACCAGGAAGTCTTTATACGTAGTAGAATGATCGATTAGTTTGAAGAGAGATGTAGTTTGTGATGAGTGCAGGTTTGATAAAAAAAGTAGTTTGAAAAGCTTGGAAAGCCTACTAAATGACAGGTACAACTGAAAGAAAGGCTGGATGTGGTCATTAAAGGAAGTCAACAGCAAGTGATGACGGCAAATCTTACTGCGGATGAAAACAGAGTGGAGCCAGACTTTGGACAACATAACTCAGAAGCTGTGTATTACGTCAACCGGAAGATAGGTATCATGGTTAACTGTTGTGAGACGTCTGCATAAAGGTGTCCCTATTAACCCGTGGTCCTGAATGGTGCCTGCTACCAGTATCTCATCGGTGGCATCGTTTACAGTGGTTTCAAGACCACACAAAGTTTGGACATCTCATCAATGGAGTCACATTCTGTTTACTGATGAAAATCGCTTCAGTCTGAGCAACGATTCTCATAGCCAGTTGATAAGCAGAGAGGTAGAGATACGGTTTCATTCCACTAACACAAGAAAAAGGCCCTTTGGATGGTCCTTTAGTGCATGTGTCGAGGCATTTTATTGAATGGAAGAACAGAACTTTCCGTATTTTTGATAGAGGTTCCCTTACCGGAGAATCTTTGCGGTGATGTAATTTTCCTGCTACATGTGCGTCTATTCCAATGTGCCGTTGGTCCAGACTTTATCTTTGCGCACGATAACGCACGTCCACACAGGACCTCTGCCATTTAAAAGCTTTTACAAAGAGAAAAAGAAGTGCAGAATGGATCGAAAAACGTGCTCTCCTGATTTAAATCCCATCGTATAAGTGTAGGAAGCTCTGAAAAGGCGTCTAGCAGCACGATCGTATCCAGCTGAGAGCCCAAGACTGCTAAAAGAGATTCTCCTTGAAGATGGACAACTCTTACTTTAAATACTGCTGGAAAATGTAATATCAAGAATGAACAGACAATTTCATACAAACATCGTAGTTAGGGAAAATCATATTTCTTAAGGTTTCCGACTACGTTCGAAACCGTGATTTTGAAAAAGCGCATAAATGGAAAATTTTCATGATATTTAGTGTCACTGAGATTAGAATACATGTATAAAATTGTTTTAAGGACATTTTGATAAAAAAAGCATTTAAAAATGCAATATTTTGGCAAAAAATTAACTTAGAATAATCTTTATTCCAAATATTCTCCTTTTGTGAAAAATGCTTCTATTATAATAATATTTTGCCTGTATATAGCTCAGACCTCTCTATAGAGGCTCAACTAGAATTTTTGAAATATATAACTTAGAAGTGGGTTTATTCATATATTTTACTACAACAGAGGGGAGCAATTTTAAGAAAAAAACGCCAATAATTATTTCAATGGGTTGTAACTCTGAAAATAATGTGGATTTTTCAAAAATTCTTGTTGAGCCTTTGTAGAGAGGTCTGAGCTATATACAGTCAAAATATTATTATAATAGAAGCATTTTTCACAAAAGGAGAACATTGAGAAAAAAGGTTATTCTAAGTTAATTTTTTGCCAAAATATTGTATTTAAATAATTTTTGCTGTCAAAATGTCTTTAAAACAATTTTCTGCATGCATTCTAGTCTAAGTGACACTAAATAGCATAAATATTATCCATTTATACGCTTTTGCAAAACCACCGTTCCTGACGTAGTCGGATAACTTTACATCCGACTTAATTTTCTTATCTTTCCTCATGGTCGAACATTATATTTTTCACTGACGCCATTCTGTCAATATAGATTTTTCTGCATGGTTTCATAATGTATATAAAAGTAAATTTTTTGTTGCTATGTTTTCATCAACCTTTAAGTGCTATATTGTGCTATTCTAATGCGAATTTCACGTCTCTCGAGTGATTTGCTTTGTAATTATGGTACAATCTGTAAAGATGCTTTATTATAAACTGTTGTTTTTATATATATATAAATAGAGATGAACACTCAACAAGCAAAACTGAAAAAAATGTTAAATCTCAAGACAACCAGACATTGAAGGATAGTTAAGAAATTAAAAATATAATAGGGTGAAAACAAAAAATGGATGCTACAGTATTATAAACATTGCTGACTTAGGACAGCTTATATATAAAATAGTTTATATAAAAGTGGGGTTGAACACGTTTTGTGGCCAGTCAACCTCCCTCTTTTATGTTAATAATACTTAGTAAAAACCTATTGAAAATTATGGATGGAATATCTAAATCCATTCAAAGATAAAAGTAACTTACCTAAAAATTCAATTCAAAATTGCAGAGCCCACGCTAAATCTGAAAGTTCTTGCCGGACTCTGGACCCAAATACAAATTCAAAGCATGGGAATGGCTGAATTGTAGCACTTACCAAAAATATGAAAAGAATAGAAATAAAAAAATATAAAGGGAATTTACTTACTGCCATTACTTTAGCGACACTAGGATTATATATGAATTTAAAATATAATTATGAATAAATTTATAATTCCTTATTTTTTGCATTTTTTAACTTGAAATTTATTGCATTGCATGTAATTAATAACAATATTTCTGAATACAGAAATAACTGTTTTAAAATTGAATCTGAAACATCAGAGACATATTAATTAATTCGATAAAATCTTTTTTTGCTACTAGATGTGGAAGAAAAATTGTAAATTTAGTAAATTATAACTAGAACATAGGAAATTTCAGCATTTTAAAATGAAAATTTGCAAGATATTGAAGGAATATATTTTTCTAAATAATTATATTATCCAAAAATTGGAAAAATAATCTTTAAGAACACATACAAATAAGAATGAAAGAAAACTTCGAAAACAATCAAATTTTTCCTTAAGCCGTGAAATACTTTTAAACACTTTTCGCACGTTTAATTTCGGTTTTTTTTAATTATAGATAGCCAAATTGTTTTTCCATGATAAGTTCTTAAGTAAATATTTGAAGATTTTTCGTATCGTATTACACTATAATTGAAAAAAAGAAGCGTGTATTTTGAGGAGTCAACAGATCAAATTAAGCAAAAATAATTTATTAGCCTCAAGTTTCAAAAGTTATTTAATCAAGGGAGAATTAAAAAATGAAGAAATGCTTAACCCAAAATATTTTTTTCTTCTTTCAGTTACACATGTCTATTTACTAAATTTTAGGCTCGAAAAGATTCGATGAAATATTTCAATTAAAAAAGGCTTTAGTGTATATCATCATGAGTTTTATGCTTCAAAAAAAATTCGTTGTTATGCATACATTTTTTTAAAAAAAGATTATTCTTTTAAAATTGAATTAAAAATAAGGTGAAACTGTGGTCTGTAAAATATAAAAATAATTTAAAGGAAAATCTCCGAGAAACTTTATACATGCATACTCTTCAAAGGTCTAATTATTCTTATAATCAGTTACGTTTCCCCTTTCAAAAAATTTTTATGTGTGTGTGTGTATTACTGTTTCTACATTTTTCGAAACATAATACAACGATATTTCAAAAGTTTAAATAAGTATAAATTTTTCTGTGAATGGACAACAAAAACACTGTTTCGTCGCTTATTTTAATTTTGTAAGCTACTTTATTTGACAAATGCAAAACAAATATGCACGATAAAAAGCTTTTAATTTTGAATATTTTTAGTGTTTTTTTCTCTTATTGAACACTTAACAAAAGAATATATCTTATATGCACAGAATAATGAATAACTGCAAAACAAGTATTTTGATTTTTAAAATATAATTAGTTACAATGAGAGGTTTTTAAAAAATTTGATTATGGAACTTATTCATATAACTATAAAATATTTTTCCCTTTTTTTCAGGTGAAACGTTTGTTTTTATAATATCTTTAGAAGTGAGACACTAATATATGAACAATTTATATGACTACAATGCTAAATCCGTACAATGATAACTGCATTTCGTTAACAATATTTCATTATAATAACTTAATATGTGGATTATATTATATATCGCTAATATTTACCTTCCTGATAAAAAAGATGCGAATTTCTTACATGTGTAATCTGCATTAAGAATTTTTAAATTTAAAACCTAAAATAATTATATAAATATACTTAAAAAGTCCTTTTTGTTTTCCAATAATATCTCATGAGTACAATATCTAAAATACATTCGGACTCCAACATAACGAAGTCGCTAAATCCCGGAAAAAAGTTCGTTATATGGAAAATTCGTTATATAGAGGCTCATATTTTAATATACTTTATAAACCACATAAAGCATATTTTAAATTCATAAACACTATATATTAAAAAAGTAATTATTCGCACATTTTTAAAGTTTAATATATGTTTATTTTATATATCGTACCCATAAAGAAAGAAAGAAAACCTGCAAGGAAAACAAGGAAAGAATGTCGCTGAATTTACTATATTTTCAATATTAAGAGAATAATTTTATACTAACATTAATGAGTTTTAAGTACATTTTATAATTTAAAGCATACAAGTAATATTAAGTATACATTATTTTATAATTCGTAAAGATGTCTTTAGTGAAATACGCAATGGGGGTTAAAGGTCGCACTTTTTGGATGAAACGCCCTGAATTCTATTGCTCTCGGCTAGTTAGGCACCTAATAAAACCAGTTCAAGATTTATGCCCACCATAAAATGTTTAAAAATAGAGAATAGCTTAAAATCTTCAGAAATACTTTAAAAAAAGGGAGAAAAAACTGAATCACATGAGAAAAAGTTAATTATATAGAAAAATGCAGTTCTCTACTGGGAGGTTATTTTACGAAGGAAATCGTGAAATGTTATTGATTCCAGGAAAAATTCGTTATGTAGAAAAATTCGCAATATAGAGGTTCGTAATATGGAGGTTCGACTGTATTTCAGTGTCGATAACGCAAGCCTACTGTATGTGTCGGGTAAGCTTTTGGAGATGCTTCGTAGGAGCATTTTATAATTTCCGCGATTTATTTCTTCATTTGTTTTGATGACTTATGTAATATGTTTTGTAACATTCAATGAAATTCATAAGTAAACAATAGAAACAGTTGTAATTAGTGAGCATAAATATATGTATTATGAAGTAAGATGGGGGATCATCTTGAGACAGTCCAGTATTAAATGTAGATTACATGCAGTGTCTATTGCACTTTATGAAAACAATTCAGTGAAAACAAGTTAGTAGAAAAAGGCTTTCGTACGATGGTACAAAGGCATTGAAGAGCAATGAAGATGTAAATACGTCTATTATAGTGAAACGTAACATGAGTGCAATATTTTCGGAACTATTTCATTAAATGGATTCCGCCTAACTAATTGAGGGAACCTAAGTTTTTAGGACTGCTGTTTCTAGAAGGTTGCGTTAGAAAGATTTTTTTTGCAAGAAGACCTGTTGTTTGTAAAATGCTCACATCAGCCCGTCTAACGTGATTCTGAGAATATTATCATCTTGAAGAGAAATCAGTTTGAGATATTGTTAGTAGCTAATGTGTGTCCAGATCCAACTTATCCTGTAATTATCAATTTAATTTCATCTGGGAGAAACTAGAGATCCACTACATGTACTTCAACACCCAATAAAGAGACCAGTATAGCAGCGGAGGCATGATGGCTTGTGCATGCATCATATGAGCTGTATATGATGTATAGGTACAAAGTCATGAAGCTCTATGTTAGTTTTTTTAATGTACAGAGGGTCTCCATTACATTCTCAAAAGTAAAGAGAGAGGGCCGTGGGTAGCCTAGTGGTTAGAGCATCGGACTCCAGATCCTCCATCGATGCCCGATGCCCCCAAATACCCTCCGCGTGCACACGGAGAACGTGCTTATTAAATCAGTGGGTCCGAAAGTCTTGCTGGCTGAACCACGAGTGCAGGGGACAGGAGAATATTTTCCTCCCATCCTGTTCCATGGCAAAATTGTGGAAGTGGAGATAGGTGGTGATGCCATCCATAGTCCCTTCGGGGAATATCTCTGAGCTAAATCGTACTGTCACCTGTATGGAGCTCAAGGCCTAGGCCAACGACAGGCGTATTTCTAGCCCCTTGCCACGATGAATTTCGTGGGCCTCGTTCTGACTACGTCATACAAGTGGCATTAACCACAAAAACAAAATTGATAATTCACACAAGGCTCATTTGTCTGTCAGATTTTTAAAAATTAACGAATTCACATAATAAATTGTCCAGCCAGATCTCCAGATTTTAGAACTGTAGAGTGTATTTGGAATATTCATGAGAATGGAATTACAGCTGTCTAATCTCACCCCCAAACAATCTAGGACTTAAAAACAGTGTTGTTGGAGGAATAGGACTGGTTGGCATATGGTCTAATAAACAGTTTCTTTTTAATCATGTGTCATTTGCAAAGCTATAAGAATCTTACTTCATATTTAGTTTCATTTTGTAATTTCTTTTAGACTTTATTTATTACATGTTGAGCTTTACTTACGATCATTTGTATGTACCATATATACTATTAGGAATATTTTGTATTATGTCGACCCTATGTATACACATCTAATTTCCTCACAATATTTCCGAACAAAATATAAGCCTAGACCATATTTTACAATCTCACGTGAATCCGCGAGTTTAACCACTAATTTTTCTAGATATTTTAAGAAACTTAAAAAGTAAATTTGTGTTTTTTTTTCTGTAGATCCCAGGAATTAATCGTAGGAACATCATCATTTGAAAAATTTACAATATTGTAAAAACTGTTTTATGCTATTTCGCTTATAAAATTATGGCATCTACAGAATCTTTCGTTCCATAACTTTTCTCCCCTTTCAATCCATAAAGAGTATCAATGAAAAGTTTTGATACAATATGTACTTGGGCTTTGGAATCCATTAATAATCTAAAATTAGTTATAATTTGCCGTTTCTACTCAAATATTAAATTGATAAAAAGAGATCAATTCTTCCAAAGATATTTAATTCACTACAATAACTAATTGACCGCATCGTTTTTTATTAATGGAGTATATAGCTAACAATTATACTGTCAGACCATTTTCAATACATAGCTTCATACAAAAGGTTCATTTATTATAACTTCTTAACATGAATAACATTCTTTATGATTGATAGCAAACATAGCCATTTACTCTAGATGTAAATATTTACAAATACATTCTTAGTCCATTATATCCATGTACACACGCGCTCGAAAAACTCACAAAACTTCCTAAACAATAAAGTACGGTCACTCAACCGTTGTATTTTAAGCTAGCCACGGTTCAATAAACCTACCACTTGAAAACATCAATGTTTCATCTCCATTGCTTTTATCAGTCGGACAGAAAAGATCGCCGTAAATGCCATCTAGCTATTTTGGTAAATATGGACGCTTTTCTGAAGATTGCTTTCCCTTTTGATTTGGAGGAGACTTACACAAGAACCATCTTTCCTCGATTAAGCTAAATCGATTGACTACGGACCTTGTTTTTATAACGCTTGTTTGGGTGGTCGAAGAGCTTTCTAGAATTCATGTTATCCTATCTCATTAAGCACAATGGTATTCGGTTTATAGCAAAACTGATGCGTTCATTCTTAATGGTCTTTTAAAACTGAACTAAAAGTGAAAGCTATTTAGATATTTCTTTTAAAAAATAATTATATTTATTAGATTTTAATTTAAATTTCCCTTTAAGCTATCCGACTGGGTTCCGAACCGGTATTATAAAAAACTTATGAATTAATAATTATTTAATACTTAGCGTCACTTGAAATGGTAACATAAAATTGTTTTAAAAATATTATTACAATAAGAAATTATTTAAATACAATCTTTTTTTGCAAAAAATGAAGAGATAATGACATATTTCTAAAACACTCTAACTTTTATGAAAACTGCTTCCATAAGAATAATATTTTGCAAAAAATATACTTTTCGATAGAATCTGAACTAGAATTTTTAAAATATATAATTTAGAACTGGACTTGAATTCATATTTTTGTGCGTCAGAGTAGAGTAATTTTCGCAAAAAACACCTTTTGTTATTTCAATTGATTTTAACTCTGAAAATAAAGTTAATTGTTCAAAAACCCTAGCTCACAAGCTCTGTAGAGAAGTTTCAGCTATATATGGATAAAATATTATTATAGAAGAGTTTTTCGTAAAAGGAGAATGTTTTTAAAATATATCACTATTTCTTTACTTTTTGCCAAAAAATTGTATTTAAATAATTTTGTTTTGTAATAATATTCTTAAAATAATTGAATATGTAAATTCTTATTCAGTGACACTAAACATCAAAAAGATATTCATTTATATTCTTTTTATGACCCGGTTCCGAGCCTAGTAAGATACCTTGAAAAAAATCTAATATTGTTATATTCTTACTGATTTAGAATGATGCTCTTATGTATTGGTTTCCAAGGTCATTATTTTATGCGTTAGAATTTGACAAACATCAAATATAAATTATAACATTTCCCTAACGGAAAAACCAAATACATTTATCTGTTAGGTACAGTCGTTTTTAACAGAAAAAAACCTTGTCATGTTCAATTGAATGGGCAGACGTGTCTAGGTCTTCAGAATTCTGTATAAATTTTTTTCTATTCATTTGTATAAAAAATACGTTATACCTTTAAATTCTACCTCTTAAATTTGTTTATATAATGATAAATATATTTTCTATTAAATTGTGTAAAATATCTTGAAATTTTATGTAATAAGAGCGTTGTAAGACATGTCCTTAAACTTGCACCCAAAAATTTCTTTTATTGTATTAAGGTCCTTATTTTATTTCCATCTCAAATCTCTTTTTCAAATAATATTTCTTCAAATATAAAATTCAAGTATTTTCCAATAGGAATTTTCTAGCAAATTGTTTCTTCAAAGAAAAAGATTATTCTCCCATATTTAAACTAGCAAATGAAAAATGTGTATTCATCAATTCTGGTAATAAATTTTGAAATACCATTTTTACACTAAAGAACTAACGAAAAAAAGGGTTTTAGAGAGCTAAATTTTTATTGATTGTAGTCTAGAAGTCTTTTGATTGCAATTAATTGATTGATTGCAAGTGTTATGAATGTTTGGTTCTTTCTCATTTAAGTTTAAGAAATTGCACAAAATTAATAAGACACTTTTTATTCGTTAGACTTAACTGCCATTAAAGTAAAAACGTTGCAAGTTAGCCACTATCTACGTTCAAACTGTTGCCCATCAGGCACGGAAAAAAATCTACAAATAAATTGTTTTCAGATTAACAAGTATTATTTTAAAAACTAACAATTAAAACTTTAAGAATTAACAATAAAACAATGCTTTTAATTCCAAAAATTATTCAAGAAATAAGTAAAATTATTTAACATAAAATACAAAATATTAAATTACAAATACCTAAATATAAAATTAAGAAATTTATCTTAAAAAGTTAACAATTATTTTTCAATATCTAATGTTCTATGCTTTTATTGTACTTCTGCTTATTTATTAAATTGATTTGGCTCGTGAAGCCATTAATTGGCAAAGAAGTGAACAATTATTATTCCAACACAGTATCAGAAATAGGCGTATTAAACTGCAGTTTCTTTTTAGGATTTTTTTAACAGAAAAAAAACCTTGTCTTACTAAATCAATTTTATAAACACTACTTTTCGTTCAATTGAATGAAGATTTATTATGTACCTAATTTAATAATTAATGTTTGCTTTAATAATAAACTAGATAAAATAACTACATGTAATGATACTATGCATAATCAAGAAAACAAACTAACCTTTGGAATTTTTTTAAAAATGTATACTGAAGTCACTTTTTTAATATTTAGTTATTGTTATCCATTTTAGTTTTTTTACATGGATATATATTTTTAATAATTGACTTCTAATTTCTTAAATAAACAGCAATTAGATTGAATGAGTTCTGAAATTCTTACCATTCATACAAGTATTAAGAAAGTTTTCTACCCACATCATTATAATTTGCTAATTAAATCAGTTACCATTTTATCCGTCTGATGAGTTAAAATAAAACTTTCTAACCACCCGCACTCTTGAGAATTGTGTTTTATGAAAATTAATCACATGTTTCATCAATGAATTTCCTTTTCTCTGTTTCTCCTTTTCATTGGAGACAAACCAAAGAAATATTAAGTTAAAGCCGTAGGTGGAAAGGATTATGAAGAAAGCTGTTTATGGACGAAATTTCTGTGGTGACATGGATTTACGCTAGTTTAATTGTGTGGCTTCATTTTCTGTTTAAGTTCCAGATCATTAAGTAGTCATTGAGGGATTCTGCGGGATTAAATGTAAAGGTTTCGAAATTCTGTGCACACGAATAGAATTGTGTTGGTGTTTTATTTTATTTATAAACTACTCATTAATTTAAATTTTCATTTCTAGAATGTCTTTCCTTTTAGAATGTCATTTGATGATTGCTTTGTTTCTGATTTGGAAAATATTTCATGTCACTCAGATAAATAAAAGGTCTTAATAAATATTAGCTTAAAAGATAATATTGAATTAATTTGAAAGATATAAGCTTTCTAATGGCAGTTTTAAATGCATTTATTTACATATTACGTAAAATGATTAGAAAAAAGATAGTAGAAATTTAAAATGTTTTATAATAAGTTTTTGAAAAATAATACCCAAATCAAAGGGCCAATGTTGAGTTCATTTGTAAATTATTTTTTATATATAAAATCACTTAAGGAACACATTTTTTAATATTATAAAAATTTATTCATGATAATAATAGATTAAAATCTAATATCAAATAAATACCGTAATTTCTTTTCTAGTTCTTTTTATGGGATTCATTCGTGTTTTATTAATTTATTTAATAATATTTCATTCTGCTTTAATATTGGTTCTATTTCCGTCAGTGAGAGATCCTATTTATCTTAACTTGAAGATAGTTCACGCGAAAACTTAATAAATGAAATGACTAGGAACCATATAATTTTTAAATTTCATCATCTCAAATTTAACCTACATTCCTCACGCAAAAAAAAGAGAAAAAAAGACGGACTTTTTTTCTCGTGTAGGGTATCTCATACCCAAGAGTTTTTTCATTTGTTTTTACTGTACAATTTGCATACAAAAGTGAAAAAGGAAGAGAAGTAGGAAATATAATATGTTTAATACACTTTTCACACTTAAATTTAGTTCTTCCGTTCTTTTTATTTGGGCAATCAGTACATTGATTCTACCCTCCTTTAGTCTTCTTCACGAGTGAGGCAATGTTTTAATTGGATGTTATTATTATTATTATTTTAATTTTGTAGAATCATTGCTCGCTGGTTTCAACATTCTTCACATTTTTATCAAAATCGAATTCCAAAGCACTTTATAAATCAGCGTCTGGTTCGTCGATGTTTAGTAGGTGTGGTTTCTGAGTACCTAACGAAGTAATTTGCACATTTATTGTCGCAATGTTCAACAACACAAAAATATTGTCATAGGCTAACGATTACATTTTCTAGAAATAGGATGTGTTCGTTTTATCCAAGACGATAATTGCTCCCTCTGTTAAATTATCTGGATAGATTTCAGTAGATGAATCATATTCGCTATATATTCATCATCATTCGATCCTTCCTCATCATTCCTGTAAGTAGGCTTTCTTCATTCGAAAATACTGCTGTACTATATCTATTAACGCTCTAACCGGATAGCACGGAAAATTCCGTCAGTGTAAAGATGCTTCGAAAATGCACTGCACGGATTTTTCTGCCTTCAAGTAACGTTTTCAAAAGCGGATTAGCCGCACTTTTCTGAAATCCTTTCTCCCTTTTAAAGGTTTAACATCTTGAAAGATAATTCGGGACGGTGGAAGCAACACAGCAGGACACTGATAGGAAGTTTTATGGCTCGCAGGAATCCCCGTGTTTTGACCCTGGGGCAATCGTAAAAAATCGAGGGGAAATTTCTTTAGACCCCAGGAAGTGTTTATTTGTTACATCGTATTTTAAAAGTTTTGAAAAGTCCCAACGCATAAGTAAAATATGTTACAATTCCCTTTTGGTTTCATATTAATTTGAAACTGTAACAAGTTGGGGCGTGTCAGGGCAATCTTCTACTTTATATAGTTAGACAAATTATCTTTTTTTAAGTATATTCTTTCGCTTCATTTTTCTTATTTTAATCAAAGCTTTCAGTTTTTGAAACATGATTATTTTATTATAAGATACCGAAAAAATTAATAAAACATCAAACTCTTTAAAATTTGAAACCTTTTCAATTTTCCAACCACTAAAAATGAATAAATTTAAACTTCATCAAATCATTTGTAACATTTTCTTACACTTTGATAAAAATAATAACGAAAAAAAAAACTAATTAAAATTAATTAGCTTTTTTTTTAGCTTTCAAAGCCCAAGTGTTCAGGGAAGTTTAAGTACAGTGCCTAGTTATATATTGTTAAAATACACCGAATTATATTTGAATTTTAAGTGCTTGAACTTCAGTTTACATCAAAGACAACATGAATGAAGATTTTCACACATTTTTTTTATAACTTGAATGTTTGAATAAATGGTAATCAAAAATATACGGAAACATTTACAGTAGACATTTATGCATATAAATAAACATAAAAATCAATTTTCAATTCGAGCTATTCAAAAACATTCGAATTATTGTTCAAAAATACCTATTTATACAAAATACCTCAACATTTATCTTTTTTAAAGGCTAACTGAATAAGTAATTAAAATCTGGATATTTTTTGAAATAAAATAAAGCTAGAAATTTTATGTTAGAAATTCCATTTGAAATTTCAAAAAAAAATGCATCGCGCAGTTAAAAATTATTTACCATAAGTTTTAGCAATTGTTTATAATAAAAATTTCAAATTTTATTATATAGCTTCTTTGGTATCTTTTAATATTTTTCGAAGATTTCATACAATTCAGTTGAAAACTACATGCTAAAAGCAAAAAATATACTAAAAAATTGATGAATATACAATTACAATAAATTCTTACATAGAAGCAAAACTGAGAAGCTAAAGCGTAGGAATGAAAATTTTGAGTATATCTGAAGTAGTTTTCGAAATATTTATATTAATATTTAGAAAAATTGTGTGCGTTATGTTATACTTAATATTAATTAAATAGTTAAAATAATATGTTAATATTAGTCATGTAATCGTTTGATGACACATTCATATACTAATAAAAATTATCATGGTCATTGATGCGAATGTCAAGAATTTTATGTAATTTTAAATTCAGACATTAAGATATTGATGTAGAAAATATAAAACGACCATCTAAAATACATGAAAAATGCAGTCTGCTATAAAATGATCTTGACAAACAAAATCCGGCATTTTCACTTACTATGGCAGAGCCGGCTTAGTCAGGGCGATCTGGAAAAACAGAGAGAGAACCGCGGTTTTGATGGATGCCGCTCTAGCTTTTAAAGTTCCCAGGAAAAATTATATATATATAAATTACAAATACAAAAATAAATCTTGTAATTTTCCATACATTTTTATAACAACGAATTGTGGAATTGGCTTCAATACATTGTTGTGTTTGACAATATGTAAGGTAACAAACCCTACTTTAGATAGATTTGTACTACTTTTTTTTTCGTAACCGTATTCCTTTTAAAATTAATTTGTGCAGCCGAAATACACCTTTTGCACCCTTAAAAATGTATGTAAACTATAACGGTTAATTTTAATTTATGCAACTTGTGAAATGTTCATAATTAACCATTTCCGTCTAAACAGTTTACATGAAAAAAAAAAGTTTGGACTCCCTCATTCATTAGGGATTTATATAAGATTCTAACATTAAATTTTATTTTTCACCGAATAGGATCGAATGGTAGTGTATAGTGCTTCCACACCACAGGTCTGGGGTTCTCTTAACGGGCTGCGCAAGGTCGACTCTGCCTTTCATCCCCGCTACATTGGGTCGATAAATGAGTACCAAGCTTGCTTCGGGTCTTAAACACTGAAGGTCTCTGTTCAGACATACCACCAAATCGGGACATCTGTTCATGCACCTCAGCGTCCAATGGTCACGTGTATTATGATGGGCACAGTAGTTCCTGGCCCTCATGGATTGCTGTGCTTCTGAGTTTGAGTCTTAAGTTTGAGGATTACCTCACTTTGGGGATACCCCTTAGATAAACATGTATTTCCACTCATTTGCAATTAAACATTTTTCTTTCAATTACGTTTATTTCAGAAGGAAGTTTGATTTTTCAAATGTATTTGCTTAATAACATGTATATTTGTGTATTATTTTAAACATTTTATCAATCCAAAATTACATGTTTTTAGCTCCTCTAAAAGCTTTTAGGATTTTACAACTGATCTTACAATCCATATACGTTTTATAGTAGTATATTTAAAAATGATAAAGACATTTTTACGACTGTGTGAGCTTTTATGCCTCGTTTATAATTATAAAAAATTGCATTCAGCTACAGTTTTTAAAATGTACTGAAATAAGTGGAGGAATAGGATATTTACATATTATGAATATTTTTGACTGCAGTAAGATATATTTATATTTCAGTTTCTTTACAATTTGAATAGAAGTTGTAAGCCATTTTGCGAATAGTTTGATATTGAGTATAAACCCATAGGCTGTTTAATATTGTAAAGTGTTTTACTTTGATACCAGTACACATTAAAATAAGGCTCATTTGCAATTATATGATCAGCTTCAGTGATATTTAAATTTTCAAAAATAGTCTACACGTACGAAAACATTCTTTCACAACCGCACACCACATCTCATACTATATCTTCCCTACAGCAGGAAATATTTGTGTATACTGAAAAATTTAATACAGGATACATTTTCAAGTGTTAAATTTGTTTTTAAAATTCGGTATGAATACATTGTGGAACTGTCGGTTAACTTCACTGAACAAAATTGTTTTAAGTGTACTGTTTTGAAAGACAAAATTAATTAGGGAGAACTTTTCTCACAATAGAATTTGTAATGACTGAATTGTGTGAAAATGTAGTTATCGATGTGTGACATTTTTCCTTGTAATAAAAGAAACAGAAAGATAAGAAATTTAACTTGAGTAGAAAATGGTTAGAAGTGCTGTCATGCGCATTTGAAGAAGTATATCCCCCATTAATATTAAAAATTATTGACTGAATGTGTGTTATGTCCATCACAAATGCCAATGTAGAAAAGGAATTTTTATTTAATACAAGAAGTTCGAAAAAGAGAACACTAGGAAGGAAAATTTAAATTTTTTCCGAAAAATATTCAGTTAACATAAAAATATCTTTTATATGATTTTAATTAAAATAAATTAAAAGTATTGAAATCCTTTTTATGCTATTTTAAATTAAAAATATAACTGAATAGAGAAAGATCGGTTTTATTTCATAAATATAATCATCGTATGTATATCACCGTGTGTACCAGTTATTGTGTTATTGTTTAAAAAATGAGATAGGGCCTTTGCTATTTTTACCTCATTACTTCTTTTAAAAAAACAGGAAAGTGAGCGCGTTTTCTGTCTCATATTCAAAAATAAATACAGGATGCTTTTTTTCTGGTTCAAATCGCAATACCAAAAAAAGTATTTTTTTTTTAATTTTTAAAAAATGACAGAAAAATAAATTTTGTTTGAAGAAGATATAATTATTTTTCAACTTCTAACATACTATTTATTTCATTTTTTCCTCTTTTTTTTACCTTTCATTTTGTTTTAATTTTACTGTGACTGAACATATAGGAGAAAAAAACACCGTTTTCCACTACAGCTTTCAAAGAAGATTGCCCAAGGCAACTTAACAGCTAGCTGTAAACGATTGATCTCTTGGTTCTTACTTGACAAAGGAACCGAACTAGGTCATAAAATTGTCCCCGTTCTAAAAGGGGGAAAGGAAAGAAGTCTGTTGCATTTTTAAAGCGAACTTCAAAATAAGAGTTAAACGCTTTCGGAATAACTTTTCAGGAGGAAGGTATCCACTTAGAGGGTTAAATATACTGTACCTATTAAATTACTTAAATATTCTATTTCTTCATCGTAACTACAATAATACACCAGTGTATAAGACAGATTTTATAAAGCGTGTCCATGCATTTAGAACTGTAATGTCGATTCACGCGAAGGGTAGGCTTATCTGAAGAGGCGGTAATCAAAAATAAATATTTTGAATTCACCTACAAGCTAAGGTCTTTCAAAGGATATGGCCACGAGAAACTATTCATTGCCAAAAGAAGGTTTAGATGGGATCTTGAAAAAAAAGTTAGATGTTGGATACGACATACCCATAGCGAGAAGTGCCGGGTTAAAAACATTTTAAAGTAGGTAATCGAAACCAGAAATGTTCATGAATTCATTAAAAAAATCAATGCATTTAATTTTCTGTGTGGCCTCCTCCTTTCTCTGCCTTTGTTGAAGGAAAATCATCTTTTACATCGTTTTGTGCATACATTAATAGCATTTTTTCCTGTATTATTTTGATTCTAAATTTTGTGTGTTTGTTAACATTTTCTGTACGTGAATATACATGTGTATATGTATATATATGTATGTGTGTATGTATGTATGTATATGTATGTATGCTTTATGTATTTGTATTTTGAAAATTTTTTGTGATCATGTTTTTTTATCTTCCTCATTGTATAATTTTATTACTGATTATCTCCGTTTGCATGTGAGCAATCTTGTATTTAATTCTGTATTTGTTGTATTTGTATCCACTCCCCCCCCTTTGGTTCCCCTTTGTGCCTACATCCTTCTATATGTAACTTCCATTGTTTAGAGTATTGACTTACGTTTGTAAGCCTTTTATCCTACTTGTCGGCACACAAGGAGTCTATATATAGTCTCAAAAAAAATCTGGATGGAAATACGTCTTAACCGGGTTAGAATATTGGCATTACTTTGTAAATCAATTTAGTTGAAATTTGGATTTATCTTCTTCGTTTCCTTGCAAAAATTATTCCCTTAAGTAATGATTTATTTTTGAATAATTACTTGAAAGTTTTTATAGTAACTTGTGTAAATAAGAATAAATGCTTAACTGCTAGTCCGTCACTTGTTGTTTGACAATTTGGTATTTTTTAGCTTTGCCGAGAGAAAACTTTTGCACTGAATTACATTTTATAGAATGCGTTTATGCAGTATAACGAGGTCTCATTTGGTTTGAGTAATTTCTATAGGATTTTTTTTTGTGTGATTTGTTGACGAAACGTGACAAATAATTTAAGTATGTTGAATTTAAACTCTACAAATTTTTACAGTAAGAGATGTTACATGATTCATTTTTTATCAGGTGTACAAGTAAGTCTTAAAGGGATTTTTTTCGGGGGGGGGGGAGTGAAAATTGAAACTTTATTGCGTATTCGTTGTAATAGTTGCAGTTAATTTTGTACTACTTACATGTCGGATTGTTGATAAATATGCATCAGAGGCGCTAGGTATCGCGATTGGATGATCACTCCGTCCTCGATTTCTTTTGTCGCGTTCTGTCGACTTTCTTCACCTTATGCGCAGCAATGTACAGTTCATAAACTTATAACAAGAATGTCGAATTGTAATATCCGAATGAACTCCACCTCGTCAGTCATTGGTTGCCCAATTTGCTCATTTGCTTAGGGATATTTCCTGTGAGTCAACTTGCACCACACGTAACATGAGTCAGAGATAGCTGAAAGCGTTTGAAATAGAAATCGCCTGGGTCCCTTCACACGTGGTGAACTGTCACTCCTCGCAGTACCTTCAAGCATACGGAAACCCCTCTCTCTTCCCCACAAGTTAATTGAAAAAGAAAATTGTAGAAGGTTCGCTCTTCACACACAGCTCGGGGTGCAATGGTAATGGAAAAACCTTTTTAATGCTTCTTCGGACTCAAGTATCAGACACTCCCTTTAAAGTCAATTTAGTGCCCGCGCGTGAAAGATATTCTCTTTCTTTTTCACACTAAAGAAGGAGTCACAGAAAGCGAGCTGCCTCGATTGAGAGAGGCCAACCTTATTCCACATTAAGTTTGGGAATACGCAGTTTAACCTATTAAGCTAATTCCATCCTGACACGTCACTTTTTATATTTTATAGAGTGTTCTTTACATTTATTTAAACACGAAGTAAATAAATGAAAATTTAAAATAGTTTCTGGTAAAATTGAAATCAATTTGAGTATTCTTTTCTCTAATACACACACACACACACACACACACACATATATATATATATATATATATATATATATATATATATATATATATATATATATATATATATATATATATATATATATATATATATATATATATATATATATATATATATATATATATATATATATATATATATATATTGGATTTAAATACTCCTATCCATTACTTTCAATAGGTTTTTGCTCGGCATTATTTACATAAAGGGGGAAAGTTGACTGGCTAAAAAACATGTCCAGCCCCCCTTTTTATAAAAATTATTTTATATATTAGCTGTCCTAAATCAGCAATGTTTATAATACTGCAGCATCCATTTTATAATTTTTAATCTAGTGTCCTTTATTGTATGATCTCTTTACTGTCTCTGTGTTTTTTTTTTCGAATGTGATTGATGAATGTTTATCTCTTGTTTGTAGAGAATTAGATCATATATATAAATAATGATAGTAAAATTTAATAAATAGTTTCTTTAATTAAAATTTTTTTTACAATTTAAAAATCGTAATGCAATGCAGGCATGATACATTTAAACTCTTCGGCTTTCTTTACGTTTTCTTTTAAGAATCTTAAATGTTGAAATAGTTTTTTAATATTATGCAAATCGAGAAATTCAACAAAAAAATTATATTGGCTTGTAAAATCATCTAATTTTATTATAATTACTTTTCTCTAAATTAATTGCTTAGATTTTTTGTACCTAATTCATTATTTTTAAAAGAAAGCATTTCACATACTATTTCTTTAATTAACCATTAATGATACAATTTGTTTCTATATTTATTTCCCTCTATTGGATTCATTCTGTAACTTGTAGCAAAATAAACTGTAGATATAAAAACAGCATTTTCTCCTTCAGATTTAAAATTTGATAATTAAATCTGTAACACAGCCTTTTCATTAAGCATTTTAGAACGTATCAGTTTATTCGAAACCTCACACTAAAGATCGGGACTCTAGATGTTCATTTGGAGATGTCTGTAATGTATCGATTGAATCTGCCTGGGAAGATAAATCTAAGTGCCAAAGGCAAATGTCGAAATCCGTTATCTCTTAACATTTGGGGTGGTAGGCGGACTGCCGAAATGACATTGTCAGTAACTTCTGTTTGCCACTGCCCGGAATAATGGACGTTTGATGCTAAGTATAACATTTGCGAGTGACTTAGACCCTTGTTTTACTGGTTTCGTTCCATTAACTGCTGGAATAAAGAAAAGGTGCTTGCGAACCAAGTTTAAAATAAGGTTATTAAAATTCGTTTTTGTACGATTTGTTTGTTAAGTTCTTTGATATAAATGCTGTTTATATTAATTAATCATATATGGCATGATAAATGTTTAACAAGAATTTGTATTGAAAAAAACTGTTTATGTATTTGTATGCATTTATTGTTTGACCTTTTCTCTGCATTTCGTGTAAATCTCAAAGAGAGAGAGAGAGAATCAATATCTTTAATCGATTATAATCGATTAATTTTTTCTTAATGTAATTGACAACAATTTTTTAAATATGTGTATTCTTTTAGGGCAATATGTTCAAATAATTCTAGGTGAAACATTTTTCTTTTTTTAGCGTTATATGTAAACAAAAAAGGTTTTTAAATATCTTTCGACATTTTATGGAGTTAAAAAAGTGCAGTTTTCTCCTATTTCTCCTATTCCTATAACACCACATATATCATTAGTGAGGCTAAAAAGAAGTTTATGATAGTATAAACATAATAGTGAGAATAGTATGGCTTATTTTATATTCAAACTTGGCACTTATATATGTATGAAGAACATGATCTATTTTGGTTACAATAATAAAAGTTAGAAACGTATGCATTTTAATGTAATATATATATATAAGATAAATATAAACAAATAGTTCTTTGTACTCACACTGTTTCATGTTCACCCTTATAATTATCCATTGCTTAACTATATTTCAGATATTTTGTTTTAGATGGAAAAATCTAATCATTTAGTTAGCATCTATCATACCTTTAACGAAAAACGAAATATTTTAAATAAAAAGTCGTTAAATATTTCTTTCAACGTTTTAAACCATAAATTCCAAATGAATTCAAGATTTTAATAAATAAAATTTCACAATCGTAAGAATAATACAAGATTCCCAAATTCAAAAGAAAAAATATTTATTTCAGGAATTATTAAACGAGAAGTTATTTAAATTTAAGCAACAATGTCATCAAAAGATTACAACAAAAAATATGTAATCGTTGTAGCTAAATCAATAATAAAAACTGATGTATTTTTATTTATATCAAAAATAGGTTGTATACATTTTTATGTTATTCAAAATGCACTATAACAGAATAGAATTATGTTTAAAAGGATTGTTTTTTCTTTTAATGAACTATTTGCATCAAACAGAAATAAAAAAATAATATAAAGGAAATGGAAATAAAATAAAACCAAAAGCGGCATTGCAAATGCGAAAAGTATTTCAATGTAGTTTTAAGAACACAAATAATGAAACTTTTACGAAAATTCAGCATTTTCTATCAAGCATTTTCTTTAAGAAAAGCTGTTTATAAATATTTTCCAGGAATACTAACATTCTCAAAATGGTTTTACAGATATAAGAATTATATATAAACACAGGCGACGCTTTTAGCCAACAAAATGATGGCAAAACATTTTTTCTACCTTCCAAATAAAGGAACATTTTTTTCATCGGAAAGTAGACTTTTTCTGGAATTTTGAGAGCTGCGCAAGAGAGATATTGCATAATGTGGAGCACTATTTTATGATAAAACCGATGTTTCCTATAAGTGGGAGAAAGAAATGGTGAGTCACATTCTGGATCAAATGCATAGCATGTTTCATAACTTAGTTTTCTGAAGTATTCAAAGTTTTGGTCTCTTAAAATCTCAATTACGAGGCATTTACTTTATAATGTTGATATTTGTTTCACAGAGTAATGTACTTTCAATAAACTTTGTACTTACTACTGATTTATTTCTTCTTTTAAATTAAATTTATGACAATTATTCGAAGCTTAATTGATTGAAATATTAGAACAAATATATTTCTACAAAATTAGAGCATTAAAGCTCTTTTTTTATATATTTTATTTAATTTCACCTATGAATGTTAATACGTTTACATTGAAAATACTTTTAGACATAAATTAATAAAAGGGATATAACTTTTTTTGTAACAAAGATGTGCAATTTTGTAAATGTTAATTTTGCACGAAAACCTTTTCCTGGGATTATAATAACCGTATTTTTGTCAAATCTAAGCCGCACTTTTTCCCCAGTGTTAATGCTACTGAAAATTGGATTGGAATCGTAGACAAAACATTTTTTGGAAGGGGAAATTTATTTTTCACCCTTTTTAAAAGGAAAAGTGTAGCCCTCCATTCTCCCCATTTGTATCGATGATCAATCCCATTCCGCAGTTTATCATCAATATTCATCCATCAATCTCAATATCATCAGTCAATATCTTCAAAATATCATCAGTTTATCTTCAATATCTTCATATTCCTAAACATCGTTGCCTGCTCATATTTAGGAAATTTTTTGTAAAAGCTTTCTTTTAATAACCTAAACATCAAAGATACCAGAAATAGCATCAAGACGAATTCACTAAGACGCAAGTATAAGAAGGGATGCAATTTTATATGCAGAAAAAATTAAAGGGAGCAGCCGACTAACCAAAATTTGACATGGATGAAACAAATAAACACTGATTAATGATATAATTAATCGACGTTGAACCAAAATGATTTAATTTTTAAGCAGAAAAAAAAGATTTATTTTTTTTAAAAGCGAAATGATATGATTTTGCAAACGTGTGTCAAGCAAAATAATATAATTTTTGCTTCTAAATGTTCAAAAGTCTTATTTAAAAAAATTACATAACAAATGTATTGATGACATGGAAAATGGGGACGCCGCCACTAGTTTTAAAGTTAGCTGTGACATTGGGGGTAAAGAATCATTTTCGAAACACGATACTGTCGGTTAGAGAAATTATAGGTTCATGTATGTGTTTAAAAGTTTTTATAATTATGGCAAAATAAATTTATTAATAACTCATTATTTCTCATCAAAAAGTTTTACAAAAAGTTTCTTATGTATCGAATATTGATTAACTTTTAATATATATATATTTGTAATTTTTTGTCAAAAAAGTTTATAGAATTGGAGATGCTGCTTAAAATAGATGACAACATTTTTTCATGAAAACATTTTGAGAATTAGGGGTACCACTTAGATTCGAATAAATACGGTATTTTCCTGGTTAATAACGCTATACTTAAAACAATTTTCAACTAAAAATTTAATATTTGAAGAAAAAATGTCAAATCCCATTTTTTCCTCTCGTCATTGTGTGCTTTTCATATGCAACAAAACAATGAATAAATGTATCAATTTATAAAATAAAAAATTGAAATGTTAAAATGAACTAAATGCACATTTTTCAAGAAGAATTTTAAAGTTCTATTGGTTAAACAGTAAATTTTGTAGCAGCAATTTTCATTTTTGCAGATAGTGACAGTAAATAGTTAGAAGCGCAGAAATCATTCCAACCTCTTATTAATAAACCACTTGAGGGTTTGTTAAAATATTTTTCTCTCTGTATAAGTTTTCTTTTTATTCCCCGAATATTTGAAGATTTTAATACTTCCTAAATTGATTTTCATAAAATTTCACGTCTTTCAGTTGTTACTTTATAAAGTTTTTGATTGTCTCAATTATAAGGATTCTGGAAAGCAAAAATAAAACTATTATGCTAATATCACAAATATTAGTAAAAGCTTTTAATCTCTTCGTGATCATCTTTCAGTGTGATTGCATATGTAACAAATAAATTTTATAATCATATACCATTACAAAAAAGAAAGAAAAACCTATTTAAATAGTTTTAAAATTTAGTGGTTAATCTAGTACTTAGCTTTAGTTATGAAAAGATTGAAATGTATATTTACATCAAACACCAATGCAAAAGCTGTGTTTACCTTAGAAAAGCAAAGTTTCGTACATAAAAACTTAACAATTAAAATAAAGTATACAGAAGTATACATATATAGCTTGATGATTTCTTAAAGTTCTACAACGGTAATATTATTTGATCAAACTTATTTCGATTCACGTTTAAAATAACAAATTTTCCCTCGAAACACTAAAAAAAATTTTTTAAATTGTAAACAAGCACCTTATTCTTCATTTTTACCATTTTATTTAAATAACTAAGAATAAATTTGATATTATCAAGTATCTGTTTTAGAACAATATCAAAGTATTTTCGTAGCTTTGGGCGATGAAGCATTCATGGAATTTTAAGAAGACTTTTCTAATTTTGGGAATCTTTTTAAAATAAGTTTTGGGTGGAAGTATATATCTTATTTCATATTTTAGCACAGATGGGTTCAATAATTTTATTTTATTTACTAATTATCTATGTCTTTTTTCTTTAAATACATTGCATTGTCATTGTATTAATTTTCGTCCTCGGAATCATTAGTTATGCAGAATCAAATTGAAAATTTAATGTGCATAAAAGTAATTAAAATTCGTATACTACTCATTCATTTCATTTTAAAATTATTTGGGGAATCAACAAAATAAAAAAAATTATCACGTGGATACCGTTTAACTTATTTTCTACATAAAGGTAAATAAATATATATATTCAACGTCAGGAACATTGTTTAGAAGAAAATTGTTACGAAGACTTTTTAATATATTTGAATGCCAGTTTCTTAATTAAACATTTTAATTGAGATTACTAGCACCATTAAGTCTCTCTCTGATTGAGAATCAATTCAATATGAAATCTTTATGTATGAAACATTTAAAAATCTAAATTCTGCTAGCTTCAATGTAGAGCTAAGATCTGATACTTTTAAGCTTCTGAAATTGAAATTTGTTTTGAGGACATATATAACGTTACCAATTAAAAAAGAATCATAACTAATTATTAATCAACTACGTCATATAATGGATTCACATATTCAAATAAAAAACGAAGCTTTTAACAGAATCTTGTATGGAAAAAAAAATAAAACCCTTAATTCATGTGAAAATTTTGATACATGCAACTCGAAAAAATTTTTAATGAGGTACCAATAAAATTTCAAAAGAAAAATAATCTTTATTTAAATACTTTTAAGAAACTGGACAAGATTGCACTGATTATCGGAATATTTAATTATTACTGTAAATAAAGTAAATTTTCCCTGAATTACTTTCCATTAAATAATTACGGAAAATTTCATATTATATTTGAATTGCAGATGAAGTACGTTTTTAAAATCTTTCACAAGTTCGGCATAATAAATCTGACATGTAAGCAGTTTAGAATATATCAAAAAAATTTCTTGTTTATAAAAATGATATGTGTGCGTATCTGTGGTAAATTTTAATTATTCAATGCATATTTTCATAAGAAAATGGTGGGCAATTTCTTTTAAGTATCGCACATTTCTTGCAAGTTAGTGCGATGCATTAAATTTAAATTACATAAATGGAAAACGTTTATGATGGAGATTAAGTGATTATGCAACTAATGCATAATTTATTGATTTATGCAACTATTGCATATTTCGCACTTATATTTAAACTGCTTACTTACATTTAAAGCGTTAGTTGATAAATTACTCTTGGTTATTGACTACTTCAGTAGACTGTAATCTAAATTTCCTCCGAGCAATTAATGTGAAAGAATGGACTTTCAAATGAAATAAATATTTAAAATGTTTGTGAGTTAACCTAAGTGAACGATAGTGAAAAATAAAGATAAGGTTATTGATTTATAATTCGCTGTGATTAGATTTGTATTTGTCACTCTACTAGTAAAGTTTTTATAAAATTTCGTATTTGAACAGTTTGGTAAAGATGTTCAAATATCAAAATTTTCCAAGACGTTTTCCAAAACTAAAAATAAAAAAAATCTTATATGGCACGTGTGTTTTAAAACCAAATACATTTTGCTTACCTATGCACATTGTTATTGTTGTTAAATATGCCTTTTTTTAAAAAAAAAAATTCCTGTAAAAAGCACAAAAATTGGCTATAGCGCATAAACTGATTAGCTGAAAACGAGTGCTTGTAGTTCAAATTAGCATGGTAGTTTAAGGGTTTCACAAACTAATTATTGAATTCAATCTCACATTTTGTTCATTACATGTATGAAAAATAATTTTACTAATAAAAGTACTACTAATGAAAAATAATTTTATTCTACTATGTATAAGTATGTGATGAAGTTTAAAAAAAATGGTTCAATATGACGTTTGTCAAAAAAAGAAAATTACAGAAAATAATTAGATTGAAAGATGTTATAGGGAAATCTTATAAAAATGCATTTTTTTCATTCTCTTTAGCACCTTTTAAGGCTAACATTTTGAATAAAAATCATTATTACTTTAATTGAATCATTTAAGTTCTGCTTAAGAGAATTTTTTTCGAATAAATTTCGATAAAAATATCGAAATCATAAAGCTATTTCATCAAAACGAAAGAAATATCAATTCTTTAAACACATCTGATCATGAATTTTTATATAATATATTAATCCGAGAAAATCGAAAGCACACTTGAATAAAACGAAATTTTCCTATTTTCTCACTTAGTGTATTCATTGATATATAGTTTATCTCCAAAGTTCATTTTAAAGCTTGCTATTCATAAAACTAGTATAATTTCTTCCAAAGGATATTTGACACAAAAGGAAGTTGACGTTGCGGAACTAAATAATCTATTCTCAGTTCTTTCGTTCCGGTTTTTTATCGGTTTCTAGATAAAATTACTTACATTGTTCCGTTTACTTTTAGCGTGCTTTTTAATTAGCTTTTGCGTATCAGCGCCTCTTCTTATAAAGTAGAATTTTCTCAAGAAAATAGATTTCGGATTTCAATTTATTTTTCTAATACTCTTCCACTACAATAGCGCATGTTTGCTTCACTTTTAAAATCCCAAATAGATAAAAAAAATATTGAGTCAGACATTTTAGAATTAATGTTCTGAAGTTTTTCATTATCCTTGTGCTTAAAATGCAAAGTTACGATGCAACACAAATTACATATTTGCACAGATGCAGGTACTGCAAATTTTTTTGTATGTATTAAAAACCTTTTACATTTTCTATGAATATGAGTAGGTATAAAGTTCATTTTAATTTGCAAATATATTCAATTATTCACACTTCTTAAGATAATTGGTTTCTAGTGGATCGTCGAAAAATTTAGCCAATAAAAGGTACAGTTGAACCTGTTTTTGTGCGGTAGATAGGGACAGCATAAAAATAAACGCACAAACAAAATATTCAAACATTTCATAAATTGTTACATAAAACAAACTAATTCGTGGAAATAATACAAAAACTTTTTTATGCGGTGACAGGGACCGCATAAAAAAAGTCGCATTTATAAAATATACCAATTATTTACAAAATTTATGTAAGAGTACTTCCATAACAAAATAAATAATTAAATATTACACATGGAATTATTTTAAATACATACAGTTTCCCTTTCTATATACGGATAAGATTTGAAATGCACATACATAATTTATCACTACTCATCGTAATACAAAGTCCTATAATGAATAAGCTCAAAATCGCTTTCATCACGTGAAGGTGCAATTTCAATTGATTTATTTTTTGGCAACATAAAGTAAGAGATTAGTTTTTGTGACTTGTAAATGTCACGATAACCAGCTATACATGATTGAAGCCCTTTTTGGAATTTTATGTTCCTTTCTTAACTGGTATCTGTTTTAAGAAAATGCTTTTCCAATTTGTTGGAAAGCTGGATCCCTGCATATTTTTATTCGCTCTCAAAGAATCCGGTTTCTTGTCCGTCTTCATAATTTATCAAATTATTGAAAATGTCAACTGTCATTGAAAGTTTCGTCTTCAATCAAGCGCGGGCTGCTGGAGCTTTGAGAGAAAGGAACTGAATGCGCATTGTCGAGAGACTGTGTATAACAAATTAACAGAGCATCTTGAAGTGTCTACATTTCAGTGGCGTAACGCACGCTCCTGCATCACGGGGACTCGGGCAGAGCTGTAAGGGCCCAAAGCCTGACTTATGCTAAATATGTATTTACCCAATTTATAAAATATAAAAGGCGAAACCTGACTTTCAGGCGGGGTGCTAACATTCTCCATTATGCCACTGGTAAATAGATGGAAAACATTACAGTGGAGCCAAAGCCATTGAGTCCTGTCGCGGGGAGGGGCAGGACTCTAGGAGCCCAAGGCTTGACTAACGCTAAATACGTATTTATCCAATTTATAAAATATTAAAGGCAAAACCTGACTTTCAGGGGGAAGGGGGGGTCCTAACATTCTCCGTTACGCCACTAGTTAATAGATAGGAAACATTACAGTGGTGACAAAGCCATTGAAATTCATATACTGCATAAAAAATGTAGCACAAAAATAAAATCACACAAAAATAAAATCGCATAAAAAAAGACCGCACAAAAATAGTTTCTACTGTATCTTAAAAATCGATATATTTATATGAATTGATATAAAAAGAAAAATTGCACAAATTGATAGATAAAACAAAATTTAAAAATTAAGTTTAACAATTTTTTGTATTAAGTAATCAAAGAAAAGAAAATGAAAAAAATATTAATTCAGAACCCATATTAAATTTTCTTCATTTGCAGTTCAGTCAGTTTTAGTCAGTCTTTTTTTAAAAAATGATTAAAAGAGAACTAAAACACATTTTTTTTTTGAAAGCGAAGTTGCATATTTTTTCTGGGTTTATTGTATTGATGACTTATTTGGATTCTTTTGGATGTTCATGAGTTAACAAGTTCATAGTAAAAACAAGTAATATAAAAAAAAAAATTAAGTCAATTCTCCTAATTTGATCAACAAAATTTTTTTTTTATTTTAACTACCTTTTTTTTTTTTTATTTAAGTTACTACTAATATAAATATGTATATACATAGGACAGAATCACAACATTAAGGGGTAATTAATTTTTATTAAGTATCATTAAAGTATCGTATAGTCATCCAAAACATTCGTGTGTATAAAATTTCAGTTCAACTAAATGCTTTAAAACGTGAGAAGAATAATATTTTAAAGTTTCGACCCAAGTCACTAAAAATGAATCTAACGTTCCTGTATCTGTAATTATATAACTAATTAGTTTCAGTCAATTAGTTTTAATTAATTATAATTAAATTATCGTATTTTTATCCAAAACAATAGTGTATAGAAAATTTCAACTCAAATGAGCACTTTAAAATGTGCGAAAAAAACCTTTTCAAGTTTTGACACGCCAAAAATGATGACATCGTGGCTGTACTTGCAATTCTTTGAATAAATAGTTTTAATCAATGATTTTTTATTAATTATAATTAAAATACCGTATTGTCATCCAAAATAATCATGTATTTAAAATTTCAGCTCAATTGAGCACTTTAAAATGCATTTTATTAACGATTGAAAAATCCACGAAGATAAATAAATATATAAATTGTGTGAGCTAATAGCAGGAATTTAAAAATAACTTATTATTTGAAATAAAATATATTTATAATTAATATTTTCTGCAATGTATGGATGAAATTAATACAAATTGAGAATCAGAATTGCACAAGGTAGAAAATTATATCTTAAAATGGTTTTTTTTTCTTAAATGCCTTAAATAAGGTATTTTTCATACTTGTATGCATTGTATTTTTTACATACTTGTTGTATTTTATATCGACACTCAAATTTAAAGCATGAGTCAATCTATTACAAAACCATTTTAAATCTCAAACATTTTAAAAATTGTTTAAATATTCACAATAATATTTTATTGAAATAACCATTCTAAAATTTTTCATGGAATGCGATTTTACTAGAAATTAAAAAAGTAAGCACTATGAAAAAAATGATGCATATAAATACGTTAATGCTTCCTTTATTTTAATAATATTATATATAAAATTTTTGTTACAACTACACACAATTAAACATGAATTAGCCAGGATTAAAATTTAAATTCCAGTTTATCAATATCAAACGTATTTTCCTTAGCTCTAACAATTGATAAAGTTAATCAATCAATTATAATTTATTTATAATTTATAGACTAAGACTCTCACTCACTCTCTCTCGCTCTCTCTCTCTCTATTTAACCAATAATCTCATCCAATGGGAGAAGAAGAGATTAAAAAAGTAGGAACAAATCTCTACAAATCTCTACAAGTTGAGAAAGATAAATATCAATTACCAGAATAATCATTCGTAGACTAGAATGTAACCTTCCCGAGATAAATCTTCAGATTCACTTTCTCCCTGTCTAATACAGAACCACTTTAACTGATTATCTTTACTTTCGTTTGAAGGAACTGTTTTACTTTATGGAAGTCCAGATTTATTCATTCGTCTATTGGTGATTTTGCTGAATTTTTAATATTGTTATATCAGTATACGATGTAAACAGATTAGATAAATAATAAAATATTAAACAATTTAATTTAGTTATGTTGTTTAAATCATAGGTTTCCAACCTTTTTTTGAACTGGTGCTCCCTTTCTAGTGAATATTTCGATACCCCCCTCCCATTCCAGAGAAATAAGAGGGTACATAATACATCGTGAAAACAGTAATTAAATTTTTTAAAATATTATATTACTAATTGAATCCATTTTTTTAAATTTAGTTTGTTTCTTTTTTTTCCCTAAGGCTTCCAATTTTTTTTTAATTTGCAGTTCTGAAATAGTTATTGCCACGAATATACAAATTTGAATACATACAATCTACATAAGGTAACCAGTATTAAATTTTACTTTTGTTAGTACGTAATCAGCACGTTATTTTTTTGCTCTCTGTACTCGGTTAATCTGCCCATACCCTTTCATACCATCTCAAATCCCCCTTAATCACTCTAAGTCTTTTACTGCCCCCTTGAGTGCCTTAAACGCCCACGTTGAGAACCTATGATTTAAATGAATAATTCGATACTTAAAATTAGTTTCACTCAATCATTCGTAACATAATTTACATCTTTAAGCATAGAGCAGATGAATAATAACTATTCAATGAAAGTTCATCGAGTTTTTTTCCCATCTCCATCATTTTGCAGAAGAATTGATTTTTTAAAAAAAAAAAAAACTTTTAAAAGAAATTCATTTTCACTAAATTTTGAAATGGTATGTAGTTAAATGGAAGGTCCAATGGTCGAGTGGTAGCCTATCACGCTGTCACAACACAGCTCCGGGTTCTATTCCAGGGCGGTGCAAGGCCAACTCAGCCTTTCATCCCTACTGCAGTGGATCGATAAATGAGTACCAAGCTTGCTTGGGGACTAAACACTGGTGAGGGCTCGATTCAGACTGACCACCTGATCGGGACATCCGCTCATTCATCTCAGCGCTCAATGGCCACGTATACTGAGATGGGCACAGTAGACCCTGGTCCTCATGAGCTGAATCTGAGTTTATATAAAATAATTTTTTTTGCAATGACGTGCGATATTTTTAGCTCTAATTTCCTTCATACGTTTTAATAGTTGCATTAATGTTGACAGTTTTCAGAACAGCATTACGATCCTCTAACACTTTCTGCGGTTTATTTTAGGTACTTTCTTGCATTTTGTAAACACAAAATAGCTGACCATCTGTTAAAGAGCTGTTGAGACTTAATAAAGCTGTAGTTGCAATTGAGATGTTAAAATTTTAGCAGATGTGTGTGTATGTGCGCGTGTAGAAGAGAGATTGCAGAGTTTGGAAGACTAGGAAGAAAGAAGCGTCATGATTTTTCATTACAATTTCCAGTATTAAAATTTTAGTTTAAAAAAGGTAAGAGGACAAAGCTTTTTACTAAGTATTAAATATCAGATGTGTTTACTGAGATAAAATCAATATATGAAACCTTACGTTTAAGGTATGCGACTAGGTCCGGAGACCAATTTTCCAAAAATTGGTTTTCAGAAGTTCATTGTTTGAAAGAACATAAATACGCTAAAAAGTTATAATTACTTAACACTCCATCTGGACAGCATGGCTTTTTCCACCCTACTAGAGAGGCTTCGAAAACGGACCACACTGAATTTTTCCTAAGGCCGGGGACTCACCAAAAATGAACCAAACAGATTTTTTCCCCTTCAAGTAAGGTGTTCAAAACTGGTAAGGTGGTATTTTTTCCGAATTCTTTTCCCCCTTTAAAGGTTTACGATCTTGAAAGATAATTAGAGACGGTCGGGGATACACAATGGGCATTGAGGGGGAACTTTTATGGGCCACGTGGAGACCGGTTCCTTTGGCAATCGTAAAATCTCGGAAGAATTTCTTTAAACCCTAAAGTGTACGGAAATAAATTGCAAGTCAACCAGTTGAGAATTCTCAATTTTTTACTTTACCTTAAAATTCTCAAATGGAATTAAGTTTTTATAATGTATGTCTAAGTTTTTAAAAAATATCTGTAGTATTTAAATTCAAATTATATATTAAAACATTGAGGATAATTTACTGTGTTTCATTTTTTTATTTTAATCAATACTTTCAGGGATTTTTTTAAAAATGATTATTTTGTTATGTGTCAAAAAATAAAAAAAAGGTTCAAAATTTAAAATCTTTTAAAATTTCGGACACTTCTAAACATGAATAATTTTTAAGCTTCTATATTACAATATTTGCAAAAAATTTATATGTATTGTTAAAAAAACCATATTTAAATCTTTTAGTTTTTCATAATTTTAAAGCCAGATATTCAGGGCATCTTACATAGAATCCCTTGTTTTTCATTGTTCAGATAACAAATTATATTTGAATTTTGAATGTCTGAGCATTAATTTCAGTCAAAGAGAATTTTAATTTCAAGTTTATATTTTTTAACTCGAATCTTCAAATAAAGAGTATTTAAAAGCATCTGGACAAATTTAGAGTTAACATTTGCGCATATAAATAAATATAAAGATCCTTTTTAAATTGAAGTTAAAAAATATATATTTATGCATAATCCCCCTCATCATTCATGTTCCATTAGTGGTTGACTGAAGAAAAGGTTATTAAAATTTGGACATTTTTATAATCTTAACCATGCAAAACTAGGAATTTTGTATTAGCTCCACTAAAATTCTGCATTGGAATTTCGAAAAAGATATTTATGCGTGTCTCACATACTCAGTTGAAAAACATATATTTACCATAAATACTAATAATTCTTTGGATATTTAAAATTATCATTAGATTAATTTTTTAATATATATATATACATATATATATATATTCGACTTCTAATATTTTTTCAAGTATTCCTTAAATTTCATATAATTTAATTAAGTGAGGGGATATTAAAGTCACACTCTCTCTCTTCTCTACTCAACTTCTTGAGGGCTTTTGGCGACGGTCCTGTGTGGCCGGGGTATCAGGTGGTCAAGGTATCGAATCATGGTTGGCATGTCTCGAGTTCGAGCACAGTGCCACAAACGACCCGCCGTGTAGGGCAGCGATGCACGTAAATCTATCGAGAGCTGAAATGTCCTCTCGTTAGTGTGGTGTGTTAGTTAGGAGAGGGGGTGCCAGCTCAGGTGTCGCCCTCTTCATTTGACCATTTTTCAAAATTACGAGGTCCATCACTAAAAGCCCTCGTGTAGCTAAACAGTGCGACGTTAATATTCACTCACTTGTCGACGGACCTCGTAATTTTAAACCATGGTCAAGTGACGAGGATGACGCTTGAGCATCGCTCCCTTACACCGCGGATCTTCAGTGGTGCTGGGGTCGAACTCATGACACATCAGCTACGAGACCGTTACTTTGACCATTAGGCTACCGCGGCCTCACAATGTGGTTGAAAACTGCATGTTATGAGTAAAAATATGCTGAAACATTAGATGAACTTATAATAGATTTTTGCATAGAAGATAGATGTGTGATATGCTAAAATGACAATATGTAAAAGTTATGAGAATATCGATGACAATTTTTGAAAAATTCAATTTAAGTTTCAGTCTGAAACTTATTCGTTTTTTTCGCATTTAATATTAAATAGTCGCGATAAAAAATTAATAGTTTAACGCATTCATAGATTATAAAAAATAAAGGTATAAATGACATTGTTGGGAATAATAAGTTTTTATAGTTTTGAATTCAGACTTCTTTGCAGGAGTGTAGACTAGTAAAAGGCTGATGTAGAAGTTAGAAAACTAATATTTAAAATATATGGAAAACAATATCTGCAATTACATGATCTTGACGAGCAGAAGACGGCATTTTTACTTAGTAGGGCAGAGTAAGCATAAGGTAGGAGCTTGTGGAGTAAACAACCAGGCCTCTGCAGTTTTGGCAGGTAATGAACTCCCATTTGTTGCTTTCAGTAAGGAATATAAAAATAACAAATACAAAAATAAGTCATGTAAAATTTTATATATTTTAATAACAATGAATTGTGAACTTAATTTCCAATTCATTGTCACGAGTTGGCAGTAACTACGGTACTTTATCGACGTACTTCTTATATATATATATATATATATATATATATATATATATATATATATATATATATATATATATATATATATATATAAAAGTACGGTTGATAGAGTACCAATAATTTTAACGCAATTTTATATTTCGTTCTCGTAAACTTTACTCCTTTTAAAACATGTATTGACAAAATACTCTCATTTTGTATATTTATAAAATTTTAAAAATATAATGGTTATCTTACCCAACATTTTAAATCAGGGGCGGCTACTGTGTAGCTAAGACGTGCCAAACCAATCTGTCAGTATCATTCAGCGTGCCACATAGTAGGAAATTTTTGAAATCCTTCGATTCTTACGGTAATATTTGCAGATTTAAAGAATAGAGGTAAATAATTTAGATTTACAGTTTTATTTTATATTAATTATGGATCAATAAAATACATTTATTAACATAAAAATGAACAATATAAAATGTTACTATTTCTTCAACAAAGATAAAAAAAAATTAAAAATGTATGTTTCCGACATATTTACTTAAATAAGAAATAGACAAAGTGAAATATAAATGATTCCCTTCATTATAGTTAAATAAAAATTGTAATGCGAATTAACTCTTTCACGACTCTTCTTTCATATCGCAAAACCAGGGGTATAATGCATGACACGATTCTGAGCATTCAGTTGTTAAACAATTTATTTGCGGAGTCGAAACATTTTTCATATTAGGAAAGATTTTTTACTTTGATATGCCGAATCACATAAGTGGAAAGCACAGTACATGCAATTTTCTTTTTTCAACAATTAAATCCCCTAGCAATAACACTCAATTATTTACAAAATAGCTGTAAATTTATCCTTAGAATTATCTTTCAGATTATTTTGTAGTTCCATAAATGTCCATAACTCAGAAGATGTTTGTCAAATAACGTCTATTATCAACTTCCATCCACTCAAGAATTGACAAATTTGTAGAGTAGTGCTGAGTGCCACTAAGAATTGTACCACGTGCCACAGGTCCATAGATTGCCGACACGTTTTAAATGTTCTTATTAACTAACCATCTCCTATTCAAACACAATTTATATGATAAAAAAGGGTTTTCATTCATTTTGTAGGGAATTGTATTAGATTCAACCATAAGTAATTTTGTGTTTCAAATAAATTACGTTGTTTCGGGGATCCCCTTAGAGCAAAATGAAAGGAATTTGACATAATTATAGTAAGTTTCTCTAAAAGGGGAAACGTTCACTTTCAAAATACACTGCGTAAAGTGGTTTTAGGTGTACGAAGTTATATTCACTATTATTCCTAAAATAAATTTTGATATTTTTGTTTTTCGTTAAGTTTTGAAGTTATTTCTTCAAATATACTTCTCCATTACATTTCTTTCAAACTTGCTATTTTCTTTTGCGGCCACGGTAGCCTGATGGTCGTGGTTATGAACTCGTGTTCAGTGTTCGAGCCCTGGTACCACAAAAGTTTAGCGTTGAAGAGGAGCTGATGCACGTTAAACACGTCGACGTCAAAAGTCCTCACGTTGGTGTGATGTGGAAGTTTGGAAGGGGAGTTATCAGCTCAGGTATCGTCCTCGTCACTTAACCGCGGTTCAAAATTATGTAGTCGCTCGTCAGTAGCCACCGTGTTGACTTAGAATGCAATATAAACCCTTGACGTGTGCACTTGAGTTAATTCGAGTACGCTAAACAGTTCCAAATATGCACATTAGATATAATTCAAACGAGGTCGCATTTTATGCTGCTTTAATTTTCTCACTCAAATATCAGCGAGCGCCGTCTGCACTCGAGATATTTGACTGTTGTTTCTTATATTTACGATTTAGTCGTTAAACATCAAAAACTCGTTTTCAATGTAAAGACTGTAATGTTGGACTGTGTGTGTGTGCAGTGCCATGTTTCGAAAAATATCACACTGTAACATTTCTGTAAACGACATGTATGTGTCTTTCTCATACTTCTTTGATATTTTTTGCTATTTATACCTGTTAAAATCATTTTTTATAAAATGTTTTTTGTAACTAATTGTAAATTGAATAAAACCTTTTCTTACAATTATATGTATTTGAGGATGAAATCTGATTTACTTTATTCAGGAAATTTTTAGTAAATTTCATTTTCTTAGCAAACTTATTTCTTTTAAAACATGCATATTTGTGTATTATACAATTAAATTTCTAACTATCTAAAATTATGTCTGTCTTTTTTCTTCATTAAAATCTTTCAGGATTTTACAAATTATCTTGCCATTATTCATTATGTACTTAATAAGGAAAAATATATTTAATATAAAAATTTCTGTCCTAATAAACATATAATTGTTTTTAGCTACAGTTTGGAAAATGCATTGAAATTTGTATCGGGACAGGATTTTAACATATTATGAATGTGTTTTTTACTGCCACTATGTTATATATTTATCTTTCATTCTTTTTACAATATGAGTAGAAGTCGTAAACACTTTGTCACAGTAAAATTAATTTTTGTTTTATATTCAAATTATACTCTTATATTGATTCTGAAAATAATAGGTTAGTTTGACAAGCCATTATTTCCCAATTTTTAAGCATTGAACATTTTTGAAATTTTTTAAACTTTTCTAAAATGTTAAATTATTAAAAATATTTAATTATTGTAAGTGATTAATATTTCTTAGATTATTGGAAACAAAAAGTATAAAATTTAAAATATATCTCTTTGTTGAATTTTAATAATTATTTTTATGGCTAAACCTGGAAAAAACCCAACTTTTTTTTAAATATTAACATTAAGATATTTTTAAAAAATAACTAGAGCTCTCAGACCTAAATCCATATGAACTGTTATAGAACATATGTAAGGGAACATTTACAAAATATTTCAAGACTCTATCTTGAACAGGAAAAACGCCTTAGGGATTAGAAAATACTCTCATCTTCAAAATTAAAAATCTGAGAAAAACATATTTAAAATTTGTAATGGCATAAAAAAAATCCCATTGCCTGTAAAGCTTTAATTTTTCAATCTGTTACTATTCAACTTATGCTCTACATGAAAATTCTACTTGAAATAAATATGACTGAAATATCTTTTTTAATTCAAAATATTCTAAGACATAACATTGATAACAACTGTTAATTTGATCAATTATTCACTTTTATCAGAATCTTATATATTCACAAGAGTTTTAAATGCAAAATATTTATATAGAAATTAGTAGTTATACAAACGTAATCCAGAAATCACCAAGTTTGTAAACAATATCTATTTTTTTCTCAGTTCCCCATCGTGGCAGTTAAGCAAGTTTAAGTTTTTGTTGCATGACTTTAAAATAGTGCAGTGTAGTACTACAATAGATTTATTATAATGTAGTTTGTGGTACATCAGGGAAATATTTAGTTCATTCTGCAACATTTGTATTCTGTAGTCTAATTGTAATATTACCTGAAAAAGCTGCATTTTAGATTTACCATTTTCAGTCATATTCCATTCCTTTCAAGTATTATTTATCACAGTAGCCTGCGTACATTTTGGTCATGGCATTTTTCAAAAGGAAAAAAAATAATGAAAACAAAGTAAAGAGCTTTTAAATTATATAAACTATGTATCAAAAAATATATTGGTCTTTAAATCAATCTTAATTAAGTAATTGTAAGAAAATTCAAAAAATTAAAAACACGAGCAAACAGAAATGATTTTAGAAACTAAAATTGTAGTTAATTGCCGTTTCACACGAAATATTGGATTGTGTTAAAAAATATTCTTAATTAATTCAATCTAGGAATGCAAAAATGCTTTAAAATGAAACCGAATTTAAAATCAAAACTCAGAAAATTAAAATTTCTTAAAACCTAATTGGTTTTTAGATCAGAAATTGAGCAAGTTTTCCAAATATATGAAATATATATTTGCAATAAATTGGGTGAACTCTCTGTTGGCCGTGAAGTGTAGAAAATGTCCATTTCACAATCCTCGCCCTAGGCCACAGCTGTGAATGAGAAACCTCCCGTTTCGAAGAACACAGAGACCGAAAAGCAATAAAATCCTTCCCTGCAAAACCAATCGGGACCTCCTGCGGCGTTAACAGGGGAAATCACTAAACAGCCATTCGTTTTTGAAGCAGTTCGCGAAATTTATCGGAGCATTTTCGGAGTAGCTAGCTTAAAAAAATGAGATCGCTTTCGAAGTGAAATTCAATTAGCGGGTCATCCAGTCAGAGGGTTAATAAATAACATGCATTCCCCTCTGTTTTTGAAAAAAAAATATTTTTTTATGAAATCTTAACAAAAATTTTCAAAGTTAAGAAAAACGTCATTAATAAAAATAAATTGCGCATAATGCAGTTTTAATTTCATTCATATAAAGAGTGTTTTTTCCAGGTATAGAAGTTTCAGTTGGCATTACTTTCCAAGATGTCGACCGATTTAACAGCTGTCAAGTGATTTATTCTCAGTTTGGTTTGGCAATTCATCAAAACGATCATCAAGCAGGGCGTAGATTCGTCGAATGGGCCCAAAACGAGATTGCCGTTCTTCCCGATTTTCATAAGCGAGTTTTGTTTAGCGATGAAGCGCACTTCTGGTTGAATGGCTACGTCAACAAACAAAACTGCCGCATTTGGAGTGAAGCTAATCCACAAGTGTATGTCCAAACACCGTTACATCTCGAAAAACTGACTGTTTGGTGCGCTTTATGGTCTGGTGGAATCCTTCTTCAAAAACGATGAAGGCCACAACGTTACAGTCAATGGTGATCGGTATAGAGCCATGATTACTAACTTTTTCATTCCTGAATTGAACAATCATGATGTCCAGGAGCTGTGGTTCCAACAAGACGGCGCAACATGTCACACAGCTCGTGCCACAATCGATTTATTGAAAGACACGTTTGGTGACCGCCGAATTTCACGTTTTGGACCTGTGAATTGGCCTCCAAGATCTTGTGATTTAACACCGTTAGACTATTTTCTGTGGAGCTATGTAAAGTCATTGGTCTATGCGGATAAGCCACAAACGCTTGACCATTTGGAAGACAACATTCGCCGTGTTATTGCGGATATACGGCCACAAATGTTGGAAAAAGTCATTGAAAATTGGACGTCCAGATTGGACTACATCCGAGCCAGCCGTGGCAGTCCTATGCCAGAAATCATATTTAAAATGTAATGCCACAAGATTATCTTTCGAATAAAAAAAATTCATGTCAATCGAATAATACATCGTTGTTTTATTGCAATTTAAAGTTCTATACCTTTAAGAAAACATCCTTTACATCTTGATCCAACTGAAATGTCACAAACCGCAGAATAAAAATATTTTGAGAAATAAATATTTACAAGAATTTATAAATTTGATGTTAATGGTTTTTTGTCAAAATTACTGTAATTTCTAATCTAAAAATGACTGTAAAATGGGATTAAATGTAACTGTCTAAAAACCTGCAATTTGTTACACTCTGAAGGACTCATAACATATATGTTAGAAATTTCTTTGAATTTAATCGGATTGTTTTAGAGATATCCCGTTTCTCGTGCACGAATTACCGTAAAGATTTCATATTTTCAAAAATGCATTAAAAATATTCTTATAAATTAAATAAAGTAAATGCTATTAAAACAACTAAAAATCTCTATATTTGTATATATTAGCTTTCTTCCTCAATGATTACATTTCTTTTTTTCCTATTAGCCTAAACAACACCAAACATCTAACACATAGAAAGCACTTTTTTAACATAGTTGGATTCCTTAAGGTATAAAATTTTTTAAAGCATATAAATTAAAATGAAAAGGCTATAAAAGACAAAATTTTATATAAATATATGCTATACAAATATTGCAATAGCCAACAAAAGTTTTTCTTTGGAGAATTGAACCATATGAATGCAAATTCTTTACGTATAACGCTGGGGTACTTAGAGAAATAGAAGAAAGTTTGAAGAATTTCTTTTGAATACGGAGTAAAAATTCCTTCGGGGATTTTCGAACTGATTGTGACAGATGAAAGTGTCAGAGTGTGCGGTTTTTTTAGCAAAATAACAATATTTTGCTTTTCAGCAGCAGAAAATATGATACCAAATGTGTATCAGATATATAGCGTGTTTTATCGTTTCCAAATGTAAAAAGCTCAGGGCAATTTTTCTCTCTGGTATTGTCATATACTGTAAATTCAAAGACACTTTTTTGGCAAGTTATAAATGTTATTACCACCAGTAAGATGTGTTTTCGGTATTTTATGACGAGTCTTTTTTTTCCTCTGTTATTCGTTCGTTTTTCTGTTACTAATTTGGTGAAATGGGCATAAGAAAATTAGTGAATCTTAAGAATTATTTGAAAAACAAAATATCATTTTGAAATTTGGTTTTTTGGTTGACATTTTACAACTTTCATTAAGAAAAAAGTTAATATTTCATAGAATTACAAAAAGGATATGGTTATCCACTACGTCATTAAACTAAAATGTTGCTCTTTTTAGTAATAATAATTTCCTGTAAAATATTCATATTTTTCCTTTCAAAAGAATCGATCTCGTGATAAAGTCATATTTACTTGAAAATTTTCTTAATAACGCTTTAAATAATTAAATAAAAATATAAAATATTTTTTTTTGAAAATCGGTGTATTTTTTATTTTAAATCTATTTTTTTCAGAATATTTTAAGAAAGTTGAGGTAATCCAACTAAATGTTTTTTTTATTAATTAAGCTAAGAGAAAAATGGTAGGTATAAGTATCCTATTATATTAATTTTTTTTTAATCAAAGTCATTTCAAGTGATGAACTTATTTGTCTCGTGTATTTATTAAACTGCAAATTTGCAATATTTATCGAAAAATATTTGACTAACAAAGCCAGACGGTTTCAAACTCTGATAAAGGTATAAAAGTGATATATAAATTCTTATAAAGGTATATAAAAATAATATAAAAAGGCACCAGCATGTAGAAATAAATTTTTATACTAGTGCTAATGTTGCACTAGTTTAATTTGAGAAATACAGGTATGGCAATTAATTGGTAGCTAATATAACAACCTCTAAGTAAAAATAAATAACTTAAAAAGTGATAAAAAGAATGGATGAGTTTTCATTACATGAGAATTAGTCGAGTGCTTGGCCTGTAAAAGAAGAACAGTTCATCTCAATTGTTCGCTCGAGGGCACTTTTTCTACTTGAGCCAGTTAATACAGTGTTGTGACTAGACCCATCACCAAAGAGTGGATGACTGCTATGAAAAAAAATTATATTAAACGGAATATATCAACGAGGAAAATATGTTCTATGGCATAGAGGTTAGGAGAAAAAGAATTTAAAAAATTAGTTTCTAAATTTAAAATTTGCTACAAAATTGAAAAAAAATGAAAAAAAGACTTAAATTTGGTTAGATAATTTTAAATATCAACTAATTTTTTTATAGTATAAATGACCAAAGTGGCAATTACTGATAAATAAGAACTGAGTAGTGAGTTGTAAAATGTGTATTGTAGCATTTCATAACCAAGCTCTCTTTTCCCACCATTTTTCACTTTATCGATAACTGCAATTTCTACGGTACGTTCTTTTAGTCAATACAAATTAATACTAAAAACTCTGTTAAGTGTGCCTAAAAGGTTTTTTCTAGAAACTATTTAAGAGGAGTTGGAAACCCCTCTCTCTCTATGTAAAGGGTGTTTTTTTAGAGGTATAGAACTTTAAATTGCAATAAAACAACGATGTATTATTCGATTGACATAAATTTTTTTTTATTCGAAAGATAATATTGTGGCATTACATTTTAAATATGATTCCTGGCATATGACTGCCACGGCTGGCTCGGATGTAGTCCAATCTGGACGTCCAATTTTCGATGACTTTTTCCAACATTTGTGGCTGTATATCAACAATAACACGGCGAATGTTGTCTTGCAAATAGTCAAGCGTTTGCGGCTTATCCACATAATCCAATGACTTTACATAGCCCCACAGAAAATAGTCTAGCGGTGTTAAATCACAAGATCTTGGAGGCCAATTCACAGGTCCAAAACGTGAAATTAGGCGGTCACCAAACGTGTCTTTCAATAAATCGATTGTGGCACGAGCTGTGTGACATGTTGTGCCGTCTTGTTGGAACCACAGCTCCTGGACATCATGATTTTTCAATTCAGGAATGAAAAAGTTAGTAATCATGGCTCTATACCGATCACCATTGACTGTAACGTTGTGGCCTTCATCGCTTTTGAAGAAGGATTCCACCAGCCCATAAAGCGCACCAAACAGTCAGTTTTTCTGGATGTAACGGTGTTTCGACATACACTTGTGGATTAGCTTCACTCCAAATGCGGCAGTTTTGTTTGTTGACGTAGCCATTGAAACAGAAGTGCGTTTCATCACTAAACAAAATTCGCTTATGAAAATCGGGAACAACGGCAATTTCGTTTTAGGCCCATTCGACGAATCTACGCCTTGCTTGATGATCGTTTTGATGAATTGCCAAACCAAAATGAGAATAAATCACTTGTCAGCTGTTAAATCGGTCGCCATCTTGGAAAGTAATGCCAACTTAAACTTCTATACCTGGAAAAAAAACACTCTGTATATACTGATTATGTTAAATTGACTGTTTTAGATGTACCTTTTCTCAAAATCCGTTTTGTGCACATGCTTGAAATTTTTCATTCAATTAAAGTACACCTTTCTTATTATACTGAAATGAGCTTTTAGCAAATTTTGATTTTTTTAACAATTTATGAAATATTTTATCAAACATTGCGAAATTTGAGCCATTTGTCACATAAAAAAAATTGTAAGAAATAATTTTTTGAGTTTTTACAAAAAGTTCATTTCAGTGTATATTAGTAATCATTATAAATATATCATAAAAAATTTAAATACCTGTGTACAGTAGTTTCTCAGAAAAGATGCATCGAAAAATAAAAATTTACATTTTGAGGTAAATTGATTTTAATGGATACAGTGAGACTTCTAATCGGCTAGGAAATAAAAAAAATAAAAGGCTTAATTTACATCAAAAGATACATGTTTTGGTTTATATCAGACGTTAAACTTTTAAGTAAAAACGAAGTACTTTGTTTACATTTTTCGCCATTCAAATGGGCGTGGCCCAGTTTCAACAATTATTTAAAAATATGTTTTAAGGGCTTCTAATTACCCTAGAAGTTAAAGTAAGGTATTTTAAGAAAGGTTAAAATCTATACAATTTGAAAATCTAAAAATCTGAAATTATCAAAAAAATAAGATTTTAGCTTTACAACAGTTCTTAATGTATGTCCTATTACCACTAAATGTTTAAAAATACTAAAATGCCTCTCTAATTTTACTGAAAATTAATTTGATTTTTTACCATAAAAAAAATCTCAAATATCCTGGTTTCATTCTCCTTTTGGTAGTACTCAACAAGCAAATTAATTTTCTATTTCACTTTTCATATCATTTATATACCATAGAACATCTTTTCCGCATAGGTAGAATTTAAAGTTCTGAAAAAAAGTTTCGGTCCACCCTAATGTAAAATAATTACCTAATATATTTTCATAATAACATAATGAATTTTCCTGTTCAATTGCTTGCTTAAAACTACAAAAAAAACTCTGTAAATAATCCAAAATAAATTCGCATGCATGCTGAAAATGAGATATCTGATCTAATATGTGTATCAGTATTATATATACACGTGCAACAAATGTATATATATATACGTCAGATTTGTATCTCAGTACTATACTTTAACAATGAATCAAATACCTTTCACAATTTTTGAGAAATCCATGGGTTGCTTTCTCAATACTTTATCACGCAGCTACTGTGTGATATTTCTCCACTCAAATAAAAATTTAATAATTTTGAAAATCCAACGCTATTTTTTCATATAAAACAGTTCTTTATTTTTTGACACATCAATACCTAGAAGCATTAATGATTTCATTCTAAAGAAATTATAAAAAATTTTCTTATCTTTTAAATGCCATTTGAATTATTTTATTTGTTTTTTATTTAAAATATTTCTACATCTGTACAAAGCATTGCACAACCATTATAAAAATAAAAATAATTCATTTTACAATGATTTTATGCAAAAGAATACTTTTGTTACTAAATAGACGAAACTATTGTTTGTGTTGTCTCCACATCTTTTATCGAATATTCGTTAAAAAAAAGTCTTTTAGGTTATCCCTTTTATGCATATATATATTTATATATATATATATATATATATATATATATATATATATATATACATATATATATATATATATATATATATATATATATATATATATACATATATATATATACATATATATATATATATATATATATACATATATATATATATACATATATATATATATACATATATATATATATACATATATATATATATATATATATACATATATATATATATACATATATATATACATATATATATATATATATATATATATACATATATATATATACATATATATATATACATATATATATATATATATATATATATATATATATATATATATATATATATATATATATATATATATATATTCTTCAATTAACACTCACGAGGAAATAATTTTCTTTTGTTGATAATGCATAACCTTTCAAAGAAAATGGATTATGGATTTCTGTTTTCTTTCACAATGAACATCATACACAGTAAGAATTGTTTTCGTCGCTCTTTTATGCATTCACTTTTTTTAAAAGCAAGTAAAATAAACATGATAACTTTTATTCTAAATTATGTTTTACAGAATTTTAGTACATTTAAGTTTTAAGAAAGAAATACATTTTTGTGAGAGAAAAGTCGAAGATTTGGGACATGATGTAATCATCGAAAATTGTCTTTGTTCCTTTTAAAAGACAAAAAAATATTTTCAATATTTTGTGTGTGTCTCAGTTCAATTTTAATTAGAAAATGGGCTTTTATATTTATGAATTTGAAGCGAAATGTTTCCAAATTAGAGAATATTGGAGAACTCGGGACTTCAAAATACATTTTAAAAAAAATCTATAAATAAAGGTTTATAGTAATTTGTGTTGTAGTTTTTAAATTGTTTTTCACAAAATTTGTTGATATCGTTTTTTATGTTTCTTTTTCAGCAATTTAGAAAATACCAATGATTTGAGTTTAAAATTTAGTTGATTGAACTTAGCTACAAAAACATGTTTTTCTACAATGTAAAATTATTTAAAATTTTCTAATTTCACCGAAATATAATTATTCTAAAATAAATATTGAAAGGTCATTACTAAACCCTACTGCTGGAAATTAATTGATTTAAAATATTCATTCAAAATCTATTTATGGGAATAATTAAATGATTATACTCATTTTCAAAGCAGAAATTATTCTTTAGTAAAGAAAAAATATATTCTGGAGATCATAAATATAACCGCCCCCATAGTTTCACTTTCAAGATGATATTTATCCATCAATATTTATTTGATGACTTATAAGACTTGAAGACTTATTGTTGACAAGCGTGGTAGTTAAGTGATCATAGTAACGAATATGTGACTAACATTATTTCAGTTGAGTCTTGAAGGCCTAATACACATTAAATCGGATAAAAGTCCCTTCAATAAAATGGCGTGGAGGTTTAGGGAGGAAGGTTTCAATTCAGGTCTTCCTCGGTAAGGTGTAACGGGTATATCCGCGAACCTCTCATTAATCCTCTTGAAGAAATTTACTTCTTTAAATTTTGTTCTATTGAAAACTTTCTCCCAAAGAAGAAGACATGGTTTATGTAAATGAAAGCTTATATTTAGGCATTAACTTTTAGGCACGCGAGAGAGAGAGGCTAGAAATTAAATGATAGGAGTTAGTGATCATAGCGTAATATAGTTGGAAGCTAGTCGAGAAATGCTTGGTGATTAATTACTTAATATTTAAGATCGTTAATTGACGAATTAGTCAAAACTTTATATTTGAATAATATAGACCACAGGTCGAATAGCTGAAAAAGGAATTACGGTAATTCAGACTGTGAGTAATCAAAAGTGTTCTAAGCGTAAGTTAATTGAATCGATATAAATTAATAAGAACCTTCTCTGCCATGTAGTTGCTTGTATACTTTAAAGTATCGAGCATTTCCTACCCTGGGTTGTTGAAATTTAGTATAGGAATAATAAACTAGAGTTGTTCTGACTATGGTTGATCTTTATTCTAACTTCCAAACACCAATGAACGGGGTGGCCCGTTCATTACAATGCCAGGTCTTCCGTGTAACTTAATCGTATTACGAAATTATGAAGAGCCGTGGGCAGCCTAGGGATTAGAGCATCGGACTCCAGACCAGAAGGCCTAGGTTCGATGCCCTATGCTACCAAATTCCCTCCTAGTACACACGGAGTACGTGCTCGTTAAATCAGTGGATCCGAAGTCTTGTGGGCTGAATCACGAGTCAGAGGACTGGAGAATATTTCCCTCCCCTTCAGTTCCATGCCTAAATTGTGAAGGTGGGATAGGTGGTGTCGCCATCTATCATCCCGTTGGGATATTTCGCCGAACCAATTCGTAGTGTCACCTGTATGGAGCTCAAGGCCAACGGTAGGTGTACTTCTAGCCATGAGGAATTTCGTGGGCCTCGATCCGACTACGTCAGACAGGTGACATTAGAAACAACAACAACGAAATTACGAGGTACGTTACCAATAACTCTCTTGTTTCTTCGTAGTATGACGTTCATAGACAATCAATCTATGCGTACAACATTTGAATCTAATCATTTTACATTAATGAAAATCTCCTTATTATTTGAGCCTTTTATACAGCTTCTAAGGAGTATGTATATAAAGAATTGTCATAACCAATGATAAGAATTGTGTTTTGTAGACTTGGACAGTGGTATATGTATTTCGACTAATGATTCTATTGCACCCTATCAAATGGCAAAGTGCCAATTATATTAAATTTTATTATCTTTCTGCAGAACTATATTGCTACATTTTAGCAGTGATGATACAAATCAAATACAAAAAGTCCTCGGGCCAAATCTATCGTTCTTTTTTTAAATTTTAACGCTAGGAAGACTCAAATTTAGCATACACCTATATTGCCCAAAAGCAGTCAAAATGACTGTTTTGTCAAAGAATGATTAATGTGTAATGAAATTTGTTTAAAATTAATTTTTAATATTTTTATATTATTTACAGACCTATAGCAAGTTATTAGTAAATATTAACAATAAAAAAATTTACTTCTCTTGGAAAAAAAATATATTCGAAAAAATTCTAAGAGAAATTGTGCATTATATATGGAATTGCTTGTAAAGGGCGTTTTTTTAGAGGTATAGAACTTTAAATTGCAATGAAACAACGATGTATTATTCGATTGACATGAATTTATTTTTATTCAAAAGATACTCTTGTGGCATTACATTTTAAATATGATTTCTGGCATAGGACTGCCACGGCTGGCTCGGATGCTGGGCGTCCAATTTTCGATGACTTTTTCCAACATTTGTGGCCATATATCGGCAATAACACAGCGAATGTTGTCTTCAAAATGGTCAAGCGCTTGTGGCTTATCCGCATAGACCAATGACTTTACATAGCCCCACAAAAAATAGTCTAGCGGTGTTAAATCACAAGATCTTGGAGGCCAATTCACAGGTCCAAAACGTGAAATTAGGCGGTCACCCAACGTATCTTTCAATAAATCGATTGTGGCACGAGCTGTGTGACATGTTGTGCCGTCTTGTTGGAACCACAGCTCCTGGACATCATGATTGTTCAATTCAGGAATGAAAAAGTTATTAATCATGTCTCTATACCGATCACCATTGACTGTAACGTTGTGGCCTTCATCGTTTTTGAAGAAGTACGGACCAATGATTCCACCAGCCCATAAAGCGCACCAAACAGTCAGTTTTTTGGGATGTAACGGTGTTTCGACATACACTTGTGGATTAGCTTCACTCCAAATGCGGCAGTTTTGTTTGTTGACGTAGCCATTCAACCAGAAGTGCGCTTCATCGCTAAACAAAATTCGCTTATGAAAATCGGGAACAACGGCAATCTCGTTTGGGGCCCATTCGACGAATCTACGCCTTGCTTGATGATCGTTTTGATGAATTGCCTAACCAAACTGAGAATAAATCACTTGACAGCTGTTAAATCGGTCACCATCTTGGAAAGTAATACCAACTTAAACTTCTATACCTGAAAAAAAAACACTCTTTACAATTGAAATTAAAAATAGTCAAAATTACTTTCTTGGGCAATCTAGTGTTAAAAAAGGCTAATAAACTCCATAACTTAAGGAAAACCTCAAGGTGGATGATCTATTATTGTCAAAAGTTTATAGATATTAAAATATTATACATGATCCTTGCTACTGCCAAGCTTCCGTTTTTGCCTTCACACAGCAAAGCAGGTCTCTTTATAGGAGTTTAATCAAAATGAGTGGTTCTTCAATGGATCCCATCACACTACGATATCTCTGGTGATGAGCCTGCAGCTGGCCAAAAAAGGTTATACCATTCAACATACCCCTTCAGAAGGAAGCTTGCTGCAAATCCATTTACCCAATATCCAGATGGCCTTGAGAAATCTACACTCATCCAAACTGAAAGAGAGAACTGGAAAAAAACCCGTTTTTAAATCTTCCGGACTATCCCAGATACCTAATTGTCACTGTTTTACATATGAAAACTATGCACCTCTGTCTATATGCAAATTTGTATCAACTCAAGGTTGTCAACTACCTTACTACCCCCTATGCTGCTGCGATCTGGTGAAGACTACGGACCACCTCTTTCACTGTCCAGCCTTGAAGGAAGCTTCCCTTTACCCGTGCTACTGTCAGGCAAGATACCTACTACATAATTTAATACCATAATTTGTTTGTTCTTCTGCTCTAAATATATTGTTTACATTTTTTTTCTGTTTTAAATTGTTTGTCTTTTCTTCTGTGTATCTTTTTTTGGCGATAGAACTGTGTTAATCATTTGCCATTTGCAGTGGAAATACAAATAAAAATCAATACTTTAAAATCATCCCAGTCCACATTTAAAATTAAAATTGGATTAAATTGTCGGGAATCTGACAGTGCATTAAGAAATATTTTTTTAAAAGATATCCTGATATAGTGAGGAATGGTACAGCCAAAGAGATTTTTTACATTATTTTTTCATGAAGAATAAAAATCATGCTGAAGCAGGTTTCTCTTCTTTTTTCCGATGATAAAACCATCAAAATATACGAGTATTTTACGTTGAATGATATATTTTATTCTTTATTTTACCTTATTTTATCAATGAATGATTTTGATCATTCTCTAAAGCTATGCAAAAAAGTCAAATTTATATGCATTCCTTTTGTTGATTTAACATCTGTGTTGATGATATGTTATTGCAGCTTTTTGAAGAATCAACTTACAGTAGTTGTACTGATTAAAGAAAGACAAAGTCAAGGAAGTACCAGAAGTTAATTGTATCAGGGAGGGAACATTTAATTACTTCTTCAAATTTCCAAAATGAAATTAAATTGCAATGAATGTACTATACTTTCGTTTAGTTTCTTGAATAATCACTAGAATACATGATCTGGCCTATATAAAAATACAAACCTGCCGCATGCATTTCATTAATTTGCTATAATTTTCAGAAGTTTACGTGTCTCTCACCTATATAATTAACGAACGACAGTGCACATCAATGACACTTTCAATTATCTGAAGCATTTTAAACAAACGTAAGTGAATGACAATAGCATCTGTGACTTGTCAATTGATGAAGATACTTAGTGCGCATGCTCGGAATTGCAGCAGAAGCAATGCTGTGGCAATATTTCAAAACAATACAAACTGAAAATGGCACGCTTCATAGATGTTAAAAAATATTCAGAAGAATTTCATATCTTCGGGTTATAAAACAGAACCCAATATTCGTAATTTTTATGTGTGTTTTGGAGGTTTCCGAGTGATGTTTCTTCATTATTCAAAGGTCAATTTAACAAATTAATACATCTCTTAAATTTAAATCAAGGTCAAATGACGTAATCGACACCTGGACTGGTATTCTATTTTTCACATTAACATCACGCTAGCATGTGTTCCATTATTGGGTGTGTATAGGATGAAACAACATTCAAATTGATTGATTGATTGAATAGTAACGTCGCACTGTTCAGCTACACGAGGCGACGGACCCCGTAATTTTGAACCATGGTCAAGTGACGTGGACAAGACCTGAGCTGGCACCCCCTCTCCTAACTACCATACCACACCAACGGGAGGACATTTCAGCTCTCGACAGATTTAAGGTGCATCGCTGCCCTACACGGTGGGTCTTTAGTGGTACTGGACTCGTGACAAGGCAAGTCACGATCCGATACCTATACCACTCGGCTACCGCGGCCACAAAACAACATTCAAACTCAGAAACCATCGGTTAATGTTTAAGTCAGATTACACGAAACTTTGTTGTTGTTTTTTAATTGTAGATAAAGTACGGATACATTCATGCGGTCACCCCAAAATGCATTGGTGATCGGCGTAATGTCCACTTCTGTACTAGTTAACAGTTTCTTTGATGCTTTACTTTGTAAAATTTCATCTTATCAATTTTTTCAACAAATCTATTACTCTCTTTTTCTACATCTAATCAATTACTTTTAACCTAGAGATCTGACGATAGAAGTGGAAAAAAGAATCTCTTTCCAAAATAATAAAGTTCGCATATGATGTTAATTCTTAAAAATAGTATAATCAAAGTTGGACGTAAAAAAATTACTTTCAGTTAATGGAATAAGTATTCTTTTTTCTCTCTTATTATTTATAATCGTAAAGAAATACTCTATAGAAGGGGAAAAATACCTTATCATACACATAAATATAAAAGCAGATCAAATTAATGGAAACTAAAAATTTTTCTGCAACATGTGCTCACTAATTTCTATTTTTTTCCCTCAAAAAGAAGGTTTCTCGGGGAAAATTAACTTTTAGTACTTCGATGAGACAGGGAAAAAACGAGCACGAGGGAAATTTACAGAGAACCTGGTGCATAGATTCATTAAAGTAAAGTGACAGCAAATTGCTATTTTTATTTACCTTTCCCAGCACTTCAACGACTTTAGAAAATCTCATTAATTTTTTTCTTGCAAATAAATTAAAAATACCTGTTGGTGCTGTAATTAATCAATGCGTTTTTAATGACTGTCATTTTAATCTTAATTGTTCGGAGTTTTAATGGTCAGCAGAGAGGCACAATGAATGTTTTATTTCAAAAGGAAACTACACTTTTGATTTAAGAGATATTTTGTAAAATAATAGTAATAGGGATTTATATATATATATATTGTTTTTACGAAATTCAAATTAAATACCTACTATAAACTATCATAAATGATATATTTATGTTTAACTCCCTCTTTCGGCGTGTAACATTTTTAACAATAAAGCTGTGAACAAATTTGATAGTTTTATACTTTTTTTTGTTCGATTGTCAATTTAATGGTGGTATTGTACTCCCATTGTCTGAGTGGTAGTGTACCGCGTTTCCACATCATAGTTCCGGGGTTCAAATCCTGGGCTGGGCAAGGTTGAGTTAGCTTTTCATCCCTTCAGTAGGTTGATAAATGAGAACCGAGCTTGCTGGCGAACTGAACATTGGGGTTTTCACGTCAGATTGACCACTTAACCGAACCCCAACGACTAAGATTGCGTATACTGAGATAGGCACCTTGGCTCTCATGGGCTGTGTTGAGCCACTAATTTCAGTTCAGTTCAGTTATTATACTCACATAGTAGAAATATCTATCACAAAATTTAATTTTTACGGATTGAAAATAAAAATTTTCTTCATTTATTTGAATAAAAAATCATTAATTAGAGATGTAGATTGGAGAAAAGTGACTCACTCACTTACGGCTGTTTCGGAACTACTAGGCACATACAGATTTGAAACTTAGCAATCCTGTTTCTTTGGTTATGTAGAGATCCGCTGAGGAGGGCTCAGAGGCTGTTACATATAAAAAGTTCCATTTCTTATTTATTCGAACGATAGACACACGAATGAAATTTTGTGTGCTTGTTTCTCTAGTTAAGCAGAGATCCGGTACAAACGGGTTTTGTGGAAATCGATTCCCAAGAAATAGAGGAGTGTAAGGGATTAGACATGTGTTATAAATAAATATTCCTTTCTGAACTATTAGACTTACAGACTAGAAATTCGGTAAGTACGTATGTTAAGTAGAAATCTATTAAGTACGAGTTGTGCGGAAATCGATTCACAGGGACTGTTGCTCGGAGATGAGTTATGAGGGCGTTATAAATAAAAAAAATTATTTTTTTAAACTATGAGACCCGGACACTTTATATACGTTTTGAGGGAATAGGAGTTTACGTAGCATAAAAGATAAATATACTTTCATTTTCGAAATTCACACAAGTTCTGTTCTCATTAAATCAAGAGGTGAAGACTTTTTATGCAATGGAAAGCTTAATGCTAGAACTTATGTATCAATAACTTAAAAAACAACTAATAGTCATACAATATCATGAAATAACCAGCATCCGGGCGATATTATACTAAATAACCTCTTTAATTAACAAATAAAAAAATTGCTTTTAGATAAAACTAAACTTAATTGGCGGGAATAGTTAGACTGCCAAGTGCTATTGCACGTTTATCTCAAGAGGCTGTAATTATTTCATTACATTGTAAATGCTACATTTTTTGTGAAAAAAATAGTAAAATTTAAAATATTGTTTACATTGTTTTAAAATTTAGAATTATAAAAGAGTATAGCTCTTAAAACACGTTGGTTTGGCAAATTATTACAATTTAGGCGAACTCTGCAACTAAGAATAAAAGTGAAAGCTAAAAATAAAAAGTAAACTTTGAAAAGTTAAATCATGAATGGAAGGAACTCATTCTAGAGATTTATACAGATTGTGTTGTCCACATATTTTGGTACATCCTCTGCGACTTCATTTCCTTCCTTGGGCATTATTTTAATGGAAAATGTAAATGACAATCTAAACTGCATTTATAAATTATATATCAATCGTATCTACTAAGACCAAGCTTAATATTTAAGTCCCTCAAAGACTTTTGATTCCTCATTTGGATATTCATATATGCAAATGATATTAATTGGAAGTAAGGTATTCGCGTACGCGAACATGAGTTCTAAGATGTGTTACACCGAGAGAACTTCCTGAAATTATGTTGAGGCCTTATATCGAAAATATTCATTCTTTATAATGTTTTAACTAATCAAAGAATTCAATTAAAATAGACTATTTATTAAAATTATTTTTCTTTGAAGGTTTATTCTTTTATTTAGAAACGTAATAAATTACTTTTTTTAAAAAAAGTTTCTTTTAGGATTCCAAATTTATATCATAAAGTAAATCAAATACTAACACACGTTATTGAAGTGTGGTAGTATACAAGAAGCAATTCATAATAGGAAATACAACAACAAGGCACTAAAGAAGAGTTAAAAATATGTGAATGTGCTTTGAATTAATGTTATTTAGAAAATACACGATAGAGACTGTTGACGGATTTATTAACTTAGAGCCATGATTAAAAGATCAGAATGAAACTAAAGTTTGTGGATACATCCCATGATTAATAGCAGCCAAAGTTAATTCCACATGCACTTTTTACAAGAAGGCCGTTCATGTTTTATGGAAACAATTTTAATAGTTATTTTTTATCAATAAATGGCGTATTTTTAGGAACTATTTGCTTCTTTCTGATAACTATGATTCTTGGCAATAGCTCTAGCTCAAATGTTCCGTGAAAACAAACTTTTTCTTTGTATTGCCATACCAATTTTACTCCATTCCTCTTCAACCGTTTTTAAAACTTTGTTCAGGGTTCTTGGATGCCGTTTTCCTAAGGTTCGTTTTAATAAACCGAAAGCACAGAAATCTATATTGGAGAAGCGTTAGGTGATTTTACAGGTATTTCATGAAACAGGTATTTCTGTTTCCGATTCTTTCGAAATAATCGGAAGTTGACTTAGACGCGTGGTAAGAGGACTTTGTCTATGGAGCTCAACTTTATCAATGTCTTTTCCAATAAAGGTGGGAATTTCTTCTTCCAAAACACTGATTCTGCTGATAGTAGGGTGAATTAATTTTGGCTTTGCTTGAGACGTTTTTGATTTTTAGTTTAACATTATAACAAAATACTGCAACTATCATGAATCTCTTTGGGGACTTTTCTGTACACTGACGAAACGATTTTGTACGATAATTCCCGTCAGTTGAGCAATAGAAAAAATTGATCTTCTTGTATTTTAGTAGCTTAAATATATCCATGTCTCATCGAATGTTATCACAAACTTCTATTCTTCAGCATCTAGGTGTTTGTTTTTTTATATACACTCAAGAACATTGAAAATAGCGACCCAAGAAGGAAGATGAGTACGATCGCGAATCTTTGCAAATAAGTACAGCGTAATGTGATATGCAAATGGTCCAAGTTTTGTGTCAATAAGCATGCTCATACACGCCGAGGTGGCGCTAGAATCAGGAAGAGGGTGCTATATAAGCCAGCGCAAATTCGAAGATTCATAAACGTGACGATTACCCACCGATTGAAGGAAGACATTGGCAAGCGAATCATGCCAGGTAAGCGTGCTAGAAGACATTTCTCACAGTTAAGCGAGTTTGAGAGAGGCCTGATCATCGGGATGAAAACTGCAGCCTGGTCGACGCGCAGTCTTGCTGGCCAGGTGGATCATTTGGAGTGTGCAGTTCGAAATTGTTGGGAGCAGTGGACACGAGAAGGTACCCACGCGCGGAAAATCGGGTCTGGAGCGACCAGGAAGACCACGAGGAAAGAGGATCGAAGGATCGTGTGGAAAGCACTTGTGGACTCCCAGTGACTCGTTCAACGATACGAGCAGACGTAGGCGTAGCAATTGTTCCACAAGCAATTTCCAGACACCTTTCAGAAGCAAATCTTAAATCCAAGCGCCCTTTCCGTGCAATCCCTTTAACACCGGAACATCGGCAACTGCGTCTACAGTGGTGCCAAGTCAGATCAATGTGGAATGTCACATATTGGCAAAAGTTTGTGTTTAGTGATGAATCCCGGTTTGGGGACAGATGATAACCATGTACGGGTGTGGAGGCGCCTTGGTGAGCGGTACAATTGCCCCCACACTGTTCTACGTCACACTGCCCGCACATTTGGTGTAATGGTCTGGGGGGCATAACCTATGATAACCGGCCCACTTTAATTGTGATGCGTGGAGCCTTAACGGGCCAACGTTACGTTGATGATATTCTTCGACCCCATGTAGGACCTATCCTAAATGGTATCCCAGGGGCAATTTTCCAGCAAGATAATGCTCGTCCGCATACAGCAAGAGTTGTTCAAGACTTCCTACCTCATTTTCAGACTCTTCCATGGCCGGCCCGCTCCCCCGATTTGTCCCCTGTAGAACACGTGTGGGATCAGCTAAAATGGCAGATGCCATCGTGTCACTCTGTACATGATTTAGAGTTGGCTGTTCAAGATTTGGGGGCCCATCTGCCTCAGGACAACATATGGTGTCCAATCAACTCAATGCCGGACCGTGTGGCGGCATGTATTGCAGCTAGAGGTGGTCCAACGCGCTGTTGAAGTTGCCCAGTATTTGTGTCGTTGCACCTCTGTATTCGTTTAACTGTCTTTTTTTAGATCAAGTGAATCTCTCATCTATGTCTTTATGTGTATTAAATTTCATTTCAATCCGATGCTTTCTTCTTGGGTCGCTATTTTCAATGTTCCTGAGTGTAATTTTCTACAATGAATTTTTCTTTCAGCAATATGTTTTGGCAAAAAAGCAGATGAACTTTTCGTTTAAACATCTTTGTTTTTAAATTTCTTTGAATCGGCAAATTTTCTGTTAGGATCAGAGCTAGTACTTTCTTGGTAGTTTCCTGCTTTCCAACTGTGTTGGGAGGAGGTTTCGTGGTCATTTTGTGTTTTTCATTTTGACTATTAACTAGACCACTGCTTCTCAAACTTTCAATATTTGTGACCCAATTTTCAATCATAATTTTCATCGCATATTAGAAATGTATTGAGTACAATAATAATATTCTATGATGTGCTAAGGCTTCGATACGACTGTAATTATAAACCGTACAAATAATCAAGAAAATAATAAAATTTTGTATATAATTTTGTAAATAACAAGCCCATGGAGTCACAAATAAGTATTAAATTTGTTTTAAACTTAATATTGATGAGTTAATGGTGAAATATATTGTGAAGTACTGATACACTTATGAGTATGTTATATCAGTGTAAATATGTATTTTACTTTTTATTTTATCAGAATTTATTTTCTTTTGTTTCCTTTCAGTAAATTAATATTTTTTAAATCCTTTTTTTTTCGACTTTTCGATATGCTCACGCCCACCTTGTAGGATTATCACGCCCTCCAGGGGGTGCGCACCGCAGTTTGAGAAACGCTAAACTAGATGGGCTTTCCCCCCTTTAAATTTAATATAGTATACATTTTTATATATGCAATAACTGGAAATGTTACACTGCTTTATAATTTGTTGATACGAATATGTCTCCTCTGAAAGCGCAGTTATGTAACCTTCGAGCCATCTATCAATTTTAGGAGCCATTTTCAGAAGATATCCTTTATTTTGCATTCCAATCAAAAGAAAACGTTAGCAGATAATTATTCTGAAGCTTCCAAATTTTTATCTCAAAATGTAAACCAAAAAATAAGTTACAAAATCATCTCCATAAAATGTGAACAAACTTCTATATTCTTATAATCATTCAAATGATACGAAAGATTTCCAGATGAACGATAATATCTCAAAAAATAAATACGTACTAAGTTTAGCCCGAGAGTCGATTATACATTACAATTTTTTTCTCCGACTGAACGAACATGTTTAGAAAAAATACAAAGGATGCCATCTAAAGAAACATTTAACATCCAAGTAGTATATATTATAAAATAAATTAGGTAATCGGATAACTTAGAGTTACATGAATTTTATATTTAATAAAAGCAAACAATAATAATACAGAAGAGAATTTTCGAATTTTCCATTGAAATAATATCTATTGCATAACTATTGATTATTTCAATAATCAATTAAAATTTAGTTAAAAATAAAAAAATGAAAATAATTAAATAGAACTAAATATTTTACAAAACGAAAAACTTTCTTTTGCATTAGGTCTTTGAATCTCAAATGAGTTCAACGTTCAACATCTCAAAGGTTTTCACGTAATGATCTTACAAACAACACTCGGTCGCAAAATCAGTCACTGAGTTTATGACTGCGACTATTGGCCTCGTCAAAATATATGCTTAGAGATTACACAATTAAGTCCTTAAAAGAAAAACTACACTAATATTGAAATGTTTCTTAATAGTTAGATGTGGCAAGTAATTCACATGCATGTTTTTCACTTCTAATAGCTTGTTTTGATCAAAACTAAAAGAACTTTGAGACAAAAAAAAGATTCTATGGGCAGTTTTAGTCTTTTCATTTCTGCAAGAGAACTAGAAAAAGTACGTTCAGGGTAATTTCTTTTTAACTTTTTGACACTTTCGGTAAAAATTGTATTTATTTTCCAAGGTAAAAGAAAGTTTTTCGACAGTTACCTTTTTGCATTTTGTGCATCACCGAATGTGCGCAGTGATTTCCACAAAGAAATTACGTTTCTTTTTCAAGAAACTATTTTTCGACATACATCAGTTTCGTCTCTATTTTTTGGAAAGGAATTACTTCTACATTTCAATTTTTTCCCTCCTTTGTAAAAAGTACAGTTAGTTACAGTTTTTACAATCCCAAAATGGATGCCACATTTCATTAGAAGTTAATAAATAGTTGATTTTTTTAACGAAGAAATAGTTAGTTAAATGTGTGTGTGCGTAAAAAATTATTAGGGGGAGGGGGGTTAGAAAGTTATTTTTCGAAGTATTGTATACGTTCAAGTGTTCGACACGTTAAACCTTTTTTACATGAAATATACACGGATAAAGGGGCTTATACAAATTAAATTTGTTCATGTTCAAAGGAAAAAATATTATGAAAATGACGGCGATCTTGTGTCGTCATTGTTATGTGGCAATGGATCAGAAGGACGAAGTTCGTTGCCAGTAGTCCTCGTTTGCTTCAAAGTTCGATGATAATAAAAAATCGATCAAAGAACTAGCATTCGATCATAGTACTTTGACAACATTTTTAACCTTAGTAATTTCCATGTGAGTGCAGTTGGAAGAATATACAATTATTAAAAATAATCAATGAATTAATTTTAAGAAAATTAAACAAATTTTTAAAGAAAAAGCTGTATTTAAGACTAGTCATATTTCTCCTGTTAGTCATTTTTCATACTTATAATTTTCTTTAAGAAACATAATGAACGATTTCGTCATTTATATATACCGCAAAACCAGGCAAATATAATACGTATATTAACTTTTAAGCTACATTTTTTTAATTTTCATGTATTCTCACCATATAACGCGTACCCCCTTTTTACGAAGAAACCTGAAATATAAGTTTGTATTGCTCGTAGTTTTGAGCATGTGAATGAGATTTTGATTATGAGAAATGAATGATTACCTCATTTATTTATACCATAAGGCCCGGCAAATATAACTCGCACATATACTTTCAAGTTGCATTTTTTTAATTTTTAAGTGTTCTTACCATATATCACGTACCTCTTTTTTTTTACGAAGAAACCTGAAATATATTCGATTGTACTGCTCTTAGTTTTGAGGACATGAATGAGATTTTGATTATGAGAAATGAATGATTACATCATTTATTTTTACTGCAAAATCCGGCGAATATAACATGCACATATACTTTCAAGCTGCATTTTTTTAATGTTTAGGTGTTCTCACCATATAACTCGTACCCTCCATTTTTACGTAGAAGCCTGAAATATACGTTTGTGCTGTTCTCAGTTTTGAGGTCATTTATGTGAGGTATTATCCCAGGCTTTTGAAAAAATTGAATACTTCTAGAATTATAGCTCTAAGTTCATGAGGTATGCTATTTCTTTTAAATAAACAACTTTAGATCTATGTAGAAGTCTAATTTTTTGTATGCTTATATTTTTCTTTCTTTTAAATTTTTGAAGCTATAATCTTTATATATCTGACTTATAACGCACACCCGTAAATTTCGATCACATTTTTGGTCTTAAAAGGTCTTATTTTATACGGCGGATTTTACAGTACAATGAAAGTATTTCAGCTGAAATTTAATTAGAGTAATTTTTTGTTAAAAAAAAGAATTTTAGTTAATATATATTTTAATAAAAAAACACATTTTTTCCATTTGGCATTGGCATTTAAAAGTTATTCATTTTCATACTTGTTCATTGCACCATTATCACTTAATTCCAAAAGTATTTTTATAATCCCTCTCATTTGTATAAAAACATTCACAATGTATTTTTCAGTACGAGAAGAATAAAAAGACATTAGGTTTTCAGCGTTAATGAAGCAGTCAAATAAAACATCACCGTTTCAAATATTTCAGAAACACACGTTACTAAATTACTTTTTTATGATTTATTCGATCATGGAATAAATTAAGCGGATTAAAAACTAAGCCGATTAATTCGATGAAGCGAGATGATTAATTTTGTCTCCTTTTTATTATCAGTGTGTAACGGGCAGTAAAAACACGTTTTTGTATTGCTTAAGCCATTATCTTCTAATTGGATATCGAACGGTGCTATCAGTATCCCCTTTCCCTCTGCTATCCAATGAAATTAGTGAATTATTCTCTTGTTGCATTGCAATGGGTCTGTTAAGTCTTTTGTTTTTTTGTTAGATATTAATCTGTTGCTCGTGACAAAATTTAATTTAAATTAAAATAGTTTCATTGTATCTTTGCAGCTCATATATTTGTTTTTCAAATATGGGATATTTTTATTCTGAAAAGAAGGATAAAGAAATGTGTTTCAGTATGTGTGTAAGAGAAAGAATTGACACATTGTATTGTGGTAACATTTTAAATGATTAACAAATTTTTGTCGTGTTTTAAAGTATCCGACTACCCTAAAATCGTGACTTTTTTTTTAAAAAAATGACAAGTTTTTTCATGATTTTATTCTATAGGCCATCTTATCAGCTTTATAAAAATACCAAATTTTTAATTCTCCAATCAATGAACAAAAACTACAAGTGTTTTAGTACAAGCAGATGCCCAAACTTTACATAAGATGTCAAATTTTAAAATGCGTTTTACTCGAAATGTGTTTTTTTTTCCAAAAACCTCAAACGGGGACAGCGATTGTTCAAAAATTTTTTTAAAATAATTAAATTAAATATTTTTTGTGTATTCAGTATAACAGTAGAAGTGTTTTAGCCTTCAGATTTATCAATCACTGTTTTATTCCTAAATTTACAGTTCTCTGTATGAATATAATTACTGTCTTTTTAAGCAACTTTATATAATAACTAAGATAAAATGTTCTAGTTTTCGTAAAAATTAAAATATCTCTTATTATAAAGGTTATATTTCAAAAAGGAATAGCAAAATAGCACATCGAAATTGAAAAATTGAGAATTTGTTCATTTACTATTTGTACAGAGCAGGCCCCGTTTATGTAGTTTTTCGTCAATTTTTACTCATTTTTCCCCATTTTTGTAGTAATAATTCATTTTTTCTTCTTTATTTTAGCTTTTTCTTCTTAAAATGTACTAAATAAATCTAACCGCCCCCCAAAAAAATCTCCATAACTCCATTTTTTTTTTTAAAAAAAAGTTGCCGCAAGTAGTCAGATACCTTAAATTAAAATAATTTCATTATTTTCATGTAGCTCATGTATCAATTTTTCAAACATGCCTTATTTTTATTCATACAAAAAGAATACAGTAAAATATTCCAATTCGTGAGTTAACATTGGTATCGTGATAACATTTTGTAGCCGTAGTTTGTGGTTTTGTGGTCATTGTCACGAACTAGGGGCTGGTGTTGTAGAGTTTTTACGGAAGACTTGCCCTGCAGATGAGCAGATGCACTCTAAATCCATTTTCAGGCTCAAATCCATCCATTTGATTTGAATTGAAGTTTGGAATGTGCCGTGCCAGCTCAAATGACGTCATCTGACCTGCCTGTGGCTTAAAATCCCGAATGCATCTCCAATAGTCTTCACAATGCGACATAATTTAAAATCATTTCAAATCAAGTGACAACTTTTTGAAGCAATTATTGAAATATAAAAGAATATTTTGTAAAAAAATCTTTTATAACATGGATAAAATGCTTACTTGTATCTTCTGAAAGGATTCAAGAGAAAACAGCAGTTATACTTGATACGTCGAAGATATTTTTCGAGATTTTTCATTTGTGTATTATATTTTTAAAATTAATTCATTATTTTTGAAAGATTTTTTACATAAACCAAACTGAAAAATGGTTCACTGTTGATCTGACCAATTTATTGATAGCTGAAACAATGGTTTCCATGTTGCTAAAGAGCGTCCATAAGAAAAACTCGATACTGTTCGTTAGCACTCGTCAACAATTACCGCTAATTCCAATAGCGAGTTGCTATTTATCATCAACAATACGAATGTAGAACAAGATGAGTACAAAAAGCCAAATATAAAAAAATAATGATTTCAAATACACTCATTAGCAAAGTAATTTGGCAGTCTTACATCATATAAATAAAAGCTACTGGAATGAGTGATGATTCATGTTAAACATGCGGTATAAAACTGCAAGAATCTTTTATGGATTTGAATAAAAAAAATTAGCATTTGTTTCTCTTTAGCATTTGTTTCTGTCATTGATTTGCTTGAAAAATTCAGTTGATGTCACCTTCTGACACCCCAGGTAAATACTCCTAGCAGCTATATTTTTGTTCTAAATCCTCCCCTTTAACCCACATCATACAAAACAACATCAATTTGTTTGGCACACTGTATTCCATGAGGATTCACTTTAGAAAACTCCTCTGAACCCTGCCAATAATACCAATAAATACTTAGTTTTGAATGAAAAAGAACTCAACTTTATTGAGTGATTCTGGAAACGTCTCTGTGAACGATTCCTATATCTCAAAATAATTCGATGGCAACCTCATCATGATTTAGTATTTGGTAAGTCTTGTTTGTTTGTAACCAGTTTGTTTGTAAAAACGCTACGAAATAAATGAAAATAGAAACATCACATTTACAACTTAGATATTTTGCGTTATTGGCAACCTTCTTAGGACGGGTTCGCATTTATTTTTGATTTTCGCAGTAGTAACGGAAAAGTGTTGATAATTCTTTTCTGGTCCAGTATTTTCAGCTTTATGGGCCCGTAGACAAACGGTTCAATTCTGATCTCACTGAAATGAGAGTTGCCTGATCATTTAGAATATCAAAGGCAAGTTCCTTATGAATGCGTAAAAAAGACGGCAAAAATAAAAATCTTCAGGAAGCCTTTTACCTACTATTCACTGGTTTTTGTTTAATTTCGTGTGAGAATATGGTTTTCTAGCAAACACATTTGAGGAAATCCGTTCATAAGGTTTCTCTCTGTATTTTACTTTTTTTTGTATACTGAAACAATCTTAACAATCTCAAATCATGTATAAAAAATTTCATCTTAGCATCATTTTTTAACAAGGATGTTGAAGAATATGCATTCACTTGTTTTCATAGCCAAGTTTTTTGTTCAAATGGTTAGATAAATACAAATTTAAACAAATGAAAATTTTATTAATTTCGTAAACGAAACTATTACGAACAATTTATGTATCTCATGCTTGCACTGCATGACAAAACTTTAAAAAACACATTGCAGTAATGAAAGCTGTAATTACTCTTGTCATGATACAAGTATCCTTACTGTCCCAAGCAGCAGAAGCGCCCTCTAGGTCTTCCCGAGTTAAACACAGACCAAGTGAAGAATGAATCTTGTCACTATGAAACCCCGTTTATGTTTTTTTCCTCGTATATGTTGTGTCTGTGGGTAACTTAACCCATGGCAAAAAATAATAATAAATAATTAATTATTATTATTTTTACCATGAATAACTATAAGCAATCCGGAATCTTAAAATATATGGTTTAACTTTCAACGACCAAAGTTTTACTTTTCATGTGATTATTTTATCAAACAGTTCTATGAATAAATCTTTGAATTCTTAATATTTGCTTAATATATTTATAAAGTTTGTAATGTTATATATAAAAAGTATTTTAATTTTTATTTGTTACAAATAGTTTAAATTTAGTTTTATATTCAAAATTATGTATGTTATAATTATAATATGAACTTAAAAATAATTTCACTTAAATTTATTTTTTTAAAAAAAAGTATTAAAAATTATGTTTAAAACAACAAGTAAATTTTTGCCTTGACACTTAATACTGATATAAAAATACAATCACAGTAAATGTCCTGATATTTTAAGTTCAAAGCTGTTACTTTAGTGTAAATGATAAAGAAATCTAAAATTGCATACATTATGCTGTATCTTATTTGATACCTTTTTTGTCACATTTATCAGAAGAAATACGATTGTCTCGAGATCAAATAGTATTTTTTATCTTTTACTGTCACAATTTATCTTATTACTCTTCTTAATTAGATTTGGGAACAATGGATGCTATTTCCTTTTTTTTTTCTTCTCACATAGAAGTAATTTTTTTACACAAAATTATGTTTCAGAATTAACAGAATAAATCATATTTCGACAGAACTTTGTTGCTCTTTTTTGATCAGAGATTGACATAAATACAAAATTGTACCTATCCACCTTTTAAGCTTAATTTTTAAATTTTAGGTGTTTTAATTACTCTTTGCAAAAACACAAGTAACGTTTTTGAAAAGAGTAGTTAATGCACCTCAAAGGATGTTATAAGAATAACATCTCCTTCTGTACTTTCACAATAAACAAATAATACAAAATCTTATTTTTAAAGTCAATTCCTACTTCGTTAGAAAAACGTACTGGAGCCACCTGTTGCAGTAAGTTGTAACTTCAACAGAAATAACACAGAATAAATTTAAAATTAAAAAATAAAATTTAATTAATGAATTCCTTTTTGAAAAAAGACTGTATAGACATCAAGTGTCATCCACTGCAAGTTTAAAAAAATGTATTTGAACTTGAATGGATGAGTAGAAAGTATATATCTTATTAACGACTAAAAATTTGCACTGAATAAATTTATAAATAAATATTTATAGGGAGAGAGTAAAAATTAATAGTAGTAATTGAAAAATATAAATTTTAAAAGAGCATGCATTTTGTTTATTAATGTATCAATAATAATTTATTTGGATTTTTACTCAATATTTGGGATGGACCTCGTAATTTTGAACCATAGTGAAGTGACGAAGACAGCATCTGGCATATTCTTTCTAAACTTCCACACCACATCTTCGGGAGGTCTTTCAGCTTGTATTGATTAAACGTGTGCATCAGCCCTTCTTCACGGCAGGTCTTCAGTAACTCATGACATACCGGTTGCGAGTCCGTGCCCATGACCACTATATTACCACAACCTCACAGAACAGGTAAATAGATGAATGACAAATCATAGCTTATTTAGGGGCACAAAAACATACACAATGGACTGTGTATTTAAATTTTGTTCAAAAACTCAAATATTATTTGAAGTGAAAAGAGTAAATTAGAAGCTCCGGTTCTGCCATGCTTCAACTGCAGGAACCCCCTTCATCATTCTAACAATTCTCAACTGTTTCCAACCTTCAATGAATTCCAACATTTTGGAACACAGATAATTAAAATAAGACCAATATTCGAAGAAAAAAGAAATCCCTTTTGTTATCATTTTGCCAAAGCTAAATGTAAAAGAAAACGATACGTAGTGGTATATATTTATAAATATTGTCTGCATCAAACCCAAATAACAAAATGTATAAATATCATTCCCAACTGATATCGTCTGCTTCACAAAATCAAATAGATCTTTAAATTATAATCTATTATTTATGAACAACATATATATGTGTGGAAATATATTCAAAGATATGAAAATGCTATATCTACACTCTTCAATCATTTTTTTTTCATGTGATGTTTGACTTTATCTCATGGTTAATTTGTAAAACACTTAATATTTCCCGTATGTATTTTTTTTTTAAATTTAAAAATTGTTCAGATACTAAAGTAAATACCGTAACGACAAAGGAACTTCGTAATTAAATCACCTTCATTTTCCTGATTTTTTACCATTTTTTTAAAAAAATTATTTACGTACAATATATGATTGTGTAAAGGAAAGTATGATAGTCGTATTTAGGAGGATTTTTTTTTATTTCATAAAACTTGTAATTATCTTGATTATTAATAATGAAATCCCATAACAAATACATTTTTCATTTTATGTTTCATGCACTTGCGGAGTTGGTCACTTTATACTTGAAGCAGTTGTACCCATACTCTTCGTATGAAACATATTTTTGAAAGATAAATCTATTTTTAATTCAGAGTCTTAAAGCACTTTCAATGTTTTTTTGCTTACTTTTCTAAGGCTGCGATAACTGTTATTGGGGCTATCCAGTACAACTAATGTGGTGAACATCGACTATGGACAAATGAATGATACGATATCGTTTTTTCAGATGAAATTCTATTTTTACTAAAACAAACTTTTGGTCCTATCAAAGTTTTGAAATGCATGATTCTTGCATTAAGGTCTTGCAAACCGGTATACTTGTCTTATAGTTTAAAGTGTCTAATTGGATTTTATTATTTGTATCTTCTAATATACGTATATTATCGATACATTCAGAATCCACTGCTACATCTTTAAAATTTTCCATCTTCGTATTTTCCTAACATTTATTTCTTGCTTGTAACCTATTTTCCTTATTATTGTCTTAGGTAGGATTCCAAAAACATTCGCTCTATTCGCTACTTAGATCATTTTCAACTTGATTCTGCAATAAAATGTATTCATTTTTAAAAAATCAAAATTTAGAATTAAATGAATTTTGGTTATTGTGCTATTTAGCTAATCTACATAAACTCTGATATCAACTTTTATTTAACAGTGCCTAGGATTTCAAAAAGTCTAATGTGGATATCCCATTTTTAAATATACATTTTAGGATTGACTATGTTTGGAACCCTGATTTTGAACAAATGTATAAATTAATTATTTTTATTTTTTTATGTATAGTGTGTTGAATTTGAAAAATACAAAATTTTTTTAAGAATATTATTACAAACAAAATTATTTAAATGCAATTTTTTGGCAAAAAATGAAGAAAGAAAGATATTTTCCAAATATTTGCCTTTTGTATAAAATATTTCGATAATAAAAATATTCAGCCTATACATAGCTAACACTTCTTTACAGAAAATGATCTAAAAGTTATGAAAAATTCCCATTTTTTCCCAAAATTATGATCAACTGAAATAAAAACCGATGTTTCTTGTTAAATAGGAAAAAGGAACCCTATCTTAATATATGTACCTCATAAGTCCTAGTTCGGGATTTATAAAGAATTCTTAACAATGTATAGAGGAAAAATATTATTATTATAGAGGCATGTTTCATAAAAAAGAATAGTTTGAAAATATGTCGTTATTTCATAATTTTTTTACCAAAAAACTGCATTCAAATTATTTTTTATTGTAATAATATTCTTAAAACAATTATATATATATATATATATATATATATATATATATATATATATTCTAATTTAACTTACACTAAATATTCAAAAACACTTTTTTTAATACGTCTTTGACAGATCATTGCTTCGAATGTAATCAGTCACTTTAAACTTAAAGACAATTTATATCTTTCGGTAATTATATCTTTTTTAATATTACAATGATGCTTAAAAAGAAAAAAAATACATATTAAGTAAAAATAAATGCATATTTATATTAAAATAATTAGTGTACCATATTTCTTTTTAAAAATTTCTTAAATGTAACAACTTAATAATGCATGCGTTTTTTATTTAAGTATTTCCAACTTTTTTTGATGAAGTAATGAATTTAAACGTACCATATTATAAAAGGAGCAACGAATTTAACTATCTAAAATATAAGCTATGAATATTTCTATAAAAGTGAGAAGCATCAAATTAAAAAAAGCGTTTTTCCGAATGTTTCTACTCTAATTATATATGTACCTATAAATATAAATAAAATACAAGCGGAAATTAATTTTCCTTCATCACTACACTACAGCATTTTTTTATGATTTCCGAATTTTTATCACACCTTTTAAAGAAAATAATCATTTTATCCGTTATACTGACGAAAACTTTTAGTTTAATTAATTTTTGTCATTGCGAATTAAAAGTGGAGGAGAAAATGATAAATTTTGCACTATAAGGGGAACAATTTTTTCATGCTGTAAAACGTTTTTAGTCGTTCATACTTAATTAAGCTTTCGTCTTCATTTGTAATTATATTACTTTTGATTAAATAATTTTTTGAGTAACTTCAAGGAAGATGTGAAAGATTAATGGTTATTTATGTTTACTTAAAGTATACACAATTGGTCAATGTAGTTACGATCAAAACTTCTAATACATAAAATATATATTAAACATTAGCATATTTATTAATTAAAATTTGAATGAGAAAAGATATAATTCTTTCATTTTATGTAAAACTAATTTGAATAACTTGACACATTCTGTATTAAAATATTTTTAATTAACCAAATTTTCTTATAAAGGCACACTAATTTTTAATACTGACAAAAAAAAGAAAGAAAATGTTGTGAGACTTTAAAAATTAAAATTTGGAATGTTTATAGTTTATATTCCAAAGCAATTTGTTTTTAGGAAACTACACTAAATGAAAATGTTAACAGTTGAGGCTTTCTCATTTTGCTAGTATTGTAATTACCTTTTGAAAATAATAAGAGTGTATCAAGAATTATTTCTGATACTTTTTGAGTTATAACCTGGATGATATGTGTCTTTTATGATATTATTGTATAAAGACCATCTATAAAAATAATTCTAAAATATTATTTTAATGTGATATTTTAATATTATTATCTTCCAATATACATAAGTATTTTTATTACCTTAATTAGCCGTACCTATAATAACTAATTTGATTACTCGAATTTTTTAAGACATACTCTTAATGAATTTGAAAAAAAAATCATATTTTCATTAATAATTTTCTTGTGTGAACAATTATCCTAAAGTGTTTAATCATGATCTTAATTACGTTTAATTGCTTGCTGCTGTCGAATGCCATATTTTTTTCTTCATCGAAAGAGTTCCTTTTTAAAATGCTTATATGTTTCTTTTTATTTATACTTTTTTATTCTAGTTTTCTCTCGAGCATTCTCAAATTATTTCTTGGGAATTGAGACATTATGGCTTGTGATTGCGTTTATCTTTATTTATATTTTTTGGACATTCATTTTTGATTAATGTTTCTGCGCCTAATTTTTCATTCATAAGACTTTAGTTACAATTTAAGATGAAAAATTTCGGGCCATTACCCTAGGAATATCAACTGTAATGAGGCTGTAGATCATTTATTTTCCATATATTAATCAAATAATCTCAATTTAATAAATTACTCGTTTCGTGTTTCATTTTTTTTACTAATTACATATGTAAAAAAATATAAGAAATTCCAAAACAATTGACTAATCAATTCGAAATTATTCAGTTAACGAAATAAATTTCTTTCGTTTCGACTTGGTTATAGCAAAAGATTGTTTTTCTTTTTTGAACGATACCTGGATGAATTAAATATATATAAATTCTTCTTAAATCTCTTTTCTTCCCATTTCTCAATTGAAATGTTCTTACGGAATAAGAATTTTAAGTATTTTAGAATAAATAACCGTGATTTAACATTTTATTCATTAGAATAACACTTTTTACACTTCGAAAAACATGTATATTAATACCTCTCTCACGTCATATTTTCTCTTCCTTTAAAATTCTATGTTCTATAAATGACTTCTCACACGTGGTTTATCAATGTATTTATTAATTTACGATAAATACTATTTAAAGTGATTTGTATTTTTTACTTTGATCATTATAAATAAGCCAGTTTAAGGTATCCGACTGGGTTTAAACCATGATTTTAAAAAAGTGTACAAATGAATAATTATTTTGATATTTATTTACACCTGAATTAAAATATACATGTAGAATAGTTTTAAGAATAGCATTGCAGTAACAAATGATTTAAATGCGATTTGTTTTGGTCGAAAATGAAGGTGGATTGTCAAATTTTCAAAATATTCTGTTTTAATGTAAAATACTTCTATGTAAAATACTTATGTCAATATATAGCTCAGGCTTTTGTACAACGCCCAAAATTATATTTTTGATATACATATAATTTATAGAAATAGATTTATTCATATTTTAATACATCACAGAATAGAAAGATTTTACCAAGAAAATACCACTTATTTTTCAATTGATAGTTCCTCAGAAAATAATCTGAATTTTTTCAAAAAAAAACCTAGTTCAGACACTGTAAAGCTATATATAGGCAAAATGTTATTATTATAGAAATATTTATCATAAAAGAAGAATGTTTTGAAAATTTATAATTTCGTACTCATTTTGTTCCAAAAAGTGCATTTAAATATCTATTTTATGGTAATACTATGGTTAAAACAGTTTAATGTGTATATTCTAAATTAGGTGACAGTAAATATCCAAAAATACTTATTTATATGCTTTTTTAAGAAATCCCAGAGCCGAATAGTAGGATATCTTAAATG
>BMAU01004951.1:0-141941 GCA_019973935.1 Trichonephila clavipes | reverse complement strand
CTTGTGGCCAATTAACATAAAAATATCTTTTATATGATCTTAATTAAAAATAATGAAATAGAATGAAATCCTTTTTATGGATGCTATTTTAAATTGTGGCTATAACTGAACAGGCGGTAAAGAAAAGATTTGTTTTACTCATAATATAATCATCGCCAGGCTATGTATTGTTTCTGTGAGATGTAGGCGCTCAGCTTGCAACAGAAAAATGAAGCAGCAGTTTTTTCATATTCAAAAATGAATGATATGATGCTCAAATAATAATAAAAGTGAATTTTTTAAAAATTAACAGAAAATAAATTTTCTTGAAGAAATATAATTATTTTTCAACTTCTCTAACATACCATTACTTTTCCTTTACCATAATTCGCCTTGGCCTTGCCGCAAATGAATATAGTGAGAAAAAGATGTTCACCTAGGGGCGCCTCACCGTTCAAGCGTATTCAGCCAAGCCAGGTAACCATAGTTCAAAGGCCGGCCGTAAACCAGCCCGACAGTTTCCTAAAGGGGGAAAGTGTAGCATTCGAGAAAAATATATGCCAACGCCTTTCGGAATACCAGGAAGGTATCCTGAAGCCAGAGTGGTTAATAATAATATACTATTTTTTTCAGCCTTATTCTTTATGATTTTTTCCTTAAAAGGACACACAATTAAAATATCTAAAAATCCCCATATCTACTTCCTTTATTCAGTCGAGTCTTAAAGTAGTTCGATCGTCAGCGCTGTTACGACAAGCAGTTGAAAGGAAAATATCAGAATTTTTCTTCTTTATTACAAATTATTTTTTTAATAAGGTTTGATCAAACATTTTTCAATCGATAGGCCGATCATTTGAAGCCGCTCGTTAATCATTTTTTTTCACACGATACTAAATTCTTTACGTAGAGTCGTAAAACTCATCACACTGAAGCTTTGAAACAAAGCTCGCGCAGACAAATCTTCTTTTCATAAGAAATTCAACACGAACGATTATAATCTTTTGTTATTTAAAAAAAAATAAACTGGAAATCAAAATGCCATTAGGGAGAAGGGTTGGTGTTATCTTTCCTCAGAAGGGGCATAAAAATACTTAAAAAGAAAACACTTTATGCCTTAGTCATTGTTACTTATAGATAGCAACCCCTTTATTATTTTAAACAAGAATCATGGTTATACATGGATTGAAAGTCGTAAAGCCACCTATCGCGCCGTGTATATAGCGTACTTTCTGCTTGATAGGTTGGTATTAATTATTGATATTCAGCACAAAAGAATTCCTGATCGTGGCTAAACCATAGCTGTTGGAAGAGCTGCCCCCGGATATAAAGAAATAGACTAATTCTATTTATATCTAAAATAGAAAGGAGAAATATTGAGCCTTTTCGTTTCAGTTACCCATCAAAGTGGATGCTCAGTTTCGCCGGTGGGATAGCCCCTTTACTTTTATGTAAGGTGATCCGATGTTCAGCTCAATTTAGAGATTCCGGATTCAACGAAAAAGAAAGGCAGAAACCACTTACACATGGAATCTATAAAACGGGAATTCGTCTTCACGTCCAATAGAATGCCCCGCTTTCCCGAGCAGATTCGTAAAACGGCCCGACTAAAGAGTGGTACAATAAATCAAAAATGAGTTGGGGCCTCCGGCCCAGAAGTCTTTTCAGTAACATGCAAAGCTTTCCACTTCTTCAGAGCACCATCTTTTGGGAAGAACAGTCTTAAAGGAATTATTCAATGAACAACTGTTCTTCGCCAGGTGTAAATAGTTTAAACGATACAACTAGTATCATTGGCTCTCTATCGTTATTCTTTGTGAGATCCATTTCTTTCAAAAAATATTGTAGCGACTATCGATTTGTTAGTTTCGCTACCGGGTTTAAGATCGTAATACCCAAATTTGTAATCAATAATTACCTGTATGTAACTTTGGTCCCCCGTGTTACTTCAAAGCAAGATATCACAAGAGACATATACCCAGAATGGAACAGGTTTCAGCCGTAATTCCCTTGCGTGATTTTTATTCACAGTTTGTAAAGGAGTAACTGCTAAAACTATTCAACAACGCCACTCAGAAATGATTTTGACAAAACTACTTGCATCTATGAAGCTTAGTCCGCTTTATACAAACATGTTCTATTAGAGATTAAAGAAAATAATTATGTAGCAGTAACGCCACTTAGGACACGATTTTCACAAAACCTATGATATAAGTGATTCCCTTACTTTTCATCTAATGGAATCAGCTGATAATTTCGAAGATTTATGTGTTCAATAAAGCGCAAAAAAGCGATTACTGTGCCTATAACGTGCCCTTTGATTTCCTATAGTTCAAAGCCATTGTCGATTTTCACAAAACTCATTTGTAGGGGATCCACCCTTATGAATGCTTATTTCAAAGATTGCATCGAGTTGGGGTTAAAAAAATGGTAATAGGCATATCCAAATCTTCTCTTAACGATTTTTATAAAAGGCATGCTCATGTAGGGAATCTCAATTTCATGTAAGCAAACTGTGTACGCTGCCTCCTCTCTCGACCGTACATCTATCACTAAAGGCAACGGAGCATATACTCTCTGACCTCGTGGTGCCTCCTTGGGGGATTCGAATGCAGTGGGGCCGAGACGTTCATTCACGAAGAAACTCCACTAGTCACTAAGTCTGTAGGTTTACGTCCGGGAAAGATGCCACCGCGAAGCGGGGTCAAACGCGAAAGGAGTGAAAGGTGCGCGATGACGTTTCTCTCCCTGCGATATAGACACTCTTCCAGCCACCGGGTATTACACGACGTTGTATAGTACGTATACTGCGCCTTACATAAGCGTGTAATCTATGCCGATAGAATCTGCGCACTAACAACATCGTAATGGTGTCATATATTTTAGCTGTTATGCACTGCCCCTGATTAAAGAACATAACAGTAATATCTACCCTCTATTCATAGCCTGGGTGTCAGAAGGGCGCAATATGGAATTTCAAACACTTAACATGAACAAGTGGGATCGTGTATTAGCCCGACCACGTAAATAGCGTGCAGTCACTCTCAAAAGTCTAAATCTAACAGAAAGAAAATGACTTTTGAGTCATCAATAATTGACAAGATGCAAAGGCACTTACAAAAGAAAAGAGCTGCACACCAAATTTTATTATTGTGACCTTAGCAGCCTCAGTGTCTGGATTTTTCAATAATTTCGATGTTCTCAGCGCCGCCTTGCCGAGTCGTAAAACCGATATCTTTGCGAACTCTGCTCAACCAAAGAAATCAGATTGGGTAAATGAGTTAAATTCGTAGAATCTTTCAGCAACACGCACCCTCACTGCCTCAGTCCAAAAAGCTTATCTCCACGAACTTTGAAGGCCCGCGGAAGTAAGTCCTTATTGAGCAATAGTTTCCTGAAATATAAGCTCCCCTAATCCTCATGATCAATTTTACCCAAAACCATTTCTCTCTTGTAGTGGACATTCGCTATAACTACGAAAGCTTAGCCGCTTGTCAGCTCTTAAGATCGTAGTAAAATTAGAAATATTTATCTCCGCACACTTGAATGATATCAAAACTATCTTATGGTACTCTTGTCGAGTGAATGGAATTGCCTCAATCCTCAAGATCTTTACGTCAATAGTTTAAAAGCGATTAACGGTAATTTTCTGATACCCTCTTCATCAACGCCAGCTGTCGATTTCATGGGATTCATGAATGCTTATCAGCCTCTCAAAGTTCGTGGCCATATGGTAAGTTTAAAAATGAAAGAGGAACTTTCCTCTGCTGTAACGCCACGTATGAACAGTTCTCAAACCCGCGCGGATCTCTACTTACGATCGGGATCAGCTCACTCGAGATTTTGTCGTCCATATTTTGGTGAGCCATCAGCTTCCAATTTTCTTGACTCGTCAGGCCTCCTTGGGGAGTTTTTCATCTTCACAAAACCTGTTTCGTAGGACATCAGAATATGCCAACAAATCTCAAAGATCAAATAAATTGTGTTTTTTGTATCGGAAATACTTCATGTATACTGCAACACTAGGAAACATTTCTTCACGAAATTCAGGACTTACCACGAATGGAATCAACTCATCTTCTGGTTCTTCGAGATTTTTAACAACATTTAAAGCACTAATGCCAGATTCTTCACAAAACTGTTTAGATATGTATTTCACATCGATGCTTCTCAAATTAAAGATCGCGGGCGTCGTATCCAATAAAGCGAAAAACTTGAAATAATTGGTAGCAACGCAGTTAGCTTACATCCTTTCTTCAACGTTTCTGTAATATTTGCAAAAATATGGAAGGAATCTGTAATGTTTATGAAAGAAAAACCTCAGTACCAATATCGTTCGCAATATCTAATCAGTTTAGCAACGGAAACCATTCGTAACGCCTGCCCCGCAAACCAAATTCTTACGACGTCTGTTCAATTTAGCGGTCTGCAATAATCCAGGTGCCACAAACCTGATATTAAATAAGTCAAAGGAGCGAGCGAGTGATGTCGCTTTCTCCCTATATTATGCTGCAGAGATACTGCTGTTCATCTTCTGAGCGCATAAGCGACGATATTTATACTGCGTATCACCTGTGGATTCTCAAACCCACTGATCCCTTCATTCAACAAAATAAATTATTGTCAAAAATTGCCCAAATTCATATTAATGATGGAAAATTCATTAATAATCTCAATAATCCTTTGATATCGTTTCGCAAGGTCCGATTTATTGTCAATAAAGAAAACGCGTAAATAGTTCTTGAATACGTGCGCCGCGATTTAATCTCCATGAAACATAACCACGAAATTTTCGTCTGCAAAAGTTCACTTCCAGAGCATCACGATGAAAGTGAGTTGTTTTCTTCCTCCGTTATATATATATATACATATATATATGCAGATATATATATATATATATATATATATATATATATATATTATTATTATTATTACATGATATTACATATACATATATTATATAACTTGAGAAAAGAATAGATAGAGTACAAAGATATTAAGATATTATAGCAGAGAGATAGAGCAAAAAGAAAATGCTAGCGATACACATACATGTTGTTGCTGCTGCTGTTGTTGCTGTTGTTAGGCAACAGCGCTTAATTTCTGTTTGTTTCCTTTACTTGAAATACGATCGCCATGATCAATTTTTGATGCAAAAATGAAAGTTAGTTTGCAACAACGACGGATGTTCCAAGAGCGCGCCTCTTTAAACACATGTTGCGGCTTTCTCGTCTCTGTCACGGCTGCCTTGTTCACATATCACATCAGCCTTAATTTATCTCTCGCCCAATTAATGAGATTAATTTTGTCGTTTTGTGCTGCTTTCTATAACCCATAGTTATACATGTTGTATAAAAATGTGATTTATTTTTAAAAATTATAGTTTATAAACAATCACTTATTTCCATTAGTAAGGATCGAGGTGAAATTAGGAGTTTACCTCAGAGGTTCGTTGCTTCGCCAACATTTTTATTTACGTGGTAACATTGAACTTTAACATTTTTCAGCATCCGACATTTTAGTTCCGGGAGGAACGAACGAACCCTCTTTGAACTTCGCTATCATAATGCGCCAAGATAAATATACTTCTGGTATCTTAGGCTTGATTGCAGCCCGAATCTTTCCTCACGTGCTAAAAATGACGCCAGATGCTGGCTCTTCAAATAACTGCCTATTGCGTAGGTAATTTCCTTCCATATGTTGAAATCAGCGCTCCTGAATGTTAACGAGTGACTTGAAATGGAATAAATGAGCAATAAATACGGTAGACGGCGTCGCGTGGGCAACAGTCTGGGATGTTGATCCTCATCTGGGTCAAAAGAGTTTATCCTCGAAACGCATCTGTATAGCAGTAATTCTAGGCAACGTAGCAGTTGACGGAAGTATCATTATCCTCAAACAGTCAGCTGGGCTGCGCTTAAACTACATCTGGAAGCCATAGTATCTCGCTGCAGCTCTCGTAGATCGTCCCATTATTACTGGTCAGTTTTTGATAATTTCCTCTATTGGCGATAATCCTTAAGACGCTTCCCTAGATGATTTAAATGCCGCCTGGATTTGGGATTGATGGCACGCTGCGCAAAAGATTTAAAGAATAGTTGAAAATACTTAGTTTGTACTAAATGTATAACATAAACAGATTTTATTCAAAAATTACAAAACTGTGCTACTATTTTCTTTAAGAAAATGCTCTTCGCAAAATTTGTGCAATGTGCTGTTTTTCCAACAAACTGCATACGAAATTTGATTTGCCGTGGTTCTATCAACCATGGAGATTGTAAAAACTGGTACGGGCCTTTTCTAACAACACATCGGTATTGTCACTTCTTGTTTGCTCATAAAAATTTTTTTAGCCTTCTATATTCATCTGATTACAGCATGATATTCAAAACGAATATCAACTCGTGCCGTGTTATTAGCAATAGGGGAAAATCAAATCAAAGTATCATCTGTTTAAAAGACAACAGTTACCTTAGCCTTCGAGATAAGTAAGTTTGTTTTGATTTGTTACAGGATGTGAGTCAAAGATACGCATCGTAAAAGTTATCATTCTCTTCGTCTTCTTTCTTTAGGTTTAGATTAGTTCCTGCGATTATAGAAAATGCCGGCTTCCGGGCTAAACATAAGTTGTGCGAAGATATTTTCGACGATTTCGTCCATTTCGATGCGAGGCTTCCGCGAGAAATACAGGTATCTTTTCACAAACGGACGTGTACTGGAAAGTTTATAACTCGAACGTTTACCACTTAAATTATTTCCTTGTTAGCAAAGGTTACACCTGAGCGTATCTTTCTCATTTCCAATATTTATATAGCTTCACTGTATCATCATTTTCTATGTAGTATTCAAAGAAATGCTCTTTCTTCAAGTACCATAACTTCCAAAGATTTTTCGTCAGAAACTTACCGGGATCGTTACTTCCACTCCCAGCTTCTTTTTTAAATGTCACACGAAATGCAGGAAATTGAAATATCCTGAAAGAGTTTTTTTCTTTTCTCAATTTCCCGACGTTTTCTGGGAGATACTGACTTGGCCTTCAATATTAAAACCATGAATCATTATTTAGTGCTGACTGTGACTTAATTAAATTTATTTTTGTACCATCACCAATAGATGTGGCATTTCATAGTTATAAACTTCTCACTTGTAGATATAGCTTATGGTAGTAAGATCTTTCCTCTTACTCTTTGGTCAACAATACCTAGAAATTCATTTCTTTTCGAACAGTTGTATCGAAAAAGTATACCAGATTAGCAGTGTCAGGTAAACAAGCCCTTCTTCTTTCTATAACAATTCATGCATATTTTTAGACGCTTGATATTTATCGAAAGATGCCTTTGAGTGTCGGCGCTTTTGATGAATAGTTTATCAGTGCCAAGCGGGCTGTAATTTCGTGTTAGGACCTTAATGCCCAGGTACCTTGTAATTATCCATACAATGAAAGCGTGACTTAGCTATCCTTCAGATTATAGAAATAGTGGTAAATATCTCCAGTCACGACATGCCTTGATAGTTCCTGATCAAGGAACATTTTCCTCTCCACGGTTACACAGTTTAAAAGATCAATATATGAAGATTCCGGTATTGAATAAGTAGTTGGTAATCTATTGGTCAATAATGAATAGTAAATAAAATAAGCTTATTTAGATGTGAAAGTCACAACATGTAGATAACATTTTCTCAAATAAATCTTTAACATTTTCGCGATAAGATCACTAACATTATCTCCAGCCAGTAATACTTTAACATATTTAGTGTTCAAGAAGAATCGCCTCTTATTTTAACCCTTTTCTCAAACTGATTTTGCTTTTACATATCGCCACAATAAAGTGGTAGCATCACTCATGCTTCATTAAAACCAGTTAATATCACGGTCAGCTTCCTCAACCTTTAAAAATAGGCTTTTATGCGTGATATGCGCAATAAAGATTTTTTCGTTGGGAAAACAGTACCAATGCAATTTCAAATATTATTCTGTATGTAATAAAGAATTCATAAAAATAGTTTTTATGGAACACTTCTATATCAATCATTGCCAGTCAACTTTTCGATCCATTATTTGAGGCCGGGACAGTTAGTGTATTTTATTCTTTACCATTAAAAATTTAAATGTGGGCTCATTAAATCAAATAATCTAAATAGTAAACACGATCGTCACGAGGCCGCTATAATAGGTATCAAATATAAAAAGCATAGCTTCCAGCTTTCCGATGTGGAAATGTAAATAACTATAGGAACGACTGATAGTTTAAATATTTAAAAAGTACAGTATAACATCAAAATACTCGACATTGTAAATGCTTGAATGATGTTAACAAGCCTTCTGATGACCCACACAGTTGTAATGTTCTACGATCACTGAAATACTTTGATGTCAGCTCTTAACCGAAATAGTTTCTCCTACCGGGTATATTGCATCTCCCTCTGCAAGCGCCTGAGCTGATTTTTTAATTCAAGATATAAATTACTTTAGCGACATCCGTGTTAATATTTTTAAAGATGGGAGAAATAATAAATTCCGCTTGAAACCGCATTGTTAAAAACACACGCAAGATTTCCGGGGAGTCTGAACAGATGGGAATGTTAATTTAAAAAGATCAACGCAGCATAAGGGATCGAACAAAAAATATCCCCGTGGTGGAAAATGAATGAGCGACCGTCACGTCGAATTTTCGGCATCTTAGTAACTGATCTTTCAGATTAATTATTAAAAACGTCATACCACGTATTCTTCAAAAAGAACTCTGTTTCAACAAAGTAATGGGTTTGTCTCATTACATCAGTGATGTTCGATAACTTTTTTTAGTAGTGGTATAGTTCCGCCATACAAGGTGAAATGTAGTCGATCAACTCCAATATTAGTGTGAGATAATGTATTAATGGTGCTTCCGAAGGGAAGATGTAAAGAAAAACCGCAAACTTGATATTTTCGGTCAATTTGCCTTACACAGCGGGGGCCTGTATAGATCTTTAACTATGTCTACTAACATAAGCCTTCGACTTTTCACAACCATTGAAATGAGCGATGTCGATTTGTGGTGTTTACTTAGAAAATTTATTTAATCTTAGTACTTTTAAAAGACAACGTCTCGATATAAAAGCGTTATGTCGCGCGTATTGTAAATCGATCCCTTTATTTTTGCTTCTTTGTAAGTCATATCAGTTCTCTACATTTAGGAGCGTATTAAAAACATTTATCTTCAAACGTAAATTTTTTGGATGTACTTCCATTTTTGCAAAGTGTAATTTTCTTTTCTATCATAATTATAAGAAAATGTTCTCTTACGATGTCGAACAAAATACAGGTCAAAGCTTTGTAAAACCGTATCTCTATTTACAAATTTTTTATGTGAAAATGGGTAATTCTCGTTGTTTGACATATAAAAAAATATCTTATAAATTGTCACAAATCAAAATTACAAACAAATACCTTCGGCAGGGTATTTGTAAACAGTATGTGTATCGGTAACAGATCTGATAGTGCAACGAAAGTTATTCTTCCACTTAACATCGTTCGCTGCCGGAGGAACAAGAGCTCTTAGAGCCTTTCAACTATTCATTGCCGATCAGTGGTTCAGACAAGATGTAAAATCAAGATACTTCATTTCCACGATTCAGCAATGTCCATTTTGCCAAAGTTTTGAATTGTAAATATGTGCGCTCCTTTATTTCTTTATTAAAAGAGCAGTTAGCAGTGGTGATAGCAATAGCTAGCTCTCTTGAATGTGATGCTCGTCTTCTTCAAAGTTTGTGTGTCATAGTACTAGATTTGCTTATTTCATATGTTTTGTCGGCTATAGTCCGATTTCGGGATCCACCCGTTAGCCAGACTTTCCTTGCAACGACGATTGTGTAAACGAGTGTTGTGCAACCATATTCTCTTATCTTCAGCTTTTATTTTTTTCACCGCATGTTAATACTACATCATCAATTTCATCATATATATATATACATTGCATCATTAAACCACATTAGTTAGCAAGTGTCTTGTGGGATAAACGTGCATGTATTATAAAAATTATTTTTAAAAAGTAAAGTAAGCCTATAAATTGATTAACCTTTACTACTTGAATGTACTAATTTTTTACAGTTTATTCAGACATAACACCTGAAAATTAACAATGATAAAAAATGAAGCGAAGATAAATATAATTTTTTCTTTCGTTTCTAAAATCGTCATTTAGATCTAATAACAGGTAGATCTACAACCCTTAAAAAAGAAATCGGACTAAAAATGAAACCATTATAAGAGCGATATATATGAAAATGCATAAATCTAGTAACTGTGGTACAAACGAAAGTATAATTAGAGCATCACATTTAAGAAATATATATACATATATATATACTTTAATAAAAAATAATAAAAAGGAGCACATATTTTGAATTCAAAAACCAACTTTAAAATTAATCCTCATTGCTGGATCATTGATTAAAATAGAAGCTTAAGAGCTATTTAACCAGCTGAAGCATTTAAAATTATCTTGTTCATCGTATCACAATGAACTCCCAAAATTATCAGCAAACAATGAATAGTTAAGAGGAGTTGGAAACCTCTATTTCTATACATACTGACAATGTTAAATTAAATGCTTTCGATGCTCCTTTTCTCAAAATCTGTTACATGCACATACTTGAGTTTTTTTCATGCAATTAAAGTACACCTTTCTCATTATACCGAAATGAGCATTTAGCTAATTTTGAATTTTGTATTAATTTATAAAATATTTTATCAAACAATGCGAAATTTGACCCATTTTCACATAAAAATTTGTAAAAAATAAATTTTTGAGTTTTTTTACAAAAGCTTATTTTAGTATTTTTGACATCATTATATATATATATATCATAAGAAATTTACATACCTGTGAATAGTAGTTTCTCAGAAAAGGTACATCGAACATCAAAATTTACATTTTGAGATAAATTGATTTTAATGCATACAGTGAGACTTCTAATTGGCTAGGAAATAAAAAAATAAAAGGATCAATTTACAATAAAATTTACCTGTCTTGCTTTATATCAGACGTTCATCTTTTAAGCAAAATTAAAGTACTTTGTTTTTAATTTTCGCCATACAAATCGGCATAGCCCAGTTTCAATGGTTATTGAAAAGTAGGTTTTCAGGGCTTCTGATTACCCTACAGGTTAAAGTAAGGTATTTTTTGAAAGGTTAAAATCTATACAATTTGCTAATGTAAAAATCTTAAATTGACAGAAAATAAGATTTTAGTTTTCCAGCTCCTTAACAAGCCATCTTGCATTTTATCCTCACTATGAAAATATTGGGTTGATCATTTGTTTCACCTGCTGACGATACAACTATGGCGGATTATTATACTAAAAAAAGTTATCAAAAATTACTGATAACATTCAGATAAAATATTTATTACTGTTGAAACAGAGTTCTTTGAAATAAGATGAGTGGCCGAACGTTCATCGTGAAATCTGAGAAAACGGAAATCAGGTTTAAAGTTGCCGAAATTCGAGCAATACTACAGTAGGTATATGTCGTGAGGCTTTCATTTCCATTCGTTTTTTTACTTGGGATTATTTTTATTCAATCCCTGATTAGCGCATTGATTTTTTAAATTGTATTCCAAAATAATGTATTTTATATCTATTTATGAATGTTTAGAATATTACTTGCGTGTGTTTTTTCTTTTAATGCGGTTTCAGACAAAAACAGATTTGAATTATTTCTCCTAGCTTCAAAACAATCTACATCTTTCAAAATATTAGCAGTTATTAAGAAAAAGTAATTTTATATGTTTTGATTAAAAAATCAACAATTTGGAAGAATTAATCTGTTAATGAATTGGAACTATTTCGGTTAAATTTGACATCAAAGTGTTTCGAGTGTATCATGAAATAAATTTTGAGTGTTACATGTTTGATTGTCTCTCATCAAGAACTGATGACATCATTCAAACATTTATAATGTCGAAAAGTATTTTGATGATGTACAATATTAATTTTTTAAATGCTATAAATGCAGTGTTCCTAAACAATTTTATTGCCGCGGAACGGTTAACGTTTGATAATTTTATAGCGGCCCACTCGGTGTGTGTGGGGGGGAGGGCATTCATTGTTTATATTTTAGATTATTTTGATTTAATAATTTTAATAATTTAAGAATAAAATACACTAACATCAAATAATGGATCGAAAGTTATTTAACATGGTGTATAAATTGATTTCCATAAAGCGTACTAACCTGAGAGAAATACACCACACTAAATACAAGCGAAGTAATTTAATTTTCCTTGTGCGGCCCGCTACTATTTGACCCACGGATAGGCACCGGTCCATGGCCCAAGAGCTGGGGACTACTGTTACTCGGAACCAAAATTCAGAAGCAACTTTTTTCAATAAACTTTCATAGAATTTAGAAATTGCATTGAAATTTACTATATTTTTAACGAAAAATCTTTTATTGCTTTTTTTATCACGCATAAAAAGTATTTTTAAAAAAGGTTGAAATTTATTGATGAATGTCTTTTAGTTTGTTGTTTTTAAGTAAAATAATAAATGTTAAAGATCATTTTGTGTGAAACTAGAATATGTAAAACAAAAATCAATTTGAAAAAAAAAGGTTAAAAAAATAGAAATTTTGCAATTCTTCATGTAAGACACTAAATAATGTAAAATTGGTCTTATTTAAAAAAAAAAAAATATTACTAATGGAGATATTTTAGTGAGTATTCTCAAAAATAACGTTAAAAGTTTATTTGAGAAATGTTTAATATTTTCAGCATCCGTGACTATTTAATTATGTGTAACACTCATCATACATTTTGTTATTTCTTCATTATTATTCAATAAATCACCAACAAAATGCTATTCAATTAATCCGCGTATTTGAGTTAAACATGGAATCTTATGTGTCTTTAAATTACAATGTAGTGAACCATCGATGGAGAGGGAAAATATTATGATGGAACTATCAAAATGTCCCGTGTTTGGAATATTAATAGTTACTATATTTACTCTATAATCGAAGGACTCCAAAAGCTAAGAGTCACGCTTTTGTTCATTTAATCCCATGGGCGTGCATAAAAGGTAATTATTAAATACAAGGAACAGATTTTAAGGAATTCTGAAATTTCCTTTATCATCTGCTCAGAGTTTTTTTATTATAGCACCTGTCGTGAATAATTTACGCTGTTCGTATATCAAAATACAGCCTCAAAACAAAATCTCGGGTAAATATACTTTAATCTAAAATACATAGATTATATTCTCGAAAAATGAACTGTTTATATTTTTATTATAATGTTTCTATACTTTTGTTCAATTACAATATTCAAAAAAGGTGAAGATACCTAGGTATTTATTAAAAAATGCGAGATAATGCCTTAGAGATAATATATTCTACAAACTTTATTCTCTGAGACATAACTATAAATGCTACATAATATAGGTGTTTCATAATTTATATTTAATTATTCGTCTAGTCAAAGTTATGTGACTAGAAATAATAATTCATGAATTTAATAATGAAACTAAGTCAATTATCTCCCAAAGCATCAGAGAGAAAATTAAAAAGAAAACTTGCAGGATCTAATATTTCAATTTCTACATTTCGTGTGACATTATTTCAAAAAAAAACTAAGAATAAATATATTTTTAACAATCAATGCGTTTCTAAACAGAAAGAAAAAATCTTTAAATTTATAGTACAGAAAAGAAACATTTTCAACAGATACTACATAGAAACAATGTGCAAAAATAGTAGAAAACATATAAATATTAAATGAAAAGAGTACATATATAAGAGTGTATACTATAAATTATAAGAAAATAAATTCACGTAATTGTTCAAAATAGCAGTTATAAACTTAGTACATGCATTTGTGAAGAAGAAATACCTAATAACCTCTGGAAAATAACATTAATATCATGCATCTCTGAAAATGGACAAAAATCGGTCAAAATATCTTACCTAACTATTTTAGCCAAATTATTATTTTCTATAACATCACAAAATTTGAAATCCTCTAAACTTAAAAAACGAAGAATTATGATAGCTTTTACATTCGTATTTATTCACATCTCTATTGTAAATCAAAACTTTAAACTTACTTATCTCAGAAAGATAAAACAACTAGTTAATCTTTATTTAAAATGCTAAGGCTTTTTTTCTGTCGCACCTAATGATTTGGATTTTTTACCTATTGCTAATAGTACATGTAACAAAAGTTGGTATTCAATTTTTGAATCAAATCATTACTTTTTTTAAAAAAAATATTGAATTCTGAATGTATAAATTTTTAAAGAAATTTTCTATAAACTTTCATATAAAGAAGTAACAAATACCAATCATGTTATTGAAAAACCCATACCAATTTTTGTCATACATAGTTGGTCGAACTTGTAAATCAAATTTCATGCGTGTACGTAAATTTTTGTTGGAGGAGTAGCATTTTAAAATAACCTCACAAATTTTAAGTATTTTCCTTAAAAAAATAAATGCCTAGTTTTTATGAAATTTTGAGAATAAAATCTGTTTTACATGGTATACATACATTGGAGGCAAACAAAAATATTTTCAATATTTTAAATTAAAATTTTTTGCATAAATTGTGCCATGTCCCCTTAAATTAGGTGGCATTCATCGTATTCAATAGAAGTCCCAAATTAAATTAATAAGGTTTCATTTAATGGTATGAGCTAAGCTATAAGTCTATCAAAACTTGTTAATTAATATGGGACGATCATACAGAAGCCACACTGGGAATTTCGCAAATAATGGATTGATGATTCAAGATGTAGAACAAAAAGCACGCTTAAAGCAATGTTTACGGGATAATGATCCTCCATCAAGTGCTGCCACATTTATAGGAGAAATGTTATTTTCCCTTCTAAGGTCATTTCGGAAGAGATCAAACTCTTATTAGATGAGATCAAATTCTTATAACTCTTCCCTAGATGACATACACGACACATCTACATACATGTGTGCACATATTATTCTATTCTCAGTCACTCGTTTTAACTGATTCGGACAGTTTCAACGTATGTGGACATAATGGGGGGGGGCACATATAATAAACAGGTCTTGAAAAATTAACATCTATCATCATTTTAGCATGGAAAAGATTCAGACCGCTAGTGAAGTGCGTTTCACAGGATCAAAACACAGAATCACTAAAGTAACATCTTAGCATTACTTGAATACTTAGATCCAAAGACCAAAAGATTCGTTCATTCCCTCAAGACTAAAATGCCAGATGCACAAGTATTTAAAGTTCAATTTTTACTGTTGCCACGTAAATAAAATGTTAATAATACAAAAATATGCAAACCTCTAGACTTAAACTCCTTCATTTTACCCTCAGTCCTTACTTTATATGGAAATAATTGATTGTTTATGTAACTTATATAATTTTTAAAATAAATCACATTTTTTTTATACAACGTATATTTCTTTTCGTTATAGAAACGCTTTTTAAAAAACCGATAGAATTAAATATATCTCATTAATTTAGGCGAATTAAATTAAAGCTGGTAATATTATATGAAACAAAAATTGTTTAATTACGTAACAAGAACGAAAACAATATGTGTTTTTTAAAAACACTCTTAAGAGCAGCTTATATTTACATCAATATTCCCAGCTTTAACTTTCCTTTTCAATCTATTGCCAAGTATGACTTTTTTTTATGCACGTGATCCTTGAATAATGTGCACTGAAATCGATAAAACATTTCTATAAATATAAAAAAACAAACACAAGAAATTAAAAGCATATATGTATATATATATATATATATATATATATATATATATATCTTCCACATTTTTCTTTTATATTGCTTTTCTCCGTTATATATATATATATATATATATATATATGTATATATATATATATATATATATATATATATATATATATATATATATATATATATATATATATAACGGAGAAAAGCAACTCACTCATCATGATATACCCGGAACTATTAGACTTGCAGACTTGAAATTTCGGCAGTCATGTTAGTTTCATGGAATAGAGATCCGCGAAGAAAAATGATTTTCCGAAAACAGATATTCAAAGGGCATTGATGGCTTTGGTATACACGTTTCTTTTGTTGACTTAATTCCGCAAAGAATGGACCTTACGAAAACTGACTCTCAAAAGGGTTATGTGGATTATTAGTAGAATTTTCCATCATTGAACTATGAGATTTAGACTTGAACTTTGGCAAGCAAGTTTATTTTGTTGAATAGAGATCACCTAAAATAGGTTTGAGGAAATCCACTTTAGGGGAGGAAGTTACATGTATACAATACAATATCATCATATGCACAGCAAAGTAAGTGGGTAACAGCTAGTATATATATATATATATATATATATATATATATAAAGGAGAAAATCGACTACTTCACTCACTCACTCACTGACTAATCACGATATCTCCGGAACTATTAAACCTACAGACTTGAAATTTGGTAGGTAGGTTCCCTTCATGGAGTAGACGTCAGCTAAGGATGGATTTTGCAAAGTTCGAAACCCAAGGGACGTTATAGATAATTATTTCCATTACTAAACTATTAGATGTACAGACGTGAAACTTGGTACACAGATTTCTTTCATAAAGTACAGATTCCCTACATAATGATTTTTACAAAAATCGACTTCCAAGGGGCGTTGAGGGTGCTTAAGTAGCGTTATACATAATTATTTCCATTTTTAAACTATTAGACGTACGGTCTTGAAATTTGGAAAGCAGATTCCATTTGTAAAGTACATATCCCCTAAACAATAGGTTTTGTGAAAATCGACCCCAAGTGGCGTTGTAGAGAATTAAGTGGCGTTATAGAAAATTCAATCCTTTTTTAAAATATTTGACGTAAAATCTCGAAATTAAGTGAGTTGATTCCATTCATTGAGTAGAGATCCGCTTTAAGATGGGTTTTGTGAAAATCGTTTCCTAAGTGGCGTTGCGGGAGCTTAAGGGGCATTATACATAAATATTTCCATTTTAAAACTATTAGACGTACAGTCTTGAAATTTGGTAAGCGTATTCCTATCGTAGAGTACAGATCCCCTACAGAATGGGTTTTGTGAAAATGGACTCCCAAGTGGCGTTGTAGAGAATTAAAGGGCGTTATAGGCAATTAACTCCTTTTTTAAAATATAAGACGTAAAATCTCGAAATTTAGTGAGCTGATCCCATTCATTAAGTAGAGATTCGCTATAAGACAGGTTTTGTGGAAATCGTTTCATAAGTGGCGTTACGGGGGCTTAAGGGGCGTTATGCATAATCATTTCCATTTTTAAACTATAAGACGTACAGTCTTGAAATTTGGTAAGCGGATTCCTTTCATAGAGTACAGATCCGCTGCAAAATGGGTTTTGTGAAAATCGACCTTAAGTGGCGTTGTGGAGAATTAAGGGGCGTTATAGGCAATTAACTCCTTTTTTAAACTATTAGACATAAAATCTTGAAATTGAGTAAGCACATTCCATTCACTCAGTAGAGATCTGCCATAAGATGGGTTTTGTGAATATCATTTCCTAAGTGGCGTTGCGGGGGCTTAAGGAGCGTTATAGATAATTATTTCCATTTTTTAACTTTTAGACTTACAGTCTTAAAATTTGGTATATAAGCGAATTCCTTTCATGGTGTAGATATCCACTACAAAATAGTTTTGGGTAAAATTGATCCGCCTAGACTCACTGAGGGGGATTAAGGGGCTTAATATTTAAATATTGCCGCTCTTCAACTAATAGAACCACCCGCTTGAAAATTTGAAGATATGTTCCGTTCATGGAATAAAGCTCCTTTTACTAAGATTTTTGCGAAAACCGACACCCAAAGGAGTGGGGTTGCGAGGGATTAAGGCGTGTTATAGAAAAATTCCTGTTTTTGAATTTAACTCATTTACTTGAAATTTGTTGAGTACTTTTCTTTAGTTGAATAGAGTTCCACTAAGAATGGATTTTACGGAAATCAACTCCAGGGGGAAGCAGGGAGAGCTATTGGGGCGTATCGATAGACAAAATTCCCGTTTTGGAACTGCTAAGATTATAATAATAAAATTTGGTTTGCATGCTTCTTTTTTGTTGAATTGGAATCCGCTAAGAGTGCTCTCAACGAGGTATTGATGATAAAAATTCCGTTTTTGCTCTGTTAGATTTAGACTTGAAATTTAGTACGCATGTTTATTTTATGGAGTAGAGATCCACTGAAAGTTCCTTTGGTGGAAATCCACTTGATTATTATGTTAAGTGAGCGAATAAAATCTTTCTACTTCTATTTTAGATATAAATAGAAATTAGATATTATAATTTATGTTCTTTTTATATCAAGGGGCGAGAGTGTAACAGCTATAAATATATTTTTCAATACATTCGAATTGTTAGTGCTAGATATCAATAATTCATATATATGTAAACAGTGTACATATATACAACATCGTGAAATACCCAGTGAAGCGGGTGGGTAAGAGCAAGTCTATATATATAAAGGAGAAAAGCGACTCACTCACTCACTCACTCACTGACTGACTACTCACGATATCTCCGGAACTATTAAACCTACAGACTTGAAATTTTGTAGGTAGATTTCCTTCATGGAGTAGACGTCAGCTAAGAACAGATTTTGCAAAGTTCGAATCCCAAGGGGCGTTACGGGGAGTTAAGTGGCGTTATAGATAATTCTTTCCATTACTAAACTATTAGATGTACAGTCGGGAAACTTAGTACACAGATTTCTTACATAAAGTAGAGATTCCCTATATAATTGCCTCTATAAAAATCGATTTCCAAGGGGCGTTGAAGGCGCTTAAGGGGTGTTATACATAATTATTACCATTTTTAACCTATTAGACGTACAGTCTTGAAATTTGGTAAGCGTATTTCTTTCATAAAGAACAGATCCCCTACAGAATGGGTTTTGTGAAAATCGACTCTCAAGTGGCGTTGTAGAGAATTAAAGGGCGTTATAGGCAATTAACTCCTTTTTTAAACTATTAGACGTAAAATCTCGAAATTGAGTCAGCTGATTCCATTCATTGAGTAGAGATCCGCTATATCATAGGTTTTGTGAAAATCGTTTCCTAAGTGGCGTTGCGGGAGCTTAAGGGGCGTTATACATAATTATTTTCTTTTTTAATCTATTAGACGTACAGTTTTGAACTTTGGTAAGCGGATTCCTTTCATAAAGTACAGATCCACTGCAAAATGGGTTTTGTCAAAATCGACTCCCAAGTGGCGTTGTGGAGAATTAAGTGGCGTTACAGGCAATTACTCCTTTTTTAAACTATTAGATAAAAATCTCAAAAATTTAGTAAGCTGATTCCATTCACTAAATAGATATATGTCGTAAGATCGGTTTTGTGAATATATTTTGCTAAGTGGCGTTGCAGGGGCTTAAGGGGCGTTATAGATAATTATTTACATTTTTAAACTTTTAGACGTACAGTCTTAAAATTTGGTATAAGCGAATTCCTTTCATGGTGTAGAGATCCGCTACAAAATATTTTTGGGGTAAATTGATCCCCAAGGGTAACTGATGGGGATTAAGGGGCGTAATAGATTAATATTTCCGCTTTCTAACTAAGAGAAACACCTGCTTGAAAATTAGAAGGTTGTGTTCTGTTCATTGAATAAAGTTCCTTTTACAAAGATTTTTGCGACAACGGACTCCCAAAGGAGTGGGGTTGCGAGGGATTAAGGCGTGTTATAGAAAATTTCCTGTTTTTGAATTTAACTCATTTACTTGAAATTTGTTGAACACTTTTCTTTAGTCGAATAGAGTTCCACTAAAAATGGATTTTACGAAAATCAACTCCAGGGGGAAGCGGGGAGAATTATCGGGCGTATTGGTAGACAAAATTCCCATTTTCGAACTGCTAAGACTACAATAATTAAATTTGGTTTGCATGCTTCTTTTGTTGAAATGGAATCCTCTAGGAGTGCTCTGAACGAGGTATGGATGATAAACATTCCGTTTTTGTTCTGTTAGATTTAGACTTGAAATTTAACACACATGTTTATTTTATAGAGTAGAGATCCACTGAAAGTTGATTTGGTGGAAATCCACTTGATTATTAGGTTAACTGAGCAAAAAATATCTTTCTCCTTCTATTTTAGATATAAATAGAAATTAGATATTATAATTTATGTTCTTTTTATATCAAGGGGCGAGAGTGTAACAGCTATAATTTTTTTTCAATACAATCGAATTCTTAATGCTAGATATCAATAATTAATATATATGTAAACAGTATACATATATACAACATCGTGAAATACCCAGTGAAGCTGGTGGGTAACGGCTAGTATATATATATAACTCATAGTTTATTTGTTTAGAGTAATAAGAAGTTTATATCTTTGTGTATGAAGACAAAATAGATATTTTCTTATTTTAAATATTTTAATACCCCTCTTAAGAGATTATTTACTATGTGTTTCAACGAAGAGTAGAAACACCACATGAATTACCTCTCCCTTCCCTAATAACGACAATTCAATTTATTTTTTTTAAATAACAAAGATTAAGGAAATGTCATCCGAATTGAATTTCTTATGAAAAGAGATTTGTCTAAAAATTTATAGCTTGTTTCAAGCTTCAGATGAATTAGATTTTTACGAATGTACCTATTATTTCAGATAAAAATAAAATTTAAAAAAATTGATATTTTTTGATCGTGTGAAAGAAATGATTAACGAATAAAGAACCGTGAAAACAGAAATCAGCCATGATTGAAAAATATTTGATCAAACCTTATTAAAAATAATTTATTATGCAAAAATTTTACGATATATAAGTATATGTATATATAGTAACTTTAATCGTATATATATTAAAGTGTCCGAATACTTGCGACCACTCATTTTTGAATAAAGGAAGATATGGGGATTTTTTTTGAGATATTTTAAATTTATTTAGTATCCTTTAAGGGAAAAAATCATAAAATTAAAAACAGAAAAAAATAAATACTATTATTAACCCTCTAGCTGGATACCTTCCTCCTGAAAAGTTATTCCGAAAGCGTTTAACTCTTATTTTGCGATTCCCTTCAAAAATGCAACAACTTCTTTCCTTTCCCCCTTTAGAACTTGGGAGGTCGAACGGGGACAATTTTACGACCCAGTTCGGTCCCTTTGTAAAGTAAGAACAAAGAGATCAATCGTTTACAGCTAGCTGTTAAGTTGCCTTGGGCAATCTTCTTTGAAAGCGTAGTGGAATTCGGTGTTTCTTTCTCCTATATGTTCATTCACAGTAAAATTAAAACGAAATGAAAAGTAAAAAAAAGAGGAAAAAATGAAATAAATAGTATGTTAGAAGTTGAAAAATAATTATATTTTCTTCAAAGAAAATTTATTTTTCTGTCATTTTTAAAAATTAAAAATTTATATATTTTTTTTTTGGTATTGCGATTTGAACCAGAAAAAAAAGCATCCTGTATTCATTTTTGAATATGAGAGTAAGAAAACGCGCTCACTTACCTGTTTTTAAAAAAGTAATGAGGTAAAAAAAAGAGCAAAGGCCCTATCTCATTTTTAAACAATAACACAATAAATATTACATACGATGATTATATTTATGAAATAAAACCGATCTTTCTCTATATTCAGTTATATTTTTAATTTAAAATAGCATCATAAAAAAGGATTTCAATACTTTTAATTTATTTTAATTAAAATCATATAAAAGATATTTTTATGTTAATTGAATATTTTTCGGAAAAAATTTTAATTTTCCTTCCTAGTGTTCTCTTTTTCGAACTTCTTGTGTTAAATAAAAATTCCTTTTCTACATCAGCATTTGTGATGGACATAACACACATTCAGTCAATAATTTTTAATTTTATTGGGGGATATACTTCTTCAAATGCGCATGACAGTACTTCTAACCATTTTCTACTCAAGTTAAATTTCTTATCTGTCTGTTTCTTTTATTACAAGGAAAAATGTCACACATCGATAACTACATTTTCACACAATTCAGTCATTACAAATTCTATTGTGAGAAAAGTTCTCCCTAATTAATTTTGTCTTTCAAAAATGTACACTTAAAACAATTTTGTTCAGTGAAGTTAACCGACAGTTCCACAATGTATTCATACCAAATTTTAAAAACAAATTTAACACTTGAAAATGTATCCTGTATTAAATTTTTCAGTATACACAAATATTTCCTGCTGTAGGAAAGATATGGGGGTGGAAAGATATGAGATGTGGGGTATGCGGTTGTGAAAGAATATTTTCGTACGTGTAGACTATTTTTGAAAATTTAAATATCACTGAAGCTGATCATATAACTGCAAATGAGCCTTAATTTAGTGTGTGCTGGTATCAAAGTAAAACACTTTACAATATTAAACAGCCTATGGGTTTATACTCAACATCAAACTATTCGCAAAATGGCTTACAACTTCTATTCAAATTGTAAAGTAACTGAAATATAAATATATCTTACAGCAGTCAAAAATATTCATAATATGTAAATATCCTATTCCTCTACTTATTTCAGTACATTTTAAAAACTGTAGCTGAATGCAATTTTTTATATTTATAAACGAGGCATAAAAGCTCACACAGTCGTAAAAATGTCTTTATCATTTTTAAATACACTACTATAAAACGGATATGGATTGTAAGATCAGTCGTAAAATCCTAAAAGCTTTTAGAGGAACTAAAAACATGTAATTTTGGATTGATAAAACGTTTAATATAATACACAAATATACATGTAATTAAGCAAATACATTTGAAAAATCAAACTTCCTTCTGAAATAAACGTAATTGAAAGAAAAATGTTTAATTGTAAATGAGTGGAAATACATGTTTATCTAAGGGGTATCCCCAAAGTGAAGTAATCCTGAAACTTAAGACTCAAACTCAGAAGCACAACAATCCATGAGGGCCAGGAACTACTATGCCCATCCCAATATACGTGATCATTGGTCGCTGAGGTGCATGAACAGTTTTCCCGATTTGGTGGTCTGTCCGAAGGGAGACCTTCAGTGTTTAAGACCCCAAGCAAGCTTGGTACTCATTTATCGAACCAATGTAGCGGGGATGAAAGGCAGAGTCGACCTTGCGCAGCCCGTTAATAGAACCCCAGACCTGTGGTGTGGAAGCACGATACACTACCACTCAATCCTATTCGGTGAAAAATAAAATTTATTGATAGAATCTTATATAAATCCCTAATGAATGAGGGACTCCAAACTTTTTTTTTCATGTAAACTGTTTAGACGGATATGGTTAATTATGAACATTTCACAAGTTGCATAAATTAAAATTAACCGTTATAGTTTACATAATATTTTAAGGGTCCAAAAGGTGTATTTCGGCTGCACGAATTAATTTTTAAAGGAATACGGTTACGAAAAAGTAGTACAAATCTATCTAAAGTAGGGTTGGTTACCTGAGATATTGTCAAACACAACAATGTATTGGAAGCCAATTCCACAATTCGTTGTTATAAAAATGTATGGAAAATTACAAGATTTATTTTTGCATTTGTAATTTATATATATATAATTTTTCCTGGGAGCTTTAAAAGCTAGAGCGGCATCCATCAAAAACCGCGGTTCTCTCTCTGTTTTTCCAGATCGCCCCTGACTAAGCCGGCTTTGCCATAGTAAGTGAAAATGCCGGATTTTGTTTGTCAAGATCATTTATAGCAGACTGCATTTTCATGTATTTTAGATGGTCGTTTTTTATTTTCTACATCAATATCTTAATGTCTGAATTTAAAATTACATAAAATTCTTGACATTCGCATCAATGATCATGATAATTTTTATTAGTATATGAATGTGTCATCAAACGATTACATGACTAATATTAACACATTATTTTAACCATTTAATTAATATTAAGTATAACATAACGCACACAAATTTTCTAAACTTTAAAATAAATATTTCGAAAACTATTTCAGATATACTCAAAATTTTTTATTCTTACGCTTTAGCTTCTCAGTTTTGCCTCTATGTAAGAATTTATTGTAATTGTATATTCATCAATTTTTTAGTATATTTTTTGCTCTTAGCATGCGGTTTTCAACTGAATTGTATGAAATCTTCGAAATATATTAAATGAATGATTGAATATTAACGTCGCACTGTTCAGCTACACGAGGGCTTTTGGCGACGGACCACGTAATTTTGAACCATGGTCAAGTGACGTGGACGACACCTGAGCTGGCACCCCCCTCTCCTAACTACCACACCACACCAACGGGAGGACATTTCAGCTCTCGACAGATTTAACGTGCATCGCTGCCCTACACGGCGGGTCTTTAGTGGTACTGGGCTCGAACTCGTGACAATGCAAGCCACGTTCCGATACCTATACCACTCGGCTACCGCGGCCGAAATATATTAAAAGATACCAAAGAAGCTATATAATAAAATTTGAAATTTTTATTATACTCAAACAATTGCTAAAACTTATGGTAAATAATTTTTAACTGCGCGATGCATTTTTTTTTTCGAAATTTCAAATGGAATTTCTTATATAAAATTTCTAGCTTTATAAGGTCTAGATTTCAAAAAATATCCAGATTTTAATTACTTATATAATTAGCCTTTAAAAAAGATAAATGTTGAGGTATTTTGTATAAATAGATATTTTTGAACAATATATAATTCGAATTTTTTTTCAATAGCTCGAATTAAAAATTGATTTTAAAGCCCTCGTGTAGCTGAACAGTGCGACGTTAATTTTCAATCAATCAATCAATCAATTAAAATTGATTTTTATGTTTATTTATATGCATAAATGTCTACTGTAAATGTTTCCGTATATTTTTGATTACCATTTATTCAAACATTCAAGTTATAAAAAAAATGTGTGAAAATCTTCATTTATGTTGTCTTTGATATAAACTAAAGTTCAAGCACTTAAAATTCAAATATAATTCGGTGTATTTTAACAATATATAACTATGCACTGTACGTAAACTTAACTGAACACTTGGGCTTTGAAATCTAAAAAAAAAATTAATAGATTTTAATTAGTTTTTTTTTGTTATTATTTTTATCAAAGTGTAAGAAAATGTTTCAAATTATTTGATGAAGTTTAAATTTATTCATTTTTAGTGGTTAGAAAATTGAAAAGGTTTCAAAATTTAAAGAGTTTGGTGCTTTATTAATTTTTTCGATATCTCATAATAAAATAATCATGTTTCAAAAACTGAAAGCTTTGATTAAAAAAAGAAAAATGAAGCGAAAGAATATACTTAAAAAAAAAAAAAAGATAATTTGTCTAACTATATAAAATAGCAGATTGCACTGACACGCCCCAACTTGTTACAGTTTCAAATTAATATGAAACCAAAAGGGAACTGTAACATATTTTACTTATGCGTTGGGACTTCACAAAACTTTAAAAAAACGAGGTAACAAATTAACACTTCCTGGGGTCTAAAGAAATTTCCCCTCGATTATTTACCATATGCCCCAGGGTCAAAACACGCGGTTCCCTGCGAGCCATAAATCTCCCTCTGTGTTGCTTCCTCCATCCCTCATTATCTTTCAAGATGTTAATCCTTAAAAGGGGGAAAGGATTTCAGAAAAGTGCGGTTAATCCGCTTTTGAAAACGTTACTTGAAGGCAGAAAAATCCGTGCAGTCCACTTTCGAAGCATCTTTACACTGACGGAATTTTCCGTGCTATCCGGTTAGAGGGTTAAAAGGGGGAAAAACTGGCGAAAATTTACAAAAAATTACACTCTGTATAAAAATTTTTGAGGAAACTCTCAATTTTTGAATTTTAATGTCTTACTTTGTTATTCATGTTTGACATGACTTTCAGGATAATAAATATTTTATTTTTTACAAAAACTTGAGCACTCTATTTTAGTGACTATATGAAATTGTTTGATAAATATATTGATTATATTCCCATAAAAGATGGTAAATTTTGAAATAAAGCAGTGATTGATAAATCTGATGGTCAAAAGACTTCTACTGTTACGCAAACATTCACAAAAAGTTTCAGCAAATTATTTTCAAAACTTTTTGAGCGATCAATGTCCCCGTTTGAGTTTTTCGAAAAAAAAAACACATTTCGAGTAAAACGCATTTTAAAGTTTGACATCTTGTGTAAAGTAATGGCATCTTCTTTTATTAAACACTTGTAATTTTTGTTCAAGCGAATGGAAAATATAAAGCTTGGTATTTTTAAGAAGCTAATAAAATTACCTATAAAATAAAATCATAAAATAATTTGTCAATTTTTGAAAAATATCGTGATTATGGTAGTTGGATACCTTAATTGGAATTGTAATCATAACTTTGTCTCTTAAAAATTATAAGCTTGGCGTATTTAGATTTACATAAAATATCATCATCCGATTATCTGGACCAATTTGAAAAAGCGTCTTCTTAAGTCATCTGAGTTTTTGAACTTTCGGTTGACGCTTGGTATAAATACTCTCATTTTAAGGGAAAATTCTCTGAAAGATACTTGTTTTTTTTTCCTTATTTAAATATTTATTTATTAAGTTATTATAATCGTTTGTCCATCATCTTTGTAAACAGTCCTTTATTATTTGTGTGGGGGGGTGTTTGTCACCAAAATAATAAAATGAAATAAAACGCTATAAAGATCCCCCTTTCAACAGTCCTTAAATTCATTACATATTCATGGAATAAATAAATAAAGCTTCATCATTTCAACATTTATGACATATATATAAATATGCATATGTATGCATAAAAATAACTCTTTTCTATTAACAAGAATAATAAGATTTGTAAGTTTTTTTAATCTTTTTTATTCAAATTACTTGTTTACATCTTTATACTTATTTCTAAATAATAAGGTTGCTTTTGTCAGATTTGTAGCTTTCTTGGTTCTTTAATATGTGTTCGCTCATACCTAAGCAAATAAACTAAATCCTCTTTAAAAATAGGCTTAATCTACAACTCTCTCTCTCTCTCTCTGTATCCCAATAAATAAATAATAAACCAATTTCTAAAATGTAGTTATTGATACAATACTTCCTTACAATATTTCTATTAGGAAATGTAATTCGATTACAAAGAGCAAACAAATAAGTACATATAATGATAAATAACTATAGTGATAGTGTAAATGACAATAAGATAACATAAAATATGTATACGAAATCCCAAAAACTACACGAGGAACAAATTATCAGAGGCTATGAAAAACAATGATAACATGAAACGTAAAATTACATCAACGCTGAAATTTAAAGAAATCCAAAGAGAAATATGAGAAAATCTTTTCAAGGTGCATACTTTTTCTGCAAACATTTTCGGAATCACCAATTATATAAATAGATTTATAAATTTCAAGATTGTCAGTAGCAAGGTTAAACCATGAGGTTATGTGATTAAACTTTGGTAAACATTGGATTCAAAGGTATCCAAAAGAAACTAAGAGAATATTGTTTCAATGTGTGCACCTCATCATAGTTTCATCAAATAGCTGCTTGTTCAAAGGACATTTCTTATTTTCTTCATTTGAAACAAAGGTGAGTACTAATGGGCTACTGAGACCATAAGTCCAAAAATGGTGACATGCAAAAAATATTCCAAATTCTGGTTTCTCATATAGATAGGAAGCATTATTTCACAGTATTATCAATTGGTTAATAGAAATTAGTTTAATTTAATGCCCTTTTTTCTGTTATAATTTTAAAATTATTTTTCTACCGTTTTGCTATAATGATTAAATCATTGTACTTGACTGTGAAGAAAGAAAAGCTACATTTTTTTTCAATTGCAGGAAATTTCATATAGCAATGTAACTATATATAAACAACGTATATTATGTGTATTTATATAATTTCCGAAAAACTGTCTGAAGAACAGATTGTCAGAAGGAAAGTTAAACAATGATGTCATACGACAAGAAATAACATTAAAACTGAATTTTGAAATCCAAAATAAAACTACTTTGATGTGATGTTAATCACATTCATAGTTTCAGTGAAGATCTTCTTGATAAATAATTTTAACTATCTTCCACGAGAACAAAATATGAGTACTTATCGGTTATAAACAGCGTGAGTCTAAGTATAGCAACATGTAGAAAACACGCTAAAATACGATTAATACCAGTAGCAGTCATAAATGGAGGGAAGGGTTTTTAAATATTTTCAACAGATAAATAGCAACTGGTTTAAACTTAATACTAACAGTTATACTACTGTTAGCTAGGTTTTCTACTTTTTGTTACAATGAGGAAGTTTTAGATTGTGTCGATGAACAAAGAAAAAAACAATACAGTTTTTTCTAACAGATTTTTTTAACAAATTTGCCCTGACAGGAGAATAAAAACAAGCAAGAAGTGAAGACGTATTTTTTTTGGTTGTAAAAGAAAAAAAAAACGAAGATATTTTTGTGAATAAGTAATCATGATCTATAAGGTTCTGCTTACAAAACGCCTCTCAAATTATTGTTCCGCTGATAAGTTTATTTTTGAGTCACGGGGTATCACATAATTACTGCACACCATAATAATAAGCAAGAAAAATATAAATAAAAAATATAAAAATATAAAAATGTGACATTGAAACAGAATGCATATCATTAATATAAATGAAAGGTTATCTAAAATATAAACATTAAATCTTAATTTTGATGAAATCGCCATAAACAGTTATGAACTAACTAAACACACAATAGAAGATCTTAAATATCAAAAATTTAAATAGAAATAAAATAAAAAAATAAATAAATATGAAGTGTCCTTACATGTAGTAGAAATTATAACATTAATTCACAAACCAAAAACCTAACTAAAATAGATAAATTAAGGTTTGATTTTAATTCAAAGCTACCACAAACAGATCAGAACAAAAGGAACATGCCAGATAATTTTATACATAAATAAGAATTTTAACTTATTGACGATCTGTTAATCCAGATTACTTTGAATTGAGTATTATTTTCCTTCTGTTATACGTTAGATTTTTTTTTACAATTTTGCTGCAATGAGGAAACATAGAATTTGCCAATAAATGAAGAACAGCAATAACCGTTTTCATTTTCAATGAAAGGTAATATCAAAGGAACGTTTTTTAGAACAAATGCTCATGCTATGCAGATGGAAGTACAGCTGAAATGTACTAATATTCAGGTGATTATATAGATCTAAGCTTCACTTATCTTGGGGCCAACAACAGACTGAATCGTGATATCAACATCAGATAAATTGGGTGAGAATGTAACCTAAGCACAATCGTAGATTGATAACACCATTAACATTCAGGTTTGCGGCAATGTGGAAAATCATCTGTATAAACCCAAGTTTCTTACAAATGATAAATACTAAAATATGTACACATTTTTTGCATTTTTGACTCTTTTAAGATCGACATAAAATTAATAATCAATTTGGGAGAAGTAAAAATTACTTAGATAAAACCTAAAGGTGTAATGAGTGTAATCGAGTTGTCTTTATACCCATAGCACATTTAAGGTAAATCGGGAGTATAAAATGAAATAGAACATTTTATGAGATGAAAATATGTTTAAAAGTGGTCAGTACAATAAAAATAATAGCTTTAATAACATTAGGCCTTGCAAAATGGGTACGCAATCAACATATATTGTTACAAACCAAAAAATCATAATTGAAATAGTATTAAAAAAAGAGGTGTTTAGTTTAATGCTGTAGCAAGGTTTTAGTATCAATCACTCACTTTTGTTGGAAAAAACTTGCTTTCCGAAAAAGTGTGTAATGCATCTGTAACCAAAATAATTATACCATTTGAATCAATGAAAGTTCAAAACAGTCTGAGAGGGAAAAATTGTATCCTTTTCGCTTGAAATTACAAAATAAGGATAAAATACATTTAAGTAAGGAAAGCAATTTACATCAGAAGATATTTAAATTAAGGTGTAAGCAAATCCGTGTTGCCAAACCAAAAATGGAACTTTTGAAAGAATTCTGTTTACATTGATTTATCAAAACACACATGCATTATTCATTTTAATTCCAATATAACGATTGGAAAAAAATAATGAATAGAACCAAAAGTAAATATATTTATGATAAATATGCAACACTTCTCCAAAAAAATGTTCAAAACATTAATTTTCGTTGAATTAGATGTTGCATGATAGGACGTCATATCCATAATTAGTTGGAAAATCACTTATTTTCAATAGATCTAAGGTAAATTTCAAAGAAATCTCTTTGAGACTTAAAACAATATGATATATAGTTTCTACATGTCAAGTTTCATACTTCTAGGTTGCTTAGTTTGACCGAAGTTGCTAAAATGCACAAACTCTTTTTTTTATTAGCATAGATTTCAGTTGATAATTGTTTTTGTAATTTGGTATGGGATCGACAACTAATACCGTGTCGGGTTCACTCAAATACTTTTTTTCAGAAATTGAACTTTCCGAATAATCGCCACAGACTTCGGGATCACTGCTAGATATTGATTTAACTATAATCAGATCATTTAAGTATCTTAATCTGTAAGGAATTCGCATACTTGAATTTTTGCTTTCCATAATATTGCTTGCTATTTTAAGAGAATCATTTCTTTCCTACTTTTCTGTTCCGTATTTTTATAGTTATTGATATACAAAACTGTTAGACATTTAAAAAGTCGGATCCAAATTTTTATGATCTCCTTGTGTTGTTTTTCCAATCCCGTTCCATGATCTCAATGAAAGTAAGCACACCGATTCGAACCCGATCTTTTTGAGTTTCGTGATTTGTGGTTGGCAGCAACTGCCATGCAAATCGAGCGAGTATTTAAACTCGGCTCATGTTAGTTTTTCGAAAAGAGGAAAAGAAGGAGAAACAGGAAATATAAGAAGTGTGTGAGTGGTTTAACTCTTAGAGGGAGAGAACGGCTGTGGTTGACAATGCAACTGCAGGTTGCATCACCATTTTAGATTAGGAAATTCATTTTAAAATATTAGAAGACGGTTCGAATTGGATGTCTCTGGTAATGTTGATTTTTGAACTTATTGTTTTTTTTATCGCTCCAGTAACGAGCGCAGTGACTTTATGATTGATTATTAAAGGCCAATTTTAAGAAACTGTTTTTCGTCTTCATGCCTCCTCGACACATAAATTTCACTGCTAGCTTTGCAAATTTTAAATTAGTTTACCAATAAGTGTAACAAATTTGGTTATGGGCAAAGTCCATGTACTGTGTCGAGGCAGGCTAAACAGTTGAACCAGACCATGAACTTTGTCTATTTAAATACTGTTCCAGTCTAGAACTATTTTTTATGAACTCTGTTGCTAGTACGCTAAATCGAGTAACAGGTATGGAGTTTAACAACCAGATATCAGTGTTGACTCCAAATAACTGGAACACGTGGAAGCATGATATGCAAGTACTCTTAATGCATTATTTTTGCTGGCAGTTTATAATACAGACCAAGCCAGAGCAACCTGATGAAGAGGCAACATACAAGGAAAAATTAGATCTACAACTTCGTAAGGATAGATGTTATACGTTGATCTATACTAACATCAGTTCAGATTTGAAAAATCTGATAACGGAAACAACTGACGGAGTAGCGGCATGGAAGATATTAAAAGATCACTTCGAACCAGTCACAAAAGCAAGAGTAATTCAACTATTAGATCAATTTTTTGGAACAAAATACCAACCAGGGAAGATGTTGGAATCTTCATATCTCGTGTAAAGACAGCGGCAACCAGACTACAAAGAAGCGGGTCATAAATTGGACGACCTGTACATAGGATTTCAATTAATAAGGTGGCTTCCTCAGGAATTCAGTCTACCGTGCAACAAATCTACAGATGGAAAGAAGAGGACTTCAGAGTTGTCAAAATTGAAGCAGAGCTGATATTAGAAGCCAATCGTCTACAGTTGATGAAACAAAAGATTTGGAGAAAGCGGAGAATGCTTACTTGAGCAGTTTCACTTCGAAGAAGTCGAAGACGTTACCTGGCGCTACGGCTGCAGCTCATGGAGATCCAAATGGCAAGAATGATTACCAAAAGAAAGGTGGTAAGGTATTTAACTGTAAAACTATTAAAAATGTTAAACAATCTATTAAGACTATAGGTCCGTGTTATGTATGTAATAAGTACGGGTATCTTAAAGTAAACTGTAAAGAGAAAAGTCTCTACCAAAATCTCCTTCAACTGTAAATGAAACTTTTAACACAGAGTTTGATAAATGTCTTTGGGTAATAGATACTGCTGCCACGAGTCATTTTTGTAATGACAAGAGTTTATTTCTAGATCTTAAACCGATAACTAACATGAAAATGTCGTTAGCAACGGAGGATAAAAAAGTTGTCCCGTAGAAGGAATCGGAACACTTAGATTTCGGGTAAAATATAAAGGCAGTTTTCATGAAATAACTTTGACTGATGTTTTATTTAATCCTAAGTTGAGGAGAAAGTTGTTATCCGGTTCCAGATTAGAAAGTAAAGGTGCGCATTTTGTGGGTACTAAAGGTAAAATTAATGTTTTTAATAAAGACTGGATAAAATTGTTCTCGGCGACACGCCATGAAAATTTGTATTTTTTTAAGCCGGATCATTATATTATACCAAAGAGTAAAGAAATTAGTTTTTTTTAGTAATATAACCGCTAAAACAAAAAACGGATCAATAGATATATGGCATCAACGCTTTTGTCATGTTAATAACGATTACTTGGTACAAACTAGTAAAAATGATAGTGTAAAGTTCTCCCACGCTTAACTGATAATGGCAAGACTCATTGTATACCGTGTAAATTAGCAAAGTCCAAGAGAGTTTCATTCAAAAGACGGATCCGTAAGATCAAAACGTCCATTGGAATTGTTGCATATGGACCTCTGTGGTCCAATGCCAACTGAAAGCCAAGGCGGTAATAAATATTTCTTGAGTAAAATTGACGATTATTCAAGAAAGGTGACTGTATTTCCCATCCGAAATAAATCTGACGTATTTCATACGTTTATAAGATTTCAGAAACGAGCAGAACGTTTTCTAAGTAAAAAGGTAATAGCAATTAGAACTGATGGCGGACTAGAATTTTGTAATAAAGATATGGATAATTTCTTGACAGAACTGGGTATAAAGCATGAGGTAACAAATTCATATACGCCAGAAATGAATGGGGTGGCGGAGAGATTCAATTTAACCGCTCTAGATGGCATCAAAACATTGCTTAAGTCTAGTGAAGTTCCCCATAAGTTTTGGGGAGAAGCATTACTTTGTTTCACTTATGTGTGGAATCGAATTTGTCACAAAGACAGTAACAAAACGCCTTCGAAAAATATTCAGGTAGAAAACCATCGCTATTGCATCTAAAACCTTTTGGATGTTTGGCATATGCTGGTGTGCCAAAATAAATTAGAAAAAATTCGATATGCGTGCGAAAAATGGGAATTATGATGGGATACGCACAACGTACTAAGGGTTATAGAATATGGTTGATAGATGAAAATAAATTAGTTGAGACTATTAATGTAAGATTCGATGAAAATAAGAGGGGAATTAATTTTAGACAAAAGTTAATAGTAACCTTGGATATAATTTAAACCTTCCTGATTATTATGATGATGAAGATGATTTTGATAGAGTAAAAGATTCATTAACGAGTCGTTTAGTTTCAAAGACAAAGTACGGAAATGCCCTCAACATCTGAAAAACCAGATGTACCTTCCGATAATCATAGCTTGATCCCATGTACAGAGGTTAAGTGGATTCGAAATATAGGTAGGAAAGTAATGGATCTAACGTATATTATAGTATAGAAGGGAAGCAACCCGATTGAAATCTTTTAACGAAATAGAGAGATACTGTAAGAGGCATAATATTGAGTATGATCCTAGTTTATTTAATTTTAGAAAAGATAATACCGAATCCCAGGATTTTCAGATTTGTCAGAGCAACAAGAAGCTCTTATGGTTGAAGTAAATATTCCTAATTGTTACAAACAGGCGATAAGATCCAGAGACGCATCTAAATGGCATGATGTAATGGATAAAAAGAAATTAACGTAATGAAGGAACGTAAAGTTTGGGATTTAGTTGATCATCCGGATAATATAAAAGTTTTAGAAAACCGTTGGGTTTATACCATTAAATATGATGAAAAATAATAAAATTGTTAAATACAAGACCCGATATTAAATATGCATTAAATGTATTATCTTAATTCCAAGCAAACCCGGAATAAAACATTGGAATTTCTTATTGAGATTATTAGGTTATTTAAAATACACTCAAGAATATAAATTAGAACTTTCAAAAGTTAAATCATTAAAACTAAGATGTTAGTCAGACTCAGATTTTGCTACAAATAGGATGATCGAGTGTCGATGGGAGGGTTCATAACTTTTATAGACGAAACTCCAATTTCATGGCGAACTTTCAAGCAAAACTCCGTTAGTCTGTCGACCATGAAAGCTAAGGAATTCATTTGGCTAAAGAATGTAATTAATAATAAAAGTGTAAATTTGGAATTAAGTGAAAATGTAATGTTTTGTGATAATCAAGCTGCTATAAGTTTTCAAAGTCACCGGTAGAAAATTATAGAACAAAACATATCGATGTTCGTTATCATTTTCTAAGGAATTTGATATACGACAAGGTTTTCCAAATTAAATATATAGGTACCAAAAATAATTTGGCGGACATTTTTACCAAACCCATGGTAAAGGAAAAATTGTTAGAATTTTGTAGAAAATTATTTCTTTTTAGAGAATAAGACTTTGTTTCTTTAAGATTAAAATATTAATTTGTTTATTACAATAAAGATTGTGAATAAAATGTATTTTTTGTGTTAAATTGTATAACATGTGATTATAGATTAAAAATTAATTTACTGATTTGTAAGAGATAATGGTGCGAGATTGGAAAAAGGGGGCCGATTGTTAGACATTTAAAAAGTCGGATCCAAATTTTTATGATCTCCTTGTGTTGTTTTTCCAATCCCGTTCCATGATCTCAATGAAAGTAAGCACACCGATTCGAACCCGATCTTTTGAGTTTCGTTATTTGTGGTTGGCAGCAACTGCCATGCAAATCGAGCGAGTATTTAAACTCGGCCCATGTTAGTTTTTCAAAAGAAGAGGGAAGGAGAAACAGAAATATAAGAAGTGTGTGAGTGGTTTAACTCTTAGAGGGAGAGAAAGGCTGGGTTGACAATGCAACTGCAGGTTGCATCACCATTTTAGATTGAAATTCATTTTACAATATTAGAAGACGGTTCGAATTGGATGTCTCTGGTATTGTTGATTTTTGAACTTATTGTTTTTTTATCGCTCCAGTAACGAGCGCAGTGACTTTATGATTGATTATTAAAGGCCAATTTTAAGAAACTGTTTTTCGTCTTCATGCCTCCTCGACACATAAATTTCACTGTTAGCTTTGCAAAATTTTAATTAGTTTACCAATAAGTGTAACAAAAACATTAGTCAAAGAGATCAAAATTGCTACGACAGTAATTCCATATTTTGGTTTATCTCTTATATTAAATAATAATTGTATTTTTAAAATTAATAATATAACAGCAACATTTTCCCCACTTTTATTTATATTCTTAATGTAAACTAATATCTGTATGCAATTTTGTTACATAAAGTAATAGTATTACAATAGTTATTGATATTCAAAACATTCGTCTTAGAAATAAAGATTTCTGTGATGTTAACTCCTAGATCATAGTTGACTTCTTACATTTAATAATAACTATGTTTTGAAAAATAATAATGGCGGCAACATTTTTTTCCCTTTTATTTACAGTCACAATGTTAACTAAAATGTGTATGTAACTTTGTCACATAAGTAAGAAAGTAAATATTTTATTTTCTTAACTTATTTCTTTATATTCAAAATCACTCAAAAATCATTTGGCCATTAAATTTTCGTATGCATTTGATCCGTATGTAATATTTATGAATACACTCAGGAACATTGAAAATAGCGACGCAAGAAGGAGGCTAATTACAATCACGAAACATGGCAAATAAGTACAGCATAATGTGATATGCAAATGATCCAAGTTTTGTACCAATACACATGCTCATACACGCCAAGGTGGCGCTACAATCAGGAAGAGGGTGCTATATAAGCCAGCGCAACTTCGAAGTTTCATAAACATGACGATTACCCGCCGATTGTAGGAAGAATTTGGTAAGCGAAACATGCCAGGTAAACGTGCTAGAAGACATTTCTCACAGTTAAGCGAGTTTGAGAGATGCCTGATCATCGGGATGAAAACTGCAGGCTGGTCGACGTGCCTTGTTGCTGGCCAGGTGGGTCGTTCGTAGTGTGCCGTTAAAAATTGTTGGGAGCAGTAGGACACGAGAAGTTACCCACGCGCGGAAAACCGGGTCTGGAGCGACCAGGAAGACCATGAGGAGAGATGATCAAAGGATCGTGCGGCAAGCACTTGTGGACCCCACAGTGACTCGTTCAACAATACGAGCAGATGTAAGCGTAGCAATTGTTCCACAAACAATTTACTGACACCTTGCAGAAACAAATCTTACACCCAAGCACCCTTTTCTTGCACTCCCTTTAACACCGGAACATCGGCAACTGCGTCTACAGTGGTGCCAAGCCAGATCAATGTGGAATATCACAGATTGGCAAAATGTTCTGTTTAGTGATGAATCCCGCTTTGTTTTGGGGACAGATGATAACCGTGTACGGCGGTGGAGGTGCCCTGGTGAGGGGTACAATTCCCCCCACACTGTTCTACGTCACACTGCCAGCACAGCTGCTGTAATGGTCTGGGGAGGCCATAGCCTATGATAGCCGATCCATTTTAATTGTGATGCGTGGAACCTTAACGGGCCAACTGTACTTTGATGATATTCTTCAACCCCATGTAGGACCTTTCCTAAATGGTCTCCCAGGGGCAAAATTTTCCAGCAAGATAATTCTCGTTCGCATACAGCAAGAGTTGCTCTAGACTTCCTACATCATTTCAGACTCTTCCATGGCCAGTCCGCTCCCCCGATTTGTCCCCTGTAGAGCACGTGTGGGATCAGCTAATACGGCAGATGCTATCGTGTTATTCTGTACATGATTTAGAGTTGGCTGTTCAAGATTCTTGGCCCATCTGCCTCAGGACAACATAAGGTGTCAATTCAACTCAATGCCGGACCGTGTGGAGGCATGTATTGCAGCTGAAGGTAGTCCAACGCGCTTTTGAAGTTGTCCAGTATTTGTGCCGTTGCACATCCTGTATTCGTTTAATTATCTTGTTTTTCAGATCAAGTGAATCCCTCATCTGCGTCATTGTGTGTATTAAATTTCATTTCAATCCAATGCTTTCTTCTTGGGTCTCTATTTTCAATGTTTCTGAGTGTATATAGAGTAACATTGAAAAACATTTCTAATGTCTAATCCTAGATAACGATGCCTTGAATTTTAGAAAGGTATGAAGTGCAATGCTAATACACGAGGGACCCCTTCATAAGGATAATTGTTAATGATACACAAGGGATAGCTCTAAAAAATCTCAATATTTCTTTTATTGTTTAACAATTAATTAGGCAATAATAATATTATACTTTACTTCCTAATTTTATGTAACAATAACGTACATTAGAAGCATTTATAAAACCCCGTCTTCTTTTCGAAATTATAGTTTTTTTAAATCACCCATTTAAATCGCTCTCAATTGCATTTAATCATCTTAACTAAAATACGATCATGATAATTAATCCTAAGGATTTTCGATACTATAAATTATTAAAAATAAAGAAAAAAAATCTGAAAAAATATATTTGGATTTTTCCACTTGATATCCAAAGCCATTTGAATTGAATCGGGTCCATTTATATGTTCTAAAAAAATCTAAATCTTTAAATTATTCTGAAAGGTTTAATGCTTTAAATGCATTTTTATTCTTTGATTAATGATTGAATAATAAAAAAAATAAATATTCATTACTTAAAATGATTTCACCTTTTCTTTAAATTCGAAACACTGTTTGGATTAATGAATGGCCCAAAATATTTTATAAAGGACGAACTTCCATTAAAACGAGTAATTAACATTGCTTCCTTACATACCCATGGGAATAATCCTAATTAGAAGATTCTCATGACGCTCATATTTCTCTCCCATGAATTAGGATTACTGCCCATGGGAATAAACTAACAAGCAAAATGGAATCCTTGCAATAGATTCATAAAATTAACGGATGGTGGCAATTGCTTACGGTTCAGTTTCTTTTAACTTTAATTAATGATGCTTGCCTAGGTTTAATGTTCAGTGTAATGTGATAATCTCCTGATTAATATTAGAGTTAAAAACTTGTTAGTAATTCTTTTTTTTCAGTTTTTGAAAAATATGTATATATATATATTTCTTTTTAGCAAGTTTCATATTTAAAACAAATCTGAAATGTGTTCTTCCAAAATATTTTTTCAGGTCTTTAATCACAGTTTTGTTTTATTAATTTTGATTAATACGAAACAAATACTTTATTATATAGTATAAAAGTTGGAAATACCTTTTTTTAGTGTTTTAGATTTAAAATTGCCAGGGATTTTTAAATGGCTACATAAATAAGATGTATTTGAAATTATTTTCAAAAACTCGCAGTATATAAAATATAATACTTTTTTTATAAAACTTTCCACAAACTTCCTATGTAGTAAAGAAAATTAAATAATTACTTCATATGTTAAGTTATACACACAATAGAATTTTTAAAGTAATTATTGTCATATTTTTTTAAAAAAATCATATCGAATGTATTATTCGGATGAATGCTTTTTTAAATAACATGTTAAAAATATAATTTGAAAGATACCAATGGCGTTATTTTAAAAATTAATAAAGATAAGTACCAGCTTTTTTTAATTACTTTTACAATTGTCAAATGAATAATTAAAATACAAGAGTAGTTTCAATAGAGTTTAAGACCTGCTGTATATATTTAAGATTTATTGTATACGTTTTAAAAGAAAATTCAAAATTGCACTTACTGGAATCAAAAGTGGTTCTAAAAATAAATTTAAAAGAATTTTTAAATAGTTTTTAAAGCTATATATATATATATATATATATATATATATATATATATATATATATAGATAGATAGATAACGCAATTTTCTTGAATTAAAACAAAAAAAAATAATAAAAATTAAACAACATAAGACTTTAATATTGATTAAAAAACCCTTATTACAAGGCTATAATATTATTTATTGTTATTTCGCTTATGAAGTAATATTCGTTGAATTCAATTCTTAATTGTAATTAAATATAAGGTATATTACTTTTGAAACAGAAATCAGACTTAATGTTTTCTAACCATCAATGTACAATGCAACTAAGTTTCAGTTCTTTATTCTTAATTTAGATGTATTTTCTTTTTTATTTATGTCGTTTTTAATTTTCAGATAAATAAAGCAAACATAAATACAATTAAGTTTTATTATAGTTACTTCAGTTTAACTTCTCAGAGATGCTCAATCGTTTCCTATTTCTTATCTCATTATTACTTTTTTTATTGAGAATCCTTTTTTAATGATATTAATTTTTCTACATTTCAAATAAATTTATTTCATATTCAAAGAGCTGTTAATCAAATTTACAAAAATAAAAAAAGAATATTCTAAGCATATAAGTGTTTGAAGTGGACACAAATAATATGCCATACTTTTTTTTAGGAATTTATCATGAATAGATTAAAGACGTACTTTACAGCATATTGAGACTAATAGAAGGTTTGAATTACTTACAAAGATATTAATAATCAACACCACAAAAAATTGTTTTTATTAGAATATATATATATATATATATATATATATATATATATATATAAATTCTTCCAACATATTTTCCCTCAACTTGAAGACATTTTAAAATTCAAAGAAAATTGAAATTTTCAGCTAAAGACGTTTTTTTAAAAAACATTTCAAACAACTGTTTGTTAAAGTAGATTTGCAAAGTCATTGATTTATAAGAAATTGTGTTGGTAAAAAGCTATATAGCTATACACTGGTGTGCAAAATTTAAGGACGAGACGGTTTTTTCAATATAACTTTGTACAAAAGCTTTCCAAATCAACACATTTAATACCGTAAGATCCCCAATACGTAAGGACATGTGTAATATGTAAGCAACACTTACTAAAAGAGAAATCAGAGGGATAAAAAGAAGCTTGATTGAAAAAGTAGCATAGAGCGCAATGCGACTGAAGGCCGAAACATTCCTGTGATGGGTGTCCAGCAAGAAACATCCGGTCTTTAGTAGGGGATATGATCTCCCCTGACTGCTAGGCAGGTTTCACAGCGTGTGTCCATGCTGAGAATGAGGGTGTCAACCAGTTGTTGAGGCATTGCTGCCCATTCATCTTGCAGCGCCAATCGAAGCTCCCGAATCGTTACTGGTGGTAAGGTACGAGCTGCCAAGCGTCTACCTAGAAAATCCCATACATGCTCGATGGGATTGAGATCCGGAGATCGTGCCGGCCAATCCATACGTTCAATATCCTCACTCTCTAAGAGCTGTTCGGCAGCTACTGTGCGATGACATGGTGCATTGTCGTCCATTAAAACGAACTGCAGACCCATAGCGCCTCTAAAAAGACGCACATATGGAAGAAGAATCTCATTACAATAACGGGTCCCGTTGACTGAACCTGCGTCGAAGATGTGAAGGTCTGTACGACTACCAAGCATGATGCCTCCCCAAACGAGAACGCCGCGACCTCCATACCTATCCCTTTCAATGATGTTCGAGGGATGATTGCGGCTTCCCCGATCTCTCCAGATGAGTATGCGATGAGAATCGCTACTCAAACTGAATCTGCTCTCATCTGTAAAGAGTACTCGTCCCCATTCATTGTCTCTCCAATCCCAGGGTTCCCGGCACCACAGAGAACGCCTTCTCCGATGGGAAGGCGTTAAAGGTACACACCGTACAGGGCGTCGTACAAACAGACCACCACCGTGCAGTCTTCTGGCCACGGTAAAACGCGATATCGGTCGTCCAGTCGCCTGTGTCGTGTGTCTAGCGATTTCTCCCGCTGTCTGCCGCCTGTTTCTTCTGGCCTGCAAGACAATGTACCGGTCATCTTCGGGTGTGATTCGTCGTGGACGACCACTACTGAACCCCCGGATAGCTGTTCCTGTAGTTTGAAATTGTCTCCAAAGTCGTGGAACGATGCTGTGAGCAATTCCGAACTCTGCAGCCACACTTGTCACACTGCGGCCTTCCTCCAACTTCCCAATAATTCGACCTCGAGTAAAAGCATCCAGATGTCGTCTAACAGATTGATTATTCGCCATTTCTCGCTGAGGCAGCAACTCGGTGTGATTTTAACTGCTATACAGCGTGCAATTTCTTTGCCAGAAATACTGATCTTACACCGACAACATGCTTTATACTACTCAGACACTCCCCATTACGTCTACCTACATATCTGCGCATGTGCTACCGTAAATCACCTTACTTAATCTCCTGATTGGTTTTTCTGTCCGCTCTGCCTCTTCGTTCAGCTGATATGCTAATTTTTCGACTTCCTCCTTAATTTTTTCACACCAGTGTATATATATATGTATATATATATATATATATACACATATATATATATATATGTATATATATATATATATATATGTGTGTATATATATATATATATATATGTATATATATATATATATATATGTATATATACATATATGTGTATATATATATATCTTATATATATATATATATATATATATATATATATATATATATATATATATATATATATATATATATATAAGATGAGATTACCTAATAATTAATGAGAAACTGAAAACTTAAGTACATGAATTTACAAAAAGTTGGATTAAGAGAATTATAAATAAGTGGACATAACATTTTATTAAAGGAAAATATTTTAATATTTGACTAAAAAAATGAAGAGGCATTCCTTGGCATTTGTATAGTACACGCAGAGGGATAAAATTGAATTATATTCTTCGATTGTTCGTAAAGTATGTAAAACACCTCTTAAATATTGTGAGATAATAAAAATAAAGCAAATACTTGTTTAAGAAACATAATAAAAATCGAGTAAAATCATTAAAAACCAAAACACCAGGATACTATTTTTTTCTGAATATTTCGTTAGAATAAAAATATTATGTTAGTCTTTAACATGCCTTCTGGATAAGGCTTCAAAAAGTTTCTTCTACCTTTTAGTACTTGTGTGTGTGTGAATGCATTTTTTTAACTTAATATTATTCAAAAATAAATTAAATAGATACTCTGTAAAACTTAAAAATATATATTTGGTTTTTATTTTTGACAATATTTATTTATACAAATATTGCTCTAATATTTTCACTATCTAAAAAAATTATAATTATACCCTTGGTTTTCTGCATAAAATGCACTAGTAATTTTGCAAAAGACCTAGAATGATTCGCTATCATTGCATAACTCAGATATAATCAATTCCAAATGACCTCGTCGCACAAAGTTCTCTCGATGCCACCAGGAGACACCCAGACAAGCAAGATGAGAAGGCTAGAAGGGAAGGAAAACGAACACGGAGGAAAAATTCGTCTACTATTCTTGAACTTCATAGGTATCAAATGTCGAATTCTAAACGTCGCCAAGATCGATTGGACTGTCTTGAAGTCAATGCACGACAGAGATTGTCCTGGATGACTAGCAGCATACCAGCTATGATCTGGCGAGAGGCGCCAAGTGTAGAGTACTTTACATTTATGGAGAGAAAATATTTCCAAAGGGTTTAGATCTGCAGTTTGTGATCAGAAGATCATACCCATTTTTCGCAAGTGTTCCTGTAGTCTCATTACTCAGCAATCCAACGTGGGAAGGAATCAACTGGATGCATACTTATTTGCTAGGATCAAGTCCAGAGAGAAGTATTAGAATATCCTCTGTGTGTGTGTCAGGTTTATCATAAATTTTCGACCAATTCATTAGATAATATATAGCACTTCTTCTGTCAATGAATATAAAAATATTGCATTTATCTTTAGTAACGGCATATTTAAGACCCTTATCAGCTATTATTTTTGACCTGAAAATAGAGCAAGAATTAAAATTTTGGGTACTAAATATATTATCCCCTTGCAGTTTCTGATGAAGACATCTTCAATTACTGACCATCTATGTCTACCATCTTCAAACTTGCTGCTATCCATATAGATAGTCGAAGTAATAAAGGATACTGAGGAGGAGTATCCTTTATGACTTCTAATGCCATCTGTTTTAAAAGATTTGGATGCTCTTCCTGATTATTTGTATGGGACTTTAAAACGTCACTGAAGCGAATATGCTCCAATTATACCTTAAGAGGCAATCGACTGAAAGTCAATTAGAAACAGCCCTAGAATTCATAAAACCATATTTCCACATGAAATCTAGTTAGGTGTCTTTCTTCATTCGTTGGTTACTTGTCCAATTTAAAATGAAGCTAGTAGTCCTGTTAAAATCACCTAAGCGCGTATGCTTATTAAAATATCTAAAAGAGTTTATCTTAAATATTGTAGTCAAAGGTATGACGTCAGTATCGTATAAGACCCCTTCACTTGGGCAGCTGTTCCTGAGCCCTGTGACTAAACTAAGATTTTAAGTTTAGAAATTTTTCTGCAGGTGGAACAATATGACGACATTATTTCAATGCCTACTACTTTACCAATGTCAAGTGACAAAGCTGCAATACACCCATTCATGGAAGTGTAACATCTACGTTGCCACGTTTCCTCAACTGAAACACCACATTCAACAATTTTATTTTAAAAAGGATGTAGCCATAATAGTTCAGAAGCTACTTTTTGAATTGATAGTTCACTAGCATCTGAAATCACAGACATGAATTTGTTATGGTTAGTGTACGTATTTTTACAGAACCTGGGTAAATTTAACGCACCTCATAATTTAAACTCAGCAGAAAAACATTTCCCAATTTATCTCATACCACTAGCATCTGAAATCAGACATGAATTTGTTATGGTTAGTGTACGTAGTTTTACTGAACCTGGGTAAATTTAACGCACCTCATAATTTAAACTCAGCAGAAAAACATTTCCCAATTTATCTCATACCATAAACAATCATTGTATTTATTCCAGGACAGTTTAAAAATTTCTTTGAACTAGAAAATCCTAGGTAAAAGTCACAACGTTTACACCTTATAACAAAATTTGTTCACAAACCATATCCGGAATCCTCAGAAAGCATTAAACCTTCTTGAAAACATCTTGGGCAACCAAGTTGTAAAAAAAATTAAGAGGACTTCTATGTCCATAATTATGTTACCCGTAAGTGATTTACTTTCATATTTTGCCTTTTTCTCAACAAAAACCGCAGGCATTTTAATCTTTGAGGATGATATTGAGCTGCAATTTTTATTGGTAGATCCATTACGTCAAAATTGAGGTTTTCTCTTATACACAAATTCTACCCTTAGCATTACCCATAGTAAAAGAAAAAATAAAAGTGTTCAGCAGTAAAAAAGGATTAAACAGAAACTTATAAAGAGCTACTCAATCGTAAGCAAATGTAAACAAATAAAAATAAAATATTATATATAAGATAAATTCTTCCAACATATTTTCCCTCAACTTGAAGACATTTTAAAATTCAAAGAAAATTGAAATATCCTGAAAAATAAAATATTTTTTATACATACTGATATACAATCAATTAAATTAAATAAATAATCAAAGTTTTACATTTTGATATAATTAAATACTTTTATTCCTTTTAAAAAATAAAGTTTCAGTTGTGTGTAAATGTCTCTAATTTTAGCTCTAATTAATGTTTTTTTTCTAATCCTAGTTAATACGTAAGAATAGCATTCATTTTTAATTTATTACATAAATTTTAACTTATTTAAATATCTTTTAAATTTATTTTATTTTATTGTATTAAGATCACATTGATTATTAAATTGTTTTCATTTTTAATAAACATTTCATTTATTTCTGGTACTTGAATATGTTCTTTAATTTTCTTATTTTCAACCTAACAAAATTCATTTTTACTCTTGGTTTATGTAAGAAGTTACTAATCTTTGGTTTATTATAAAATACTCTTTATTTCATTTTCGTATGGACTTTTTTTGTATTCTAATACTCATTTCATATCTTTTAAGGCTTTAAAAAATATCCAATATAAGGGAAAATAAATTATTCCATTTACCACGTACATTATGTATGTGAACACACATTTTCCTTAATTTCTAATACAAAGGTAAAAAGAAAATTTTTTTAACTGATTTTTGAGAATATCCTATATTAATTTTTTTCTGTAATGAAGCTGTAATTTCTGTAATGTATTGGTATATTTTACCTTTGCAGACCTAGTTAATTCCCCAGGAGCTGGTATAATTTTTTTTTATTTCGACACTCTATAGGCGATACCAATTGCCGCAAGTTGTTTTGACGCCCAGTTACTTCCCCAGAGAAAGGCATCTGAGCTCTGACGATGCGGAAAATAATAAATATTAAGAAAATGGTTTTACAATTTAAAATTGCAACTCTTTCTCAAAAAGTAAACAAGAAAGTATTTTAAAATGATAGTAATTATATTTTTGTATACAGTTGTTTATGAAATTGTAGCGCCAGGAAGGAAGAGACGATACAAACGTCAAATTCCCACGAAATGAAAAGGACAATGGGATTTGCAAATGATTGACATTCAAGCGCATCTAAACGACGCTGTAGGGGAAAATGGTATATCAAACTCTATAGAAAGTCATGAAGATGGTTTATCATTTCAAAATCACATCTGAATGTCCGTTGTTAGTGGGGACATCCTGTATGTCTCGTGTAAGTTGTATACACAGTTAAAATATGTTGTTGTAATAGAAAAGTAGTACCAACATGGCCTACCGAAAATGCTGCTTAATATTCTGCGATATTGCTCGCATTTATAATAACCCAGCGTATGTCGTATGAATATGGAACCGATGATTAAGGAAAGCCATAGTAAGAACCATGCAGAATCGTAAGCCCCATCATGCATCTTTATTCAGGAAGTGGGCTGGTTTGGAGCAGGATAAGCCTCCACGCAGACAACGTGACCACGTCTACAGCCTCAAATACTGTCTGCCCAGATTCCATTATTGCGGTCTTCCTCTGATATTACAGCTTAGATATGGATAGTCATAGTATTGCGCTTATCATGATGGGCATATTCGTGTCTGGAGGCCAAAATAGAATGTTCGTGGTCTGCTTGACTCGATATGTTATATATGGTACAAGCCTGCAAAAGAAGCCACAGGGAGTCGACACGAGCACCTGTTGTTCTCGTCTGTGGTCATCTGAACAATCAGCGTTTCCTTAATCAGACCTTAAGGGTAATGGCTGTGTAGTATCTTTGAAGTTTTAGAGACGTAATCATTTAACAAGATAATGCCAAATCTCATGTTGCATGTCGTGCTCTGTCCCACCTCGACACAGAGAGTATTTGACTGTTGATTTGGCAATTTGTTCTCAAGATATCTCAACCCACTGAATAAACACGGTCACATTTTTCTGAGAAACAGGGCTGCTACCTTTCTCTCCTGTTATTGAGAAGTGTGGCATTGACATGAAGCCACAGGAAACAACTAACTAGTATTTGCTATCCAAACCTAGTTCATTTTGATGCTTAACCCGGTTAGATTCTTTTTAACTACCAGAGGGTGTGGCGGTTTGCTTCTGAGTAGTCCTTAAGGTATGCGACTACGTAAGTAGTCCTAAGGTAACCGTGATTTTAAAAAGCGCATAAATGGATACATTTCATGATATTTAGTGTCACTTAGATTAGAATATATGCATAAAATTGTTTTAAGGACATTTTGACAAAAAACAAATTATTTAAATACAATATTTTGGCAAAAATTTAACTTATAATAATCTTTTTTCCAAATGTTCTCCTTTTGTGAAAAATGCTTCTATTAGAATAATATTTTGCCTGTATATAGCTCAGATCTATCTACAGAGGCTCAACTAGAATTTTTGAAATATATAACTTAGAAGTGGGTTTATTCATATCTTACGACAACGGTGGGGACCAATTTTAAGAAAAAAAAACACGAATAATTGTTTTTGGTGGTAACTCTGAAAATAATGTGAATTTTTCAAAACTTCTAGTTGAGCCTCTGCACAGAGGTCTAAGCTATATACAGGCAAAATGTTATTATAATAGAACCATTTTTCACAAAAGGAGAACATTTGGAAAAAATATTATTCTAAGTTAATTTTTTGCCATAATAATAGAACCATTTTTCACAAAAGGAGAACATTTGGAAAAAATATTTTTCTAAGTTAATTTTTCGCCATAATATTATATTTAAATATTTTTTTTTGTTAAAATGTCCTTAAAACCATTTTGTACATATATTCTAATCTTAGTGACACTAAATATCAATAAAATTATCCATTTATTTGCTTTTTTAAAAATCACGTTTCCGAACGTAGACGGTTACCTTAAAGAGATATATGTGTGACCCCTTCCCTAACCAGTGGGGGGATTCAGTTAGTCTGTAACCAACTTTGGCCGATAACGGAACCCCGGAAATTGGTGGGTATGCCTACCCACTAAATAGTAGTTTTCAATTTATATTTAATAGTTTGTATGTCGTCATAATAAATATTTAAGGAACCTGAAAACAAGGACTGATATCTTGAATACGCTACAGAAGCAAAAGTTCTGTGTGCTAATTCCGTAACCTATACACTTCCAAACTTCCTACCAATTTAAACGTGTTTTCTTTCTAATATGCTATCTGTACGAAAAAATTTTGCTTTGTGTTTTTCCTTGCTAGTTTTGCCTTTAAGATATATAGCAGTATTAATTTAACTTAGGAAAAAATTCAAATTGCCTAATTTTCTTAAATAGATGTGCAAAATTTGCACAATTTCTCTGGAAATAACGTTATTGCTATGAGTTATCCCTATCTAGTTCACACAATTGTAAAAGATGTGACATATATAAATAAGAATGATTTATATTAGTTATAAAGAATCGTGAAAAAATTTTCATTTTGATTTCTTTTTTTTTTGTTGTTGTTGTTGTTGAAGGATATATGTAAAAGAAGAACCACTCAAAAGATAAGTTTTTTACACGATCTTATTTTATTTATTTTTCCATTTATATATTATAAGTTCTCAAATTATCTTTTCCAAAGGGAACTTCGAATGATAATTCTAAATTTTTAAATCGAAAGTATGGGATAAATTGGTATATTAATTGAAAAGTTTTTATAAGCAATTTCAAAGTTATTTGCATTGGCTTATGAAATTTTAAAAATAGCCACTAAAATTGAATTTTTAAAGCAATAAGGCGCAAAGGAAATTCAAGGCCTGGACATTTCCTATTAATAGTCAAATTCCGATTTCTATTGAGTACATTTTTTCTCGTCATTACTATACATAATTTTTATTTTTATTATCTCTTTTTTTACGTTATTAATTCCATTTTAAACTGAATTTTTCTTCTGAAATAAAATGAATCCTTTGTATGATAAAATAAGAATCACACTGCTTGAGATAAAATGAAACTCGTATCTTACTGTTGACGTTTGAACATTATGCTAGCGTTCCAAAGTTTGAGAAGTTATTAGTTTCCGTTACTTTTTGTTACTAGATAAAATTCCATAATACCAATTCATCAACTCTTAAAAAAAATGTAGACTTTTTTTTTAAATATTTGACATAACTTTGCGAAAATCTTGGGTTTGGATCCAATTGTTGGTCAGCTTTATCAAGATGCATATGCTCCTAAAACATAAAAAAAATATTGATAAAAGTGTTTGCATTCTTTTTTTTTTATTCTTCTAATGCAAGTTATTTCTTTCAATTCAAAATAAAATGGGTGTGTGTGTGATTTTTTAATTTTTTATCGAACTGAATTTAAAAGGAAACTGGTAAAACAATCTAATAAATGTATAGCATGATTCTTTTATATTGATGGAATTTAAAATATTCATTTTGTATTTTTATTAACAGAAATAATTTTCTTGCATACCTAACTTTTCTGATAAATTGAACTTAAAAGAACAGTGGTAGAACCAATCTTGTAACTGTTAATATATTTTTTTTTGTAAATAGAAATAGAATATACGCCGGAAATACTTAAATTACCAAGAGAAAGAGCATAATATCCATATATTTATTTTTTTATTGTTTGTATATATTCAGAGAAATAGTCTCTGTTAGTAATAATAGTCTCTTACGTATAGTAATAAATTCAAATTATATTTTTGATTCTTTTTTTTGATTATCTGAAAATCTTAAAACAAATATTATGTCAGTGTGAAAGTGTTCAACATATATTCTCATACTGTTATAAACTTTGGTAGATAAAAAGAAGTAATTTACTTATTAAGAGGACTCAGTACCTTAGAGCAATTTTTTCATTTATGTATTTCAAAGTAATATTTTAGAATTTTATATAATGTTTCTATTCAATAAAAGGATACGAGATTAAATTGTGCATATATTACTTACACAATTTTAAAAGTTAATTTTTTTAAAGAAAACCTGGAAAATTTTAAAAATTTACTTAGTTTTGTAATTATTAATTTTTGACCGTAATTTTGCTTTTTTTGTATGTAATACTCTTAAGAATGCTTTTGACAGCTTTAGGGATTGATTTTCTAATAACTTAATTATTTTTGGACAAAAAATTAAAATGTTGATACACAAGCCAAATTTCAACATAAAAGACAATATCACATAAATTTTAACTTTACAAAGTGTACAGTTTACTTCAAAATGTATCCTTAATTTTTAGTTGCATACGTTTGTTGCACACAGGAAAAATATAGAAGTGATTGGTAAAGTTTTGAGGAAGGAATAGTATTTTGAATGCAGTAATATATCGAAAAAGCACAAACTGAGAAACACCACTTTTAAAGTTTATAATTCTGAAAATAATTATAATAAGCTTAAATAAACTTCAGTTTCCACATAAAGATTTTAACTATTTATGCTTCTTCAAAATAATTGCAATTTCATATTATTGCAATCCATACTTTTTCATAGATGAACACTTTTTAGAGAAGATTAATTACACAAGAAAATTGAAAAAAAAAATTTTTTAACATAATATTGAAATAATATATTTTCATGAATAATATATGATGAATATAATCCGAAAAAAAAATGAAATTATTAATATAAAATGTTTTAATTCAAAAAAAAATTATGCACATATTTCACAAAGAAAAAAACATTATTGTAATGCCACAAAAATAGCCTGCTTTGTATGTGTGTGTGTATAACAAATATTATTTTTACAATTATTATTTTTTCTTTTTAAAATAGTTTTTTTTTCATAAAGCTTCTTTTTCTATTACGTAAACCAGTGATCCGCAAACTCCCGGTCCACGGATCAAATGGTGCCAGGTCGCTTAAAGAACATTAAACTATTGCCATTTTATTTAAAGTGGTGTATTTCTCTTGGATTTGCCCAAATTTTCACGGAAATCACTTTTATTCATTTTTGATATAACTATATTTTATTCTGAAGGCATATTTAAATGTAACTAAATTAGAATTGTTAAATCAAAACAATCTAAAATATAAGCAATTTGATGCTAAGACTACGATACGGTTTTAACCTCTTAAGTGCCACCAGCGTATATAAACGTCTTGCTCAGCCGAAGCGCTAATTTACCCTAGCCTATATATACGTCTTTCCGAAATACAATCTTTTCTGTGCGCTGCCATTTGTAAAATTATTCCGAAGATTTTGGAATGCAATAAAAATGCCTTGACATTGTTTGCAAAGGATTTGCTTATTTCAGAGGATTATAGCTTATTTATAACTTTTCTCCCCCAAATACATCACAAAGCACACCTACGTGGGAAAAGGTTGCCATTAAGAAGCGAATCGCAAAACTTTTAATCGGCAATTAAGGGATTAACTATAAGCAGCAATAAAAATTATCAAGATAAGTATTAATATTTTTGTATATAATTTTACAATGACAATCCCATGGGATTACTTGTAATTATGTAGCTTGTTTTTGTCTTAATGTTGTTAAAATAACCATCAAATACATTTTGCAGCACTGGTACATTTATACGCGTAAAATATGAGTGTAATTGTGCATTTTAAGTTTTAATATGTCAGAATGTATTTTGCTTGTTTTCTTTCAGTAAACAATTTTTTTTAATTCTTTTATTATCGAACTTTTCAATATGCTCGCACTCCTCTCGTACAGTTGCCACGTCCCGCAAGTGGGGTGCACCCCACAGTTTGAGAAACGCTGATCTAATGTGTTTGCTTATATTTTCCAAGTGAAGTTTTTTCCAACTTCTAAATTTCCCACATGCAAAAGTGATATATCAATCGAGTGATACTAATGCCAAAAACATGACTAAATAAATAAAAACCCCAAAAAACAAAAACATTAGTTAAGTCATTTTTAGGTCACCGAGTCTTCTTATAGAGAGAAGAATAGAGACTGAAATAGAGTTCCTTTATAACTTAGTCTACAATATAGTAATTTCTCATGATTCTTGAAATTGAATAAAGTAAATCGTTCATCTATTTAACTTAGTGGTTCTCAAACTTTCACTACTGGCGACCCAATTTTCAATCATAATTTCTATCGCGCCCCCCCCCTAACAATAATTATGTATTGAATGCAATAATAATTCACTCTGGCGCTAAAGCTACAATACGATCATAATTATAAACCGTACAAATTAACAAGATAAGTACTAAATTTTGCATAAGTTACTTTTAAGTAATGTTTTTTTTTTACTTTTCAGTTCGATTCACTATAAAAGCGTGTTTTTTAGTTTGTCTTAAAAATATAATTTATTTTATAGTTATTTTTACTATACACGATAAAAATCACAATTCCAGTGAATAATTTAATTAAGAGAAAATATACTTACCTACTTTCAAGGACTTTTCAATTTTTCTTAGAAAATTTGAGAGTAAATCCAATAAAACTAAAAACAAATGTTCCAAATTTGCATGTCGTTATTAAAGGAGATAAATCACAGACACTTTTCGCTAACACTGGAACGTTATTTTCCACAGCAAAACTGTCATATTTTGTCCACGGTTTTGTAGTTTTGCTGTTGTTTGATGATCTACAAATAGCATTTTGATCTTTTTCTTCCTTGTGTGTTTTTGACAAGGCGAAGTGCTACATTATGACTACATAGTTTTCTTCATAGAGATCTTTAGGCAGCATTTGAAAATATCAAATCAACTCAAACGTTTCATGTCTAACGCTTTTCTGATATTTAATTTCGCTATATCTTGAGTAATATGCATTTTTTCAGTAGGTTCTTCAATTGTTTGATCAGTTTCAACTTCCTTCAATAGGGATCACAGATGCCCATGTTTTTTAATGTTCTGCTTATTGACATTTATAAACCATAATAAGTCGTACAACATAGCAATCAAAACTACAAAACAGTTCATGGGGAAAGTGTAGCATGTTCTAAAAATAATTTTGTAACACGTTTTTACTATGCACTAGCTGTACCCGGCGTGCGTTGCTACGCAAACAACTGAAATAAATTTAAGAAAAATAATTTTAAAGGAATATCAGTACACAAATATTCAATTCATTCAAAGCCGTTTCGAAAAAATTGTGTGATTACAAAGTTCAGTTTCAATTAGATGTTTATTGAAGTGCTGTGGGATACACAATATTTCTTGTTTTTCCATCTGGTGCATAGACGAATAAATCAGAAGGTTTTCCGACACGTGAGCAAGCCACATAGAGCTGTCCATGTGAGAAGCATGGATTCTCCAAATTTAATCCACACACTTGTAACGATTGTCCTTGTGCTTTGTTAATAGTCATTGCGAAAGCGAGTCGCACCGGGAACTGTGAACGTTTGAATTCGAATGGCATATCTGTCGAGATCATTGGGATACGTGGCAACAGGACGTCTTCACCTTTGAATTTTCCAGTCAAAATTGTTGCCTCGATAACATTGTTCATCATTTTCTTGACTGAGAGTCTGATTCCGTTGCAAAGTCGTGGTGGATTTATGTTTCGAAGAAGTATGATGGGTACGCCAATTTTCAATGTAAGAACGTGCGGTGGCATGCCTGGCAAATCAAGCGAATTCAAGAATTCAGTTGGATAGTTGACAACCTCATCTTGATTCTCCACAGTATCGATGGACTTATATGTTGTCGTTTCACTGGGTATTCCATGCTGAATGGTGAAGTTGATGGTATTGACATCGATGTTTTTGGCTGCTAATATAGCACGCGTACTGAGCCACTGATGGTTTTTGTAGTTTTGTGCAATGTTTGGGAAAACTTTTTACACCAATTCATCTCGATGCTTTCTGTTATCTTACAGAAGTTTGCTGGCAGGGTGATACATTGTGTAGATTCATCAATTTCTATTCGCCCATTTCCAATATCCATTAATTGTTTTGCAAAATTTCCAGCCGATGCATCCCGTTGTAGTTGTACACGCATGTTAGTTTTCAAAGTCAATTTCTGTAAATGACGCCATAGAACTGATGATTTAAGACATGCATGAAGTTCATCAGCGGGTGTTGATCGTGGTATAATGGGCAGTGTTTGTCGAAAATCACCAGACAATAAAATGAGTGCGCCACCGAAGATCCGTCTGTTTCCCCTGAAATCTCGCAGTGTACGATCAAGCGCTTCCAATGCTTTCTTGTGAGACATTGTACATTCGTCCCATATGAAAATTTGACACGTTTGGAGTACTTTTCCCATTCCAGAGTTTTTGCTGATGCATGTTGGTGCCTCAGTGTTTTGCAAATTCAACGGCAGTTTCAATGCTGAATGCGTTGTTCGTCAAAAAGAGTTGCCGCAATTCCAGATGATGCAATAGCCAGTGCAATATTATTTTGTGATCGTATGGTTGCCAAAATTAGTGAAAGAAGAAAAGTCTTGCCTGTACCACCGGGCGCATCTATGAAAAACAGTCCACCGCTTTGTTCTGTGAGTTGTTTGCAGGTCGGTTTGAAGCAGGCATTCCCAGTTGCACCAGTGCCTTGTTAGAGATTGTCAAACATATGTCTTCAATCAAAATCAATGCTTCATTATACACGTTTGGTGTGAATTGAATGTCCGGATTTTGATTCGCAGCGCGCAAACGATGTAGAATATCTTCACTCATATAGTCCTTGTATTTTTCCCAAAGATCTTTTGGATTAGATGGGAAGCAGGTTGTTAATATTATGGCAAATAGCGTGCGTATTTGCTGTGGTCGAGCAGTATTCGATGCATCAGCTAGTGCAGTGTCCCAATGTGCATCATTCTCAAGAATATTTAGTTCTTGGCAAGCTTGGCGATAAGTAGCGCACAGTTGAACGTTGACTGTTCTTAATCTTGGAAGGATATTCGTCCACGTATATTGATCAACAGCAATCTTAGATAGAAGCATTCTGTATTGTTCGGATGAACAGTGTACAGACGACCCAATGCATCACTGGAATATAAATTGGTATGTCTTTCAACTGCTTTACCTTGTTTGCGACGTTGAAACTTTTTAGTCGATGCATTCCACGTGTAGAATTTCGGTACTTCAGAATAAAACAAAGTTTTAGCAAAAAGATCATCTTGGCACAATGAGTAAAACGCAGTTAAAGTGGTTGCCGGTGGAACCAATGCTCTTCCACGTACATTATCTGCTGTAAAGTACACGCGCTGTCCATTCTCGAGATGCACCGCCAAGTGTATTACTGTTGGATGTCGTTCATGGATTGGAAATGATAAGATGCGTCATACTGCTTCATTGCTGCTTATGTAGCGTCCAAGTTGGTATTGGTTGATTTCATCGAGCGGTGCAGCTACATTCCCTACTCCGAAGACTGCCATGTCGCTTCCTTTGTTGACATATTTGCAAATGTATTTGATCGACTTCACTGAATTGCAATACTCAACATTAATGTGTGCTTTGAAGGTCTTTGAAAGCAGTGGTGAATATGGCACAATCAACGATTATCTACTTCAATATCAATGTTTCGTACTTTCAGAACGACGGATTTGCCACCATCCTCAACTGATCGTCGACGATACAGTGGATATCCGTCATTGCCAGTGATAGTATCAGAAACCAATTTTCTTGGGTATCGTTTCGTGCATTTCCCATCAGACATGCATGATGAATTATTGTTGAATGCGCCACATGGGCCATGGATCATATTTTTGGTGACGACGTCGAATAAGTTTGGATCAATGTGCTTATCTGGTATTTCTGCTGAGATGATTTGATCAATTTGATCTGGCGTAATTTTGTTGATTAACCAAACCAAAATATGTGCATGTAGCAATCCTCTTTTCTGCCATTCAATGGAATACATCCAGCAGCGTGTCTCTCCAAAAACATGATCCTTGATAATAAAATCCATCAAACATTTCAATTTTTGTTTAAATACGCGTGCGGTAATGTCATGGTGGTCCGAAGATGATTGTCCAACTAAAAGAAGTTCTTTAATTTCATTCCATGTTGGATTGCATGTAAAGGTGACGAACAAATCTGGACGACCATATGCGCGAACGTATGTCATCGCATCTTGTGCGTATTCATGCATGTGCCGTGGACTCCCCGTGAATGTAGACGGTAATATGGCCATTCTTCCCAATTCGTTTGGATTGACGTTACCATCATTAACGATTGCGTCTCGTAAATGGATGTACTGTTCAGAACGCAACTCGGTTTGATTCAATCGAATATATAATAGCCGTTCGGTTTCAATCTTCGCGTACATGTCGACGATATATTGATGGAACAATTGTCTACATTTCAGAATGTGGTTCTCAGCGTTTTGTCGAATCATCAGTCGATACGAATAATAATTCATGGCACTGACTTTCTTATTCGTTCCCTCACCTGTTTGTGGATTTATCATTTTGATGTTAAAATGATATCCATCATCTCCTCGCCAAAACAGAATCGGATACTGCAATCTGTCGTATGAGCGATGAGTTTCGGAGATTCGCTGAATGTCACCACTTCTGCGATGAAGAATTATGTCGCGCGATTCAAATTCTTCGCCAACTATAACGATCGCCACTTCATCGATTGTTGGTGTATTGAACTGTCTCTCGTGTTCGCCAACGGGTCTTTTGTCTGCTCGAATCACAACTGCATAGTCATCGGCTGGCATTCGTTGAATGGCGGTTTTAAACAACGGAACTAATTCATTGTGTTGATCGAAAAGGCCTTGTAACGCACCCACAATTTCTCGTCTAGTGCCCGCATTATAATGACATCGTTGTTCAATTTGTTCATCCCTGTTTGCCATAAAATAAATTTGAAGGAACTTGTGATCTGCGTCCGGCAATGGTAGAAGCGATCCGGCATGATGATAAATTTGCCCTTGGACTCTGAATGTCGGCATGTAATTTTCACGCACTATGTTCGTTGCACCGAACGATGTCATTTGGAAGCATGAATTGTACTTGCGGATGTTTTCCAAGAAATGCTTCGACACACGTGTAACAGCAGATAGAAACGTTGACAGTGGTTCGGGTGGTGAATGTAATTCTGGTAGATTAACTTTTCCACTGGCGCAGCACTTTCCACACGTTTCATTTTTAAATTTGAGTGCACTACAATACACGCAAATTTTATCCATTTTTCCAATGACGACATTTTGATGAAGACTGTAATCATTATTACTGTCATAATGGAATGCACTAAGATTCTCAAATCAGCGTGCAGTGTTCGTCTTGATCGAGCAGTGCTTATTCGAACGTTTTGCAGCCTTCTTTCCCGTAATTCAGTTCTCTCAGAAGAACGGATCTGATTAGTACGTATTCGATCAGTTTCTAATCTTACTTCTCGTTGGTCAGACGATTCAGACGAACGGGTCTCAGTGGCGTGTACTCGAAGATTTTCCATCCTTAATGCTCGTTGCTCGTCTGATTCTGAGGCTCGTAATGCTCTTCTCTTTCGTGCTTGAGGTGTAGATCGGCCAATTGCTCGTCGCTTTGGAGCAATAATTATACAGGAACGACGTGATGCTTTTGAATTTATAAAACGTCGAAAAGTCGCAGATGGTATAAGATGCTAATAAGAAAAAAACCCTCACAGCAAATGCGTTCGGAATGTCAATCAGCAGTCAAATCCTTCACATACACATTCGATGATCTTCGTAAATTCACTGTAGAAAATGAATATAATCAGCTCACGGAAACTACAAATATTCAATCCGATTGAAGTATTTATCTAAATTAATTCAGCTTACGATGAAATGCTCAAAATTATTCGAAAAACTCTCCCAAATATAAAAATACGCACAATATTGTCTGTTTAATGTAAGCTAGATATGAATTTCACAACCTACACAAATTCTTATGTCACTCTCGACTCGAAATGTCATCTATCGTTCGCTTCATTTGTTTCAATTCATATCAGCATGAACTGTAACGACAATATATGAAATTCATGAGAATGACATCTTCACGTAATCAAATACATAGTTTACGATTCTAGAAAAGACATACAGGTAAACAATCATTTTTATAGAGATAGAGAAGAGAAGAGAAGGGAATAAGAGATAGAGGAGAAGAAAAAGATAATAGAAAAAGAGAGAGAGAGAAGAGAAGAAGAGATAGAGAAGAAGAGAAAGAGAAGAGAAAGAGAAGAGAAGAAGAGATAGAGAAGAAAAGAAAGTTTATAGTTTTATTTTACTTATCGCACCAAAAATATATTTTGAGAACTTTTATTTATACGAATTCGTATAGATATCTATTAAAATCAGTATTGAACTTGATACATGGAAGCGCCATCTGGTGGTAACTTCCATTAATAGGAATATCATATTCGTTTCCTCTGTGTAAATATACATGGTCATAATGATTTTCATGACAATCGGTTGAACGGGGCAGAAGTTGCTACTCTGCAGCGCTACCTGGTGGCGAGTGGCATCAATGAGCATATTATACAAACCTTCTCCGTGGAAAAATTCATATATATACCAATTTTCATAAGAATCTGTACAGTAGTTTTTGAGTTCATCGATGACATACATACAAACATTCATTTATATATATATAGATTATATGTTTCAGAATACTCATGCTTATCCATATATCATAAAAACTCTTTCACATGGAAAAGGATGCAACAGAAATATATTATATATATTTACAACTTTCCTAAAAAATACGGAGATAACCATACCAATATAAGTTTGAAGGTCTTCTAAAGTAATATTTTAGGTTAAAAGAAACGTAATAAAAAATCTCTCATCGTTTGATATCGTTAAAGGAAACGTAAAAAAATCTCTCATCGTTCTGATATTGACCGCAAACCAAACAAAATATTTTTTTTTAAATTTGGTTAAAGGATCAAAGATGGCTAATGAGTGTTTGATGTGGAATCTTTTATTTTTGATGATCACCAGATGATAAAAATAAATTATATCAGTGTAAATGTGTATTTTTTATTATGTCAGAAAGCATTTTGTTTTACTTCATTCCAAAAAATTATTTTTTTAAACCTTTTATTTTCAATATGCTCGCGCCCCTCTTGCAGGGTTACCGCGCCACCCAGGGGGGCGCGCCCCACAGTTTGAGAAACACTGATTTAAATCTATTCTTTTACATGATTTTCAGTCACATCACTATTAAACCATTATTAGCCATCTGTTATACGTTTAAAATTAAATTCAACTATGGAATGATCGAGAGAAAATAAAGACCTGCAAATTCAAGATATTTATTGCTCGTGCAAAAAGTCTTGAGAAAATAGTTTGTAATGGTTATGTAGTCTCTTGATTCAGCTCGGCACACTTTTTCAAATGCTTCTGTTTTCAATTTACATAGGGTTTTTATACATAGGTGCTTCAATTTACATAGGGCGATTACGCTCATTGGAGTGTAATCGGAAAGCTTTGAAATTTTAATTCTGTATCTTATTTAGTATAGCATAGCCGTGAAGAAAAGAGGAGTCTCGATCACAACTATTGATTGATCATCAACTCTATAATGATCACTAACCAATGATTTTGGTTTTAGATTAATTCTCTCACTCTCCATGATTTTTTTATTGATGCGACCCCAGAAGCTTAAATTTATCATCATGGTCTAAGCCACTTAAGTATTTGAATCGGTTTTTTACGTCTGTTGTTTTAGTTTGTAGGGCTCCAGAGTTCCGTTTGAAGTAATTTGATAGGTTTAGTGCTTTTTAATCTTTTTTTTATTTCAAGCCTCTTTGTCAATTAAAGTATTTGCTTTCAGCAAGTCTAATCATCCCAACTTTTCCAACTCATACTTTTTTGCAGGGACACAAAGCACAACTAAATTAAATGAATTCAGTTGAGATTACGAGAATCAAAGTCAAACAAAGTCACGCTTTCCCACACATTTAAATTTCTTTTTTCTAAATGTAAACCTGGGCAGTTGGACATTTCATGCTACTATATCGAAAATCGATGAAGATTTTCTTTTGAGAATTTTTATGTTTTAATGAATGAAGTTTTATTTATATTGTGACAAAGGAAAGTTTTTCTTTGTTTATAGAAACTATTGCAGTGTATATCAATTATTTGTACTATTTTGAACTCGGAAATTGTAATTATAGAAGATTTTTCACACGGGTATTTATTTTTTTTTCAGTTATCTTACGAAAACTCGTATGTTTTTTTTTGCTGTGGAGTAATGATATCTTCTTACTGCAGTGGGTCTATAAATGAGTGCCACGCTTTCTAGGAAACTGAACACTGGAGGTCTCGCTTCAGACTGACCACCTAGTCGGAACATCTGCTCATGCACCTTAGGGCCCAATAGTCAAGTATGCTGGGATGGGTACAATACGCCCTAACTCTCACGAGCTGTTTCGCCAATGAGTTTGTTTTGAGTAATGATATCTTACACTGTTCTTGAAGACAGCCCATTTGGACATCTTTGTAAAAAGAAAGCTTATTTGGCGAAAAATAATTTGGATTACTTAACATTACAAGTCAAAATCATTTTTAGTAATAATTTCGTTACACTAAACTACTTTTAATACACTTTTCAGATTTTAACAGTGAACACCCAAAAAGCATATGAAAAATAAGTGACGCTTGCACAGAAATTGTCACATTACCAGCTGTTTACGATTAAAAGAAAGTCAAAGTAATTTAATGAACAAGCGAGATATATCTTTTTATATAGGAACCGGATATGTAACTTGCTAAAGTCTAATTACATGAAAAAAGTAGGACTTCGAGCACGTGAGCTGTTGTTGATAAGCTGGCTTTCAGTTCCCATTATGTCCGAAATTTTGCAGAAATATTACTTGATAGACAATTATTATCAACAAAAAAGTTGAAACGAAAATATATTTCCAATTTAATAAGTTTTTTTTTATTTTAAAAAAAGAAAAATTTGAACAAAAAAATAAATTACGAATTATTGTTGATGTTTTGTCCTCGGTATGTTGTTTAAATTTTTTGCATGAACAATAAGTTATTGAGTTTGAAGGTTTCTAATTTTTCCTTGTTCCTCATATCTCAAACAAAATAAATAATTCATCATCATAAAATAAGATCATCAACCAGTAATCGTTATGGAGTTCCCGGTTGAGCAGCAGCTTCGATTGTTTTATCTTTACTTCAAGGCTATAGTTTAATAAATGGCTCAGATATAGAATGCTAAGCTTCACCATCACATACAACAAATTTTCATTTCAAAATTAAGACAGAAGCCTTTGTGAAAGAGTGTGGTGCTAAAGCAAGAGACGGCATCATTAGGACATCCCTTTTTATCAAAAACTTTTTCAAAAATATAATTTTAAGCATTCTATATGAATAAAAATGCTACATTTTAAAGAGGCATAGTATTAAGTGTATATATATGGTGTTAAAATATTTGAAATATAAAATAATTTTGCATTCATTAAATTTTGTTTATTAATAGAGAAATTAAAGTTGAATGAAATTATGAAATAATTTTGAGTTTTCAGGTTTTAAATTTTTTCTTGACCATCCTATTCCTTACATATAAAGTTTCCGCATTATAGCATTCTTTAAGTTATGTATATAGTTTTAAAAAAGAGCAAGCAACAAGGGAGTTTTCTTTTTCAAATCTTCAAGTACGATGCGTGAGTGGAAGGTATTACATACCTGAAATTTTTTTTTGCCTTTTCATTCAGTCGAAAAACAACTTTTCTAAGAGTTTGAAAAGTGAGGGATTCAATTCACTCTATTGCATAGTTCTGATTCCTTCTTTTAATGAAAAAGAAAAATATCCAACGATTTTCTATTTACTTTTTACAACCTAATATTAAAATTGTTTTTTCCCTTAGAAAATATATTCTTGTTTATTTGAATGTTGGAAAATCTAGCAATTTTCCTTAGTAACAAACTTTATATTTCACTCATACATGTGCTTCAATGCATGTGCTGCAACATAATACTAAACATCACAATTTTGATTTACTGTGTAGATTTAAATTTTCGAATTCAAATTTAAAATATGTATGAAGTAGCATTTAATTCAACTGAGCGTATCAATCATTTTAAATCGATCACATTTCAATCAACTCATGCAGTGCAATAATAATTTATGAAATGAGATAGATATACATTATTGGATGATTACTTCTTTTACATAGGAATATTCACTTTTACACAGAAAAAAATGACTTACTTCAAAATGAAAAAATAGCTTCTATGGATTTAATGGTAAAAATAAATGGTATAATTGCGTTAGGGAGTGCTTTTCTCTATTTCTACTAAACCAGATTTCGCACTCCAGAACGACGAAATCTTTTATTTAGTCCAATTTGAGGTTGAATAACATGGTACCTAAATTCCATCTACTCTAAAAGTTCAAACATGTGTGGAGAACAGTACTTGGGAAGAAACCAATTATAATAAATGAGAGTTTTTATCTACCCCACGTCATTGTTGCTCGAAAGTACAGCATATATTTATACTACACTTACTTATATACCCATTTCTGTTTTAAAAAATGCATTATTTGTATTGAAATAAAGAATACTATTTTTAAGAGTCTTTATGATTGAAGTTTATTAAAGCAATACAACATTGAAATTTGTTTTATACATTTTTTTACGGAACACACCACTAGTAGTATTACCATAAAATAGGTTAAAACATTTAAGTCCTTGGTTGATTTCGTTTAATTCATTCATCAGATAGGTACGAAACATAAAATAAAATGTCTCCTATTTTCTATTTAAGATATATGCGAGAATATTTTTTACCATGATGCGTCATTTTGAATGTGACTTTTTTTGTCACTGTGCTTCTACTATCAAATGGAACTTTTACAATTGTTTCTAAGGTTTAGAAAAAGCACTAATATCCAGCTCTGAATGAAGAAATGAGTAGTATAGAAGTCGCCAACATTCCGCTACAATGTAACACTCGTCTGTCCTCACAATTGTTGGAGTGTAGAATAACATTCAACATGGTTTCTTTATTGTTGATCTTCACCAAGGAAGCAAAAGGAGGGCAATGATTCGCGTTTTATTTGCTGAAGATGTGATACCTACACGGGATCTATTCCGTAACTACTGCTGAGTATTAGAATATAAGAGAGAGTAGAACTGAAAAAATTGATTTGAGTTGACGTTGTTAGGAGGAAAGATACTAGTCCTTTTTATGATAATTTAAGGTAGAATGATGTAAAATCTGGATCTAAATTCAAACATTGGTTATTAAGGTAACTTTAGGTACGATTTTGCATTTATTTCTCTATTACTGTTTAAGAGGGTCACTTCACGCAGCATTTTCCCTATCTCCGTAATGTTAAAAATGACCAAGTTGAAGGAACATTTTTTTAAAATTTGCTGGTTGTACAGTCATGAATTTTTTTTTTGTGTATTCATTGTATTGTTTTTATTATTTTAATGGGAGCATTTTTCAAAATTTGGATTAGTTTTTTTTAAAAAAATTCATATGTGGAGTAACACGTCAAAAATTTTAAAACGATGAAAATTCTTGTACATTTTAATCCATAAATATTTTTTGAATAATTTTTTTGACAAAATCTCTCATTAAAATATTTATTTGTATAGTGTTAACATATGTGCAAAGTTTCAAGGCTGTAAAATATATAAGTAGTTTTTTTCAAAAATGTTCCTTTTGTGTTGAAATTTACACTTTTGAGAAATAGTGATTTAAAGTACAAACTTACTATTAACTAATGCATACCAGAACTATAACTTAGATTGCTAGTGTCATCTGCAAGATCATCTTCTTGCCTACATTTTAATTGTTTGTTTTTAATTCTGGCTTCTTTGGTTCATTGTAAAACTGACTATTCTGCTTTCCTTATACACGAATGATCTAGTTTTTGCAATGCTCGACATTGGTAAAATTCAGATGTTGAATGTTTAATACATCTAAAACTTTCAATTTGGTAATGAAGCTTTGATTATATAAGTATATAGCTTCATGTACTATAGTTTTTGAAGTTCCCAATTGCACAAATAGTTTTTGGAATTATACACCAAAAACTATTTCCGCTTTCACTAATATTTTGAGTTTTATCAAGCAAGCATCCAGATAAATGTTCAAGATTAGTGACCTCTAAATACTTTGTTTATGTAATTCTCTCCTAATTACAATAGGTAAGTCGTGTTTATGCTTGTATGTGTAACCTTTCAGTATGTGGACATATTAAATCTACACCACAAGTCACATCCCATGGGGCATAAACCGTGTCGTAGATTCAAACCTGTGAACATTTTATCAAAAATTATAGCCCATATAGCTTGCCTTATGGCTGACAAATTTTCCTGAGTTGTTTTGAACAGCCAAAATATAGTAACTTTGCAATTTGTTTATTTCAGCATCTGTCAAGCCATTACGGCATCCTAGAGATTTTTTGTCTTTAAGCTTTCTGTCTTTTAATTTTAATTTTAAGGCCCTAAGTCATGTCCCCATCATTTTCTCAACATGATTAACACATTCTAATTGTTCAATATTGAAATATCTTTAGATTTTAAAAATGATTTGTATGCTTTAAAGTTCCCATATAGTCCAAATATTGTGTATATCGTAAATTGTGTAATGTCTGCGAGTGATGAGAGATACAAAAAAAAAGTGCACCTCTTCAACTTCCATTCCCCTACTATTTTCAATATAACTTGCCAAACACTCATTGCTATGTACATCGCTGTTAAAATTACACAAACATTTCTGCGATAATATTTTAGCATCAACAACTTTCCCAGTGTCCAAACTAACTGCCGTAACAACACCATTTAGAAATATATAGCTTATTTTTAGCCAGGTACCATTGATAGCCACTGGTACATTTGGTTATCCATTATTAAATATTGTTTCGGCAGCAGCTAAAGCCATAGACACTTTGGTTACTTTCTCTGTCACATTATTTAATGTATGCATAGAATCACAAAATCACTATGGTGTAAGTGACAAATGTATAACTCCGCAAAATATTTTTGCAACTGCTACTTTTTAAATAGACCTCATAGCATATGAAATTCTATTGTGTCCACTTCATATAATTTTGTACCTTTTTTGATTAACTACTGTTTTAGAAAACCTGGTATTAAGAAATGTTTGAATAAGACCACAAAAGTTACAACATATTAACAATTTTGTAGCCAAACCCTAGATTTGGTGACCAAAATTTATTTGAATACCTTGGTTTCTACATTAATTTTATGTAATTAATGTTGTTTCAAAGCACAAAAGAACAGTATAATGTCAGGAATTTCACAGAAACATTCAAATGAATCTAAAAAAGAAACATTCTCTTTATTAAACTTACCTAACTTAGATTTTAAAGCTGATTTATTTATGTTGAAATTGTCTGACTTATCAACATTTAAATCCATAAAAATTTGAAATGTTGTACATTTCTTTCCAAACTCTTTCGTTTTTTAAACATTTTATTACTTAACAGAGTTTAAAAAACGTTTTGTAAACGTTTTATTAATGTTTTTGATAGAAAACACTATTGAAAACGATCGCAGAAATCCTTTGCATTTAAGGAGGTAAAAAATAGGCTGCAAGTAAACAAACATCTATAACTATTCACTTCACTTCTTTCCTGGATAAGCTGCTGATCAAAATAAATTCTTTTAATCAATTTAAACCATTTGATAAGGCTGAAAAATAGCATGTGTCTTTTGTTTTGATTTGAGAGGGCGTGGCAATCAGCGGTTTTGGGGTTTGACAAATGTAAACAACTTTTTTTTAAAAAATATTAAAAATACTTCTAATTAAGCAAGAGCAAAATTTTAAACTGCATTAGAAAGAAAAAGAATGGTATTTTATGTTTCAATCAAAATTGAAAAATCGATTATTTCATGGATTTTCGTGAAGTGACTCCTTAAAGAATTTGTAATGTGTCATTTGAATGATGTTTAATTTTACAGTAATTTTTAAAACAAAGGAGCTGGTAACAAAAACTTGCTGTGATAGAAATGTCTATCACTTCGTGCATTTTTTTAAAAAAACATTTATAGTATTAAATACTCTCATCTTTAGAAATATTAAAATTGTGCGATGAGGTGGACATTTAAAGGGGAAAATTTCTTTCCAAATAAATTAATTTCATTAAATAGAAAGTTATGTTTTGTTTAAATTTGTAACTCAACTGGCGCTGATTTGACTAAAGCCTATCTTTTATTACAGAGATTCTAAAATATAGAGTAAAAATCAACTTTACTTTATTTATAGAGATTAAAATTTACTAAACATTACTTGTCTGAGGATGGAGAATTTCCGTGAGTGATGGTTCCCTATAAGAATGAAGGTACAACATTGTGTTTTTCTTTTCACAGATTAAATGAAAACAGTATAAAAATGAATATGACATTTGCAAAAAAAAGAAAAGAAAGACAATTTAAAATTTGCCAACAAGCGTCTGATCCATTCAAAGGCTTCCAAGTTAGTGTCTTGAAATCTAGAATACAAACGTGATTGCTATTGAAATGTCGTTGGCAATAAACAGATATATAATATATATCCTTTTGGGCTCTAATATCCAATCAATTTCTTGGTATTAGCATTAATAAATTTGTTTCCTTTAAACTGTGTGAAATACTGGACTCAAAGTAATTTCTTTTTTCCCAACTGGTGTCTTAACTGCATTTTTAACTCCCAACTGTATATTTTAGCTATTTTGCCATTACATATTTTGACAGTGTATATAATAAGGCTTGCATGTAAAATATTTCGATTGATTCTACGTAATAGTTTTTAAGGGTGGCCCTATCAAACATGGAAAATGAGCCTTTTAGCAGTGAGATTTAATTTTTACTAAATAAAAATGCTCTTCCTGTGAGAATAAAAGTGAACGGATGTCTTTTGTTAATTGTTGGATTATCTTGTACCTAAACTGGTCTGCAGAATTTCGATTTGGCTGTCTTGATGCTGAAGATGCTTCATATTCTGGAAAGCTACTTCAAGTTGATTAAGATACAATAAATGCCATAACTGATGAAAACCAGTGAATAACAAATCATTTTGAATGATCGTTCATGACTCTTAAAAACGCCTAGGTATATTCTTAAAGTTTGGCATACGGGTTCCTCATGCTGTAACGGAATGAAATTTGTGCCATCACGTTGACTTCAGTAATTTTATACTCAAACGTCAAAATGACCCATTTTGAATGTGCATCATCACTGGAGACGATAAATGGAACGTCTACATCAATGATAAACGGAAGAGGTCACGCAGAAAAAAAAAGTTGATTCGACTCAAATCACTACAAAAAATTGTTATTCAACAAAGAAAGTTAATACTGCTTGTTTGGGGAGAATTTCGAAGCAATCGTGTTTTGAACTTCTACCATATTATACAACAGTTTATTCAGAAGTGTACTGTTATCAGCTGGACAAATTGAATGTTTCGCTTAAAAAGAAAAATTCCATAACTAATTAATAGAAATGCAGTAGTGTGTTTCACCAAGATAAAAAAAAACTTCATAAAGTTTGGTAACTCACCAAACACTTTTACAGCTTAGATGAGATGTACTGCCACACCCACCATATTCTCCAGATCTGGCTTTTTTTTATCTCTACAAAATATTTTAGATGGTAAAATATTTTCCTCCAAAATTTACCTCACTTGAAACGCTTTTTTTAAAAATAAAGAACAAAACTTTTATGAGCTAGGAATCGTGCTACTTATCCATTCTTATTAAAAATATTTTTCGGTACAAATTCCAATAACATTTTTGGATACTCGAATATTGGCTGACTATGTATGACAATCATTTTATTCTACCTTCCTCTTTCACATTTTTCAATAATTTAAAAGCAATTTTTGAAGTTGTTTTATTTTTTTTTGAAGATTTTAAATGTAAAAAGCATTATTCCAAATATTATGAGCAGAAGAGAATTTTCTTTTGTTTTACATTAGAAAACAGGATCACTATTTTTAATATATGCCAAAACTGATCAATATCATAAATAAGTATTCAGAGGAGACTGTATGTGGGTGTTTGTCTACACATTTTTAGTGTAAAATGAAATTACTTTTCTGCTGTCAAGAAAAGATTTACAAGCGAATGGTGCCTAGCCTGTATAGATTGATTGTGAATATGCTATGCTCGGTAATCAGCTTTAAATGTATTCTTTGTAAGTCATAAATAGTTTAATTTTTTGCTTGTGTTTGAAATTGATATATATATATATATATATATATATATATATATATATATCCTTCACACTAGCTTATTGAAAATATACAAGTTATTATATTTCTTATTTAGATAAAATATAGATCTTTCAGGATAAAATGTCATCATAATGTAAATTTTTACTAAGCAAAATAATATCAGTTTTTTTTAATATATTTGGTTAAAGAATTAAAATAAAATTCATTGGGGATAAAAAATATTAGTTATAAAATAAATGCATTTAAAAAATTTTATAAATTCATCTGTGAATATACTTTATTAATACGAGAAAAGTATCTTATTTGATACGTTGCCTAAGTTAAAAAAAAATGTTACTTTTTTGACGTCTTTTAAAATTATTACTTTTATGATTTTAGCTTAGTGTCAATTTGGCTTAGGATCATTGATAAAGATAAAATATAATTAGTTTGAAAAGAATTACATCAAAAATGTAAAAGCAAAAATGAAAACACAAATTTGTAAAATAGACTGAACCATGAAGTTAACAAGAACTGTGAGCTAAAATATAATCGTAGAAAGAATACTAGCTGTGATGATTTATTTAAAAAAATAAACTATTGAAATCCTGCCACAAAGCCTAGTTAAATGAATAAATATAACGAGAAAATAAATATAATGTTAGCAAAAGTATGTAATTGTCCCCAACCAACTACAAGAAGAAGAATCTGTCACATGCAGTAACAGATGTGACTTTGAATGCATCATATCACCAGAGTTATGAAGAATTGCTTCAACATTAAATTTTATAATAAACCTACAGTAATTTTCTAAAAAAAGATGTATGTATTAGGCAATAATTATCCTCTTCCATAATTTCAGTATGTGAAATTGCACGCGTTAGAACATTTTGGTTTTTTAGTGCTTTTTTCCACATAAGCACATATAAACTGTTTATTTTATTAGAATAATAAGGACACACATTTTGTTTTAAAAAGTTCAGTTCAGCACATTCTTTAGATTAAAAATGAATGCTTCTATTTTTTTTATTTTCATTTAAAAAGTTTTACTCAATTCTTATCTTTATTATTTCTGTAAACAATCTTTTTACAATATTGTGGGCACTTTTTATAGGATTGAAAACTCAAGAAAGCAAATAAGATGAAAATATTAACCAATCTATTGTTTATTGCTATGACAGTGAGAAGTTCCTATCTCTGCGCATTGCTTCGATGCCAAAATGGAAGACATATATTCACATTTGGGGTTTCATAACACCCTTCTTGAAATAGGTATTGTTAGCTTGCTTATCTACTTGAATGAGGAGTAGTGGCGCCATCAATTACCTCTTCTAGCGACACTCGTGATACCCAGGAGAATTTATTTTATTTTTGCTAAATAACAAGCAGATGCTGAAGATATTCTGTTTGTGTATCTCAGAAAAATATATATAGGTTCAACTCTAAATATGACAGCTTCTTCCATTTCTTCTGATGAATGAGACTGTGCCTGATCTTTGTACCTCATTCTTTATATAAGAAAATAATTTGAAAAAACAGTTATTGTTTTTAGAAATATTTAAAATTAGAGAAGATAATTTAGGAAATGTGTTATACACCATATATATTCATTTATCTTCATTAGTTATTTCGTGATGTTATTTTGCTTAAAATCAACTGAAAATTGTGGAGAAGAACAAACATTCCCCCCCTATATGTTTCTTAGAATAATTGCACACACAATGATAATGTGTATGCTTAATATAATCCCTAAATAAAAATGAACAAGCATAATTCCAAAAGAGGATGTAAAGTATTTTGTAAAGTAAAGGACAACTAAACTTAATTGCAAGAACATCTTTATACATTTTCTTTTTGTATTAATGTAGAAATACTTAATTTTAAAAGTAATATGTCTCTTCTTTCGTTTTTCATTTAAATGAATCGTCTGTATGAATTAGTATTTTGCCACATGAATTTATTTCATTCACTTAAATTTATTTCAGATTTAGATATGATCTTTCAATTTTTGTTTAATAAAAAAAATATTCTTTTCATATTTCATCGTGATAAAGTTATTTCCGATTTATATCTTGAGATTTCTTTTAATATAAGTTTTGATTCCAAATGAGAGTGTTATCTGTACAAGCAGTATAAAAGGGGAAAATGCTGAAGAATTTTAGAACATTAATACAATATTTTTGCAATACCAAGGTATTTAAAGTACTTTCAATTTATGTTGATTGATGCTGAAATGATGGAACCAAGGAGATGTATTTGGAGATGTTTTTAAAGATTAGATAATTGTGAAGAAATGCGATCATTATTTTAATTTTTTAAAGAGAAAGATTTTTGGTAAACGTAGCAAATAATTGAACAAACAATATATTGATTTAAAAAATAAATGAAAAGGAACTTAATTAATAAAAAATATGCATTATTTTAAGAAATTAATTTTAGACCAAATACTCTGAAATAGACTGTATATTCAAGAATAATATTCTTTTCTTATTATCATAGAAACAAGTTTTATAAAATTAATTTGAATTTGCATTGTTGAGAGTTGTTTTACCTCGATTTACATAATTGTCTTGTGTGTATCATCTTTTTATAGATTACATGACAAACACAGAGATATGCAATCAGCTTGCAATTTTAGGGCAGGTAAAGTTTGTTATTTATGGAAGTCAAGCAAATATTACGAATACAAATCTGAAATGAAGAGAGATTGAAATGACATTTAAAAGTAATTAGTACTAACCAACGACAAAAAATGCCTAAAACGTGGAAACGACAAAATTTATTGATCAAAATATAAAATCATAACAATTGTCAATAGGATGTTGCCCCCTACCGCTCCCTTGCTTTCTGAAGCACTCTTCCATAAGTCATAATATGAAGTCTATTACACGCTAAACAGTGCCATAAATTAATGCATCTCATGCATATTGAATTATGAGATGTTGAACTCGCAAATCTTGTGATAGAGTTAGAGTTTTGACTGAACAGTAATATCTAGTAAATTTTCTGAGAGTTAAAGGCTTGATGATATTGCTAGCCACGGTTATACTGCTTGTGGCTGTGAGGCAAGCTCTTCAGATGTCAGAGGAAAGAACACGAGCATTGGTTTGTTGAAATAGATGAATAGGATGTCGTGTTCATAGCAGGAATGAATAATGGTCGAGGGACCTCATTAAACTACATTTGGACCCCTCAAAGTAGCTTTGCTAAAGACCAGTGGTGGTTGGTCTAATACAAAACTGTATCCCACACCATTACATCTTAATCTCTAGATGTGGGGTAAATGAGACAAACTATACATTTAAGTGCTGACCACGTTTCATCTACATGCGAATATGGTTACACAAAGACAAAAGTGAGACTCACCACTATAGACGACCCCTGTCATTTTGCATAGCTCCATGCTTCTCTTTTATGTACCATTACCCTCTCTGATAATGTTACTTTGATCTTAAGAGCAATGCAATAATGGTCTCCATGTCAGCAATCCAGAAGCATGCAAATGTCTTCTGCACTAACACAGTGGTACAGAAACGGCAACACTAGTCGCACTGTAGTTGCTGCTGGAACTCTTTGCAATTAGCCAACCCTTTTTTGATTTTTCCAATTAGTAGTCTGTGTAGCTCTTTTGAATCTATGTATCATGAGTATCCAATTTCACAAACAAAGTGGACCTGTATCATCTGCGTATCCAGTATGATGTTCAGTCTAATGGAATGACCATCTGCTTGCATGCAATTTTAAGGTGCAACCTTTCTCAAAGGCATCCAGTGGTTTTAATGACTGTAGTTTGCTTGTCAAAGCTATTATTAACATCAAAACGATAAATAAACCCTTCAATTGTCATGGGCGTATATATGCGCTTCTCTCAGCAAGTATATTAAGCGCCCCATAGCGTATAAATACGTCTTTCCGAATTACGGAACGTCACTACTCTGCTATTTGTAAAACTTTTCCGAAAGCTTTGGGATGCAATACAACTACCTTGTCAGTGTCTGCGAAGGATTTACTTCCTTCAGAGAAGAGTTTACTTATTGTTATGCAGTTTCCTTTTTCCCAATACACCACATTATTACTCAAACTTGTGTGACCAATGGTGACATTGAAGTGCGAATAGTGGAATTTTTCCCCAACAGTTAAGGGGTTAAAGCCAAAAGTAATAGTTACAATTAAATTTGCACTTGTTGGGTAAACCATTTAAAAAATATTTCATGACGTGTTCAATGAATTCATGTGTTTGCTGACATTTTTAATGGCGACACCCATGACACTTTAATCATTTGCGTTTGTACCAGAAAAGAAATGATTTCTTTAACTTCATTTACGTCCCGTTTTTCCTTGCTTAGTAATTCGTCTAGGTATAACTTTTTTAACGATTTTTGTATAAAACAAGCAAAGTTACGTCAATGGAGTCGCACTTTTAAACACAAAAAAATACTTATTTTTTATTATCATCTGAGGATAGCAAGTTATCTCATATCAAGTTATTATTTGAGGCAGTTAAAGCTAAAATATTGATTGCTCTTTCTTGGGTAGTTACGAATAAAATAATTATTTCACGCTCTTTTGGATGAACGTTTCATGATATTACTAATTTCAAACCAAGATATTTTGTTTAAGAAATCTCAGGGGTGTTAAATTTCTCTAGAGGGCGGAAATATGAACAATTTAAAACAGGCATAATTCTTTTAAATTTAAATTAAATAATTCGAAACTCTTACACATTATTTATAAAGGAATGGGGCTAACGAAAAGTGTAAAATGTTAAAAATATAATGATAATTTAAAAAATTGTAAGCATACAAAAATATGAAACATTTCTATAAGTAATATTAATTAAGTTTTACGTTGAACATGCTATTTTCTAAAATAAAAGCTTTAATTACTAGTTTTAAGTTGATTTATAAAGTTAAATGTATCCTTATTATACTGTAGTAATTTATATAAATAGACTAAAAAATATAAATGATATTTTTTTAAAAATAAAAAAATAACATTTTCAAATTTAAAAAAAATTCAATATTTTTGAAATGTTTTGAAAGACAACAGATGTATTATTCTTAAATGATGAAGGGTTTAAAGTGTATGATGCATTTTATAATTCTAGAAAGTTTTATACATCAGAGGCTACTATTTTAGAAAATAGCGTCGCAACGCAAAAATTAATTACGGATTTTTTTCTTATTTTCATATGCATGTAATTTTTAAAATTATGATTATATTTCAAACATTTTGTACTTTTTTGAAGCCATAATCCTTTGTAAATAATGTGTAAAATATTTGAGTTATTTAATTTAAATTTAAAAAAATTATACCTTTTTGAAAATTTTTTATATTTTCAGCCCTCTAGAGAGATTTAACACCCCGGAGATTCTTAATAACCTGAAATTTAGTCTGAAACATTCGGAAGAGTTCCTTATGATTAACGCGCTTAAAACAATTAATCATTTCTTATACTCAGCTAATTTTTTAATGAAACATTTCATTTCTATAAATAAAAAAAAGTCTTAAGTAATATAAAAAAATTTAGAATAAAATTACATTTTGAAAATGTTTTGAGCTTTTTTTAGCATCATAATACTAAGATAAAATATTCATTTTTTTCTTTTTAGAAAAAAAAAGAAAAATTAAATGCGAACATCATCGTGAAGCAGATCAAATCATAATGTAATAATGTTTCCTCAGTCATCATGCAAATCGAAATTTTCGAAGTTTTTAAGCAAATAAAAATTATAAACATCTTAACATGAAAATTATATGTATTCCCCTTTCAGAAATAAAGGAAAAAAACAGGTAAACCTTTAAATAAAAGATTCAGATCAAAAACATTTAAAACTATAATGATTGTAAATCGTAAGCTAATTTATTTATCCAATGGAAATGGTTACGGCATTAAAAAGTAGTAAATAATTAATTTAAAACATGGCTATAATACAAAGGTATCTGGCAAATACTTTTAATTTATTCATATTCAAGCAAACATAATCCAGATGATAAAAAAAATAATATTTCTTTTTTTTTATTTCTATAGGACATGAATTTCTCTGGAGCTTATATGTCTACAGTATTAGAGACAGATGTCCTATTCAATAATTATATATTACGTCGTCTGAAGATGGTGGGTAACTCTTTTTTTCATATTATTTTGCCTCAAATTACATTGCATCATATCCTTTACTTCTTTCCTTTTCTTTTTCCACTCTCCCCCTCCCATTCAATCATAGGAAATTCTGACGGAAAATGTAAACTTTTCTTATTGGTATTACAAACAAAACGAAATGAGTAACTGATGTTGTAGCTGAATAACGAACACGAGTTTTAGTTATCGCCCTCTAGTCCTGAATGAAATAGTTACCTTTTATGATTTGTGATATTATTTATATTAGTAATTCCTGTTATAGAAAAAAATTTTAATCATAATAAAGATAATATTTTTAAAATATTTTTGTGTATACAAAATTTTAAACATTATGTAATATGAAGGAAAAAACTTTTCTCTTGTATTTTTTTTGTTAATGTTTTGAGTTAATATTACGAATTTGGCTCTTGTTTTTATTGCATCATTTAGTGTAATTTTATTCCATTTTATTGATTTTTTTCAGTGAGTCTAATTATAGCTATAAAAATTAACTTTGTAAAGAATAGCATTTTACATATTTTGCCAGTCAGACAGACTCTTAGAATAAATCGGGATAACAGATTAATAAAAAAATGAAGATAAATTGATAAAAGAATAACAAGAATAATAAGAAACAATATTTTACTTCCTCAAAATAATATATAGTACTGATTTTTTTATTAAAATACACCCTATTTGGATTTCTTAATTTAACACCCACTACATTTTAGTTTGAATTTATATATGTGTGCCTTTTCTGCTTCCTCAAGTACACAGTCTAGCTTTTGTTAGATATATTTTTCAATTCATATTTTTTACAAGATTTTATATTTCTTTCCGAGTTTAAATATATTCTAAAATTCCTAATGATGGACTCTACCACTTTATGTCTAGCAAGTTTTGTATAGGATTGATTTGTAGAAAATTACATCTACTGTTCTTTATCTGAAAGGTAGAGTGTACGTTACAAGATACTCAATTTTTTTTACTGATATGTAGCTTATTTGCAAGGATTTAAAGTAGTAAAATGATTTGGATACTAAGTAGTCTTAAATGAAACCCTAGTAGCTATATTGATTAATTGTCAATTATATTTAAATAACTATTATTTAAAATGTACTAATCAATATAATTGCAAAATTTAATGAACTAAAAGGTCTGATAATATGCTAATAAACTGATAATACGCTAGGTTATTCTTAAAATAGTCATTTCTAAATTTTCACACTCCCTTCTTTAAATTTTGGTTTAGTACTGAACTATACTTGTTAAAAAATATTTTTAGGCTCAATCCCTCACATGTGTTAACTTTTATTTGTTTTTGTTTTTTCTTTTGAGTTTCTATTTTACAATATATCTTTTAGAGGGAGAAAAAATATATGTTATATTTTTAAAAGAAATCATGAAATTGTGAAAGAAAGTGTAAATGATAATTTAAAAAAATTCATCAAAACAACAACAAAAATATGTGAAAGGCAGCTTTCTTCATCTAGAACGACTGGATTTTCTACTTTCATTGCTAGTAATTCAGACTTTCATTTTAGAATAAAAATGCTGTTTGATTTATACTGATTTGAGTTAACGATTTAAAGAAAACTCGATTTTTTTTAAAAAAATATGGAGATCAAAATTTATTACATTCTTCCCTTGAGGTTCATATAACATGTATAAAATACCTTTTTTCTGTGTTCTGAAATTATGATTGATACATAATATTTTGTAAATGGCAAATATCCATTAAAGTTAGGAATTAATAATACTTCATTTTATGCTTACGGGAATTGTCCTAATTGGAAATTTATCTCCATGTCCCTATTTCTAGACTATAAATTAGAAACACTTCCCGTGCGAATCAACTAGGAAGCAGAGAACAGCCCTGGTTATCCCATTAGTAAAATTAATTGATTAGGTGACAGTTTCTTATATGTTTAAATATTTTAACCTCTGTAAGTTTAATGCTCGAGTTTATGAGAGAGAATTTTTTTTATTGATATTAAAGTCAAAAAACTTCTCTCTAATCAATAACATTTTTCTTTCATTCATTTTTTCTTTAAGATCCCTTCTATCTCTTTTCTATTTAATTCCGTCTTTTTAATGATTCTTCAAAGTAATTTCTGATTTTTTTTAAAGGACTTTGTCACATTTTCTTTTGAATTGAGCTCTTTTCACGGGTTTCTTACCTCCACTTTTCTTCTTGATTGTGTATACCAGAAAGGATTGTATTATTACAATCATCATTTGATATTTGAACATTTATATATAACTTCACTCAGTGGCGCAACAGCCCATGATACTGTACCCAACTCAGTATATACGACCTTGGGCTTTGAGATGCCTAGCAGATGTTCCGATAAGGTCGTCAATCTGACGTGAAACCCTCAGTGCTAAGTCCCCAAGCAAGCTTGGTACTCATTTATTGACTCACAGCAGTAGGGATGAAAGGCCGAGTCAACCTTCCCAGTCCGGGAATAAAACCCGGTCTTGTGGAGTGGAAGGGCGATACTTTACCTCTTGACCACTGGGCTTCACTTAATATATAACTAGTGTTAAATTCCGTGAATTAAATGTACAACTAGTGTATTTTCTGAAGTACTATGAACTAGATAGAATTTACTGCTTTTCCAATTATTAGAACTGGTTGAGATTAGCCTCTCATTCAGTAAAAATAGTTCGAAAAACATTTAATATGCATAATTTTAATTTTTTAAAGTCCAGTGATGTAAGATTTTTTTAACTTATCAATTTAAAACATTATGTTGCACATTACTTGTTTTTTTATTAATATTGTTTGAACTAAATACAAATATGGAGATAATTGCGTCTTTAACTTCAAAACCACAATTAAAAGTTCTAGTTTTTACGAATGGCTTAAAATGAATACCTCTGTCAACTCGATAACTTAGATGAATCATATATTTTAATAACTTTGGAGAATTGTTATTTGAGCAGTTTTAATAAGATATCAGAAGAAATAAAATGCGACACTTTTAAGAAAGGAAGAAAACTCCTGATTAAATTAAAATGGAGAAAACCATCATTGATTTGCTTCAACACTCTTTATAATAAATACATAAAAAATATCACCATAATAACTACTGAAGGAATCATATATAATACGAATAGAATGAAGGAAGTGTGAACGAACGATTTAAGTGTAATGGAAACTTTACTCTTATAGAGAGTTTCTTTCTGTTTTAATATTCATTGATATTAAACAAAAGTATAATGACGCGTTATTTTTGGGTTCGATTTAATTATTCAAAACTGTCTAGCAAATGTAGCCGTATCATTTTACTGTTTCGAGATATGCCTTTTACTTCCGTTCAAGAGATAAAAATATTCTACATAATTATCTAACTAGATTTTTGAAAACGGAAGTAATTATACTTAAGTATTCGGTGCTTGCGAAATATTCATAAAATACTAGCATTAATCCATCATTCTTTATCTTGAACTGAAAACAGAAATACAGTATACAATAAACGCTTAAAAATATCTTGTTTCACAGCTAGAACTTTTTGATATTTTAAAAAGTTATATATTTGCTTTTAGAAACCGGAATTTGAAATATAATTTCACTAAATAATAGTTTATATAGTGAGATAAAAATCAATGCATTCCAGTTAAATGCAACTAATAATATAATCTTAATATAAAAGAAACAATCAAATTAGAATTAGTATAGTAAGAATAAAAACATTTCGTTGATTGAGTTGTTTTTTTAATGTCGCATCAAAAAGTAACATGATGGCTGTTGGCGATGGAAATCGTGCTTTTGATTCTCAATCAAAAGACGAGGAATCATCTGAGCTGACACCCCCTCTCCAAACTACCACACCAATGAGATGACATAAGAGCTCTTGACAGATTTAATGTGCATCACTCCCCTACACGACGGGTCTTCGGCGGTACTAGACTAGAACTCATAACACGTCGGCCACCAGCTCGTTACTTAGACCACTGGGCTACCGCGGCGAGATAATATGATTGTAGTCAAGGAATACGGAAATCATAGAAATAGCTGAGTGCGTTGTTAACACATAGTTTGTAAGCACAACTTTACCATATGCTTAATTGAAATATTTACCTAAACTATTCATTTATATTATTCTTTTATTAATTTTCAGTTGCAGCTTATTGAGAAGTGCTGTTTTGAATGAAGTCCTTGCAGTATGAAAGAGATATAATATTTAGTTTTAATATATTCATAGTAAATTATATATTTGATCATCCAAAAATGGATAATTAACACTAGATTACCCAAAGGAAGTCATTTTGACTGCTTTTTAATTTAAATTTTAAAAAAATTACATAATAATGAACAATTTCTTAGATTTTTTTAGAATACATTTTTTTCCAAGTGAAGAATTTTTTTTATTGTTAATGTTTACTAATAACTTGTTATGTAACTGCAAATAATATAAAATATATAAAAAATTTAGTTTTTTTTTAAAGAAATTTTTCTTCACACACTAATAATTCTTTCACAATGCTGTCGTTTTGACTGTTGTTGGGCAATAAAGGTAAATACAAAGTTTCAGTATTTCTTGTGTAAATTATTCAGCTTTTACAAAACTTGTATAAATTATAATACTGCAAAGTAAGTGGTCTCAAATTGTACATTTCTTTCACTATATTCTTATTAGAAGTATTTGTTTAAATAACAGCTACACTCTATGTCAGTGCTTCTCAAAGTTGCAATATTCGCGACCCAATATTCAATCCTAATTTTCATCGCCTCCCCCCCTCTTATACAATAACAATGTATTGAGTTCAATAATACTATACTTTGATGATACGACTTTGACCTCTTAAGCACCACGGCGTATATAAACGTCTCGCTAAGCCAAAGCGTTCATTTCCCCGGAAGTATATATACGCCTTTCCGAAGTATGATCTTTTCTGTGCACTTCTATCCATAAAATTATTCGGAAGGCTTTGGAATGCAATAAAAGAGCCTTTACAATGCTTGCGAAGGATTTACTTATTTCAGATTATTTGCTTCTCTTTATTCCTCCCCCAATACATCCCATATGCACGAGTACGAGGTTGGCAATGGCAAGTGAATTGCATCAGTTTTAATCGGCTGTTATGGGATTAATTATAAACCGTACACATTATCAAGATAAGAGTAAATTTTTGTTTTTAATTATAGATATGACAAACCCATGTTGCCACTGGTAATTAATAAACTTTTTCTTAATTTAGTATTGTTAAATTAGTTATAAAATACATTGTGTAGTACTGATATATTTATAAGTGTAATGTATCAATGTAAAGGGCATTTTTTCATTGTGTCAGAATGTATTCTGTTTGTTTATTTTCAGTAAATAAATAATTTTTTTTAAAATAATCTTTTGTTTTCGACTTTTCAACATGCTGGCGCCCCCCTCGTGGAGTTGTCACGCCCCCTAAAAAGGGCGCGCCCCACAGTTTGAGAAACGCTGCTCTATGTACAGAAAGGGCATTGGAGTGATTTAAAATTATTATTTGATGTTATGTACTTGAATAAAATACTTGAATGGATAATGCAACCAGGGCTTCAAATCGTCATTTTTACTCCTTTCGGAGTTTTCTTTCCGTTACAACTAAAAAAATACATCACTGTTCCGGTTTCCTTTCCGACAAAAATAGCGGATTTTGGTTCTGTTTCGAATTAATATTCTTATGTTATGTATATTTTATTATCTTAAATCATCTAGTTCATTCAAATGAGTTAAATTTGCCTTCTCCAAATAGTTTCAAGCGAAACTAAAATATAAAAATATCAGTGAACAACAAAACAGGAATTCGAGAAGCAAAGCTTTTCTTGTTGTTGTGACTAATGTCACTTGCCAGACAAAGTCAGATCAAGGCCCGCGAAATTCATCGTGGTAAATGGCTAAGATTACGTCCCGTCTTAGACGCAGTTTAGAGCACTATACAGGTTACAGTACGATTTGGCGTACAGTACAGTACTTTCGACAGTAATTTTTTGACGTCTTACGCGTCTTTTCTTTAACAAGTCCTTTGGGTTCTTTGGGCCAGAATTAATGGCAACTCTTTTCCGACCAAATCCAAGAAACGAGATGTGAAGAAAAGATGCAAATAAACGGACTTTAAATATAGGATTTAGAGTAAGTAGTATGGCAATGTAAAGGAATGTTAGAGAATTGATGTGCGTTGTAGCAGTTGATGATTATTGCAGTTCGTGGTTCAAGAGTGATTAAGTTCTACGTGTCGTGGAAAAACATATTGGTGTTCGACTAGAAGTTAGCCGTCAAGCTGCATCCCATTGCAAATAAAGACAAGTAGCATTACGGAATAATATATGGTAGGATTGATTACTTATTATTAGAATCGAGGATTAGGCGGTTCGCTTATTGAGATTGGTCTGAATTTTTTAGATTAGATCATATTATATATATATATATATATATATATATATATATATATATATATATATATATTGTGTGTTGCGTACTGAGTCATCGTAGATTCTCTCAAAAAATTATTATAATTATATTTGTTAAAAGTTTAAGTTTAATATCTTAATAAAGCCATATTAAGATAATGTTTGATCCTAGTTCTTTCGCTGATTCTACACCTCTAGCTCACGCTGATACTTCGAGAGATGTACTTCCAAGGGGAGGGACATCACACTTTGTATTAACTGTCAATAAATTTTAAACTAAAAATTGTGTAACTATACTTCAATCGATGGAGTATGGCTTAATGATACGTACTATTATTATAAGATCTGACTTGACATTGTTATTAACATTACAATTTGAGCTGAATAAGAGTGAGTGGTGCCGTACTTCATACATTTGTTATTGTGACTAATGCCACCTGCCTGACGAAGTCAGATCGAGACCCACGAAATTCATCCTGGCTAAGTGCTAAAATTTTAAGCCTTTCGTTAGCCTTATCTTTGAGCACCAGGCAGGTGACATTACGATTTGGCTCGGTTCTACCCAATTTAGAGGGAGAAAACCCTGAGGGTGTCAAAGTGCCTCCCACTTCTCTTCCACTTTCACCAACCACACGAGAGGACTTGCAGGTCGACGGTTATTTAGAGTACATCCATGCCGCAAAGAAACTATACATTTACAAATATCCATGTCTTTTCCAGAATTCGAACTCAGTCTCTACAGTTCCAAAAACCACTATACCGTTTGGGCGACAATCTGATTTATATTTTTATCATTAACAAAATTTAATCGAACCTAAATAAACTGACATTTAAAAACGAAAATAACGGCAGGTTTTGGGTACTTCATTTTCAAATTTTAAATAAAAAATTTTATGTCAATGTACTAATAAAATAAAAATTATACGTTGACGGCTATAAAAAATAATCGTATTATTATACATATTCTCTTCATCATTTTTAAATAATTTATTGTTGTTACAGCGTAACTGTTAAGTATTTCTAGGTTTATAGAATGGATTTCATAAACCTATAGCCGTATGAGCGCATACTAATTATTGTTATTTTTAATCCAATATAGTTAATATATTTTTTTTTCTAAAATTTTCATACATATTGAAGTTTTAAACTACTGATGTAATGTATTTAAAGTATAGCATGTGATTTATTTCATAGCTTTTACCAAATATTAGATTCTTTTCAAGAGATTTAAGTTTATTCTTTAAACAAACACATTTTACATGTGCTGAAATGGGACGGTAAACGTAATTACCTTATCATCAAGCAACAGCAAAGAAGAGAAATCCTTCTTGCATGCAAAAAAGAAAAGCACTTTTCTTTTCCTGTCGGGAAGAAAACAAACCTGCTTTTATTGTGAGAAATTGGCCGCGATTTCCCCTTCAGAAAGACGAAAATTCTTTAAAAATTTTATGAGAATTTCTTTTCTTTATATGAATACATCGCAAAAGTTGAATTTTAAGAGCGTGGCATTTTTATAAGTCAAACATACTTTCATGCTTTGTGTAGAACTGCAAAAATGGATTTTTATCACATTTTTTCTTGCTCCGAGAAAATATTGCCCATTTAAATTCTTATGCTCAGAAAAATTTACAAAGGCATTTTTTATCTTTACACTGTATAAAAATATAAATAAAATGTATTAAACTGTTCGTTATAATTTTTTTCTAGGAGTACTTATCAAATTTTTTGTATGCTATAGTATATATAAGAAAAAAAAACATTTTAAAAGAAAATATTTTCTCAGAAAATATAACTTTTCTAAGATTTATTTTCTCTTTTATCAGTAATTGATATTTATTGGTACCTATATGTTTGTATAAATTTACGTTATAACCCTGCAATGGTCAGAAGGTTTGACTATTTATTAATGGTGCACTTTGCACTTTGAAACAATACAAGGGCTACTGACCGTGGGCATTACAATTTATATATATAACAAATGTTATTTTTTATTTTTTTTTATTTCTAGCAGCAACACTTAATAAATACATCATTCGCTGGAGTGAAAACACTCCGCTCATGGATGGAGTGACACACATAATACAAAAACACAGATGGAGTGACAACACATAATACAAAAAGGTAATAAAACAAAGATTAACAAAAGAAGAAGAAAAGAACAAGTTACTCAAATGTCAATCAGAAAATCAGTCAGATTGCAGAGCTTGTAACTGCTTTCTGACCATCCAGTATTTATGGAAGATGTTATCAGAGACAGCAAGTCTGAATCTCCATGTGCTGAGCATTCATTATGGAATTAATTCTCTCGGAATTAAACACAATTTTGGGAGAGAATCTTATTTATTTTTCCATGTAGAATTTAATATATAGCACTTAGAAACGTTGTGTTAAGTTTAAAGCATTTCTAAAATATCATTTTATAAACATTCTATTTTTCATATTTTCCCAATTTTCTTTTAAGGGGAAATACTTCTGAAAGGAATAACTGCAGAAATTTAAATTTTTGTTTCGACACATTAAGAAACTGGGATGTTTTATACTGTAAAATTTAGCTCCTCGCTCTCGTGAGCTCATTCATTCCGACTTCCCACTCCCTTCCAGCACACGCGTCCGTTACAGAGAGCAGAAACCTGATGAAGAAAATAAAAGCAACCTCAGAACATCGTCTCATACTTTAAATCTACAATTCCCCACATTATTAACTATCAGCAGGTGACGCGTAGTTCCGCTTGGGAAAAGAAACAAGCAGCAATTGATCAAAATGTTGAATTTAAAAGTTTTTCTCAATTTACAGTTTTTCCATCTTAGTTGGTTTGTCTTACGTGGGCTAGTGAAATTTTGACGCTTTTTTGCTTGAAGGATATCGAAATAAAATTGAACAGACATCGTGATTACGGGAACAATCCTGAAAAAAAGTGACATAGATGCCGTGTTATCGTGCCATTGGATTAAGGCTCAAAATCACGGGACCCATCAACAAGAGCTTTTGTAATGCTTTAGAACCAGGGTGGGCATTACGTCGATCGCGATTGACTGGTGGACCACACACACACACCAAGACAATTTGGGGAGACAACCTAAAGATTAGCAGTTAGTAATTATATATGGAAATAATCAAGATGGCTGACAGTACGCAGGCTATAAGTAAGCAGACTAAATCTTCTACTGACTATAATTACGAGAACTAGCTTTATATAATATTGTTTTATTTTTAATACATTTTGAATTGTTTGATAATAAATGCATCATTAGATATTATTATATTTGTGACTATTGCTATTATGTTTGTGTTTTTTCGTTTCGCTTTAAACACGGTTTCAAAAAAGTGAATTTTTCATTTTACATACGTAGAAAAGTACACACATTCCTTATTTATTATTAAGTTAAAATAAATATTATTGATTTTTTCCTTACATCATCAAACCAACGGCACCGGGCAGTAGACGCAGTCATGAATTTTTCAAAGGGGACGTGGTGTGGTGGTCTAGGGTCGAATGTCTACCATTCTTATATCCTACCCGAATACGCTGCCAAACATATTTTTTTGGCATCTTGTGAATTGCCAGAAACAAGGAAGAGTAAGAAATAAATTATTGAATAAATAATTAACAGTAATTCATAAAAAAATTATTAATAATATGTACTTAATTAAAGATTACGTACTATAGACATGGGATTATAATCGATCGGAAAAAAGGCATGGGCTACGGAGAAGGGTTCGGACTCTTGGACCCCCCCCCTTTGTGTGTGCCACTGGTACTGACTGGGTGGACCAAAACACCTTGAAAAAATTAGACGTAGCCCGTACCCTGGATAGTCTGCCCACCCCTGCCTTAGAATGTCACATTAATAAAATTCATATCGAAACGTGTTCACTTAAACTAAGGTAGGTCCAAGTTCTGAAAATAGAGATGCTGGTAAACATATCACATTTATGAGTAAAAATTTCGTTTAATTGAGGTGAAAAAAAATTAAGAATCTAATTTCTACATATTTGTATTATTATTTATTTATTCATTTATTTTGATACAGTTCAATATTTTAGGGTGAGATTTTTAAAAGATGCCTTACGATTAATGTAATTAGTAACCAAATGCCCTTCCCAAAATATTTTACAATCAAATAAAAGAAATTTTAGGTTTATTGAAATATTCTTCCGGTTGAGGAAAAAGGCAAGAAGCAGCGTCAAGTAAGAATGCTGGTGAATATTTCAATCCCAAGGAATTTTGTTTATTTTTTTAGCTTTATGTTTTTCAGTCTGCAATATATGGTATCGCAATTCCTTTTTGGATTGTTATTGATTCGAACTTATTTTACTTGATTACCAAGGCATTTTCAATATTGAAGCAGATGTATTAATTTCAATAAATATTATTATTTAAAAAGAATAAAATTATATAGTAAATAATTTTATAGATATTTACAATGTTCATTAATAAATATAATAAAAATTTAAACAAAAGAAATAAAATATACTTTCAAGCTGATCTTCTAAAACTCGTAAACATAATTTTCCAAAAAACATTGAATATTTAAAAACTTTATATTTATATGAATAAGTTCAAAGTATTTTTTACTAACATTTACAAACAAGAAGTGAGGTATTGAAATTTTCAAAATGTTTGAATTGAATGTGTATTTTTTTTATTATTTTTGGGAGAAATATTAATGAAATGATTTCATAACCTGTTTACGCAGTTTTGAGGTAAAAGAAATAAACAAAACTTCGTGGCAGCAATTCGCGATAGAATTAGAAGTTAGACAAAACTCATTATCTTTGTATGAGTTTAGTAATAAAATACTCTTATAAAGGCATATTGAAATTGAACATCCTTTTCATATGGTAGAGACATAATACGGTGGAATTTATTTGTTTGCAAGCTGATGGGAACTTATTACTGTTTATCTTTCTAAACGTTTTTTGGATTCCCTGACATTAATTTCAAAAGTAAACTTGAGATGGTAATTCAAATATTTTAAATCAAAAACTGAGTTTAAAGCGAATTGTAAGTGAAATATTTTTTACCATGTTTTAAAGATGTAAGGGGTAATTTTATTGCCAAAAAATATTGGGAATGGAATAAATGTAACACTAAAAACAAGAAAAATACATTATGCGTCCACTCATTTACCAAAAGTCCTAAGTAAATAATGTATTTTCCTTTTATAAAAATTATATAATGGGTGTTTTATTAGAGGTATAGAAATTTAAATTCCAATAAAACAACGATGTATTATTCGATTGAAATGAATTAGTTTTATTCGAAAGATAATCTTGTGGCATTACATTTTAAATATGATTTCTGGCATATGACTGCCACGGCTGGATCGGATGTAGTCCAATTTTCGATGACTTTTTCCAACATTTGTTGCCGTATATCGGCAATAACACAGCGAATGTTGTCTTCCAAATGGTCAAGCGTTTGTGGCTTATCCGCATAGACCAATGACTTTACATATAACCCCACAGAAATAGTCTAGCAGTGTTAATTCACAAGATCTTGGATGCCAATTCACAGGTCCAAAACGTAAAATTAGGCGGTCTCCAAACGTGTCTTTCAATAACTCGATTGTGGCACGAGCTGTGTGACATGTTGCGCCTTCTTGTTGGAACAACAGTTCCTGGAGGACATCATAATTGTTCAATTCAGGAATGAAAAAGTTAGTAATCATGGCTCTTTACCGAGATCACCATTAACTGTAACTTTGTGGCCTTCATCGTTTTTGTAGAAGTACGGACCAATGATTCCACCAGCCCATAAAGCGCACCAAACAGTCAGTTTTTCTGGATGTAACGGTGTTTCGACATACACTTGTGGATTAGCTTCACTCCTAATGCGGCAGTTTTATTTGTTGACGTAGCCATTCAACCAGAAGTGCACTTTATAGCTAAACAAAATTCGCTTATGAAAATCGGGAACAACGAGCAATTTCGTTTTGGGCCCATTCGACGAATTTATGCCTTGCTTCATCATATTTAAAATGTAATGCCACAAGATTATCTTTCGAATTAAAAAAATTCATGTCAATCGAATAATACATCGTTGTTTTATTGCAATTTAAAGTTCTATACTTTTTATAAAAACACCCTATATAAACCCTTCTTCTTGAAATAAGTTTAATTGAAACTTGTGTTCAAGATTCATATGCTCACATTACACTGGTGTGCAAAAATTAAGGACGAGACGGTTTTTTCAATATAACTTTGTACAAAAGCTTTCCAAATCAACACATTTAATACCGTAAGATCCCTAATACGTAAGAACATGTGTAATGTAAGCAACACTTACTAAAAGAGAAATCAGAGGGATAAAGAGAAGCCTGATTGAAAAAGTAGCATGGAGCGCAATGCGACTGTAGGTCGAAACATCCCTGTGATGGGTGTCCAGCAAGAAACATCCGGTCTTTAGTAGGGGATATGATCTACCCTGACTGCTAGGCAGGTTTCAAAGCGTCTGCCCATGCTGACAATGAGGGAGTCAATGAGTTGTTGAGGCATTGCTACCCATTCGTCTTGAAGCGCCAATCGAAGCTCCCGATTCGTTACTGGTGGTAAGGTACGAGCTGCCAAGCGTCTGCCTAGAAAATCCCATACATGCTCGATGGGATTGAGATCCGGAGATCGTGCCGGCCAATCCATACGTTCAATATCCTCACTCTTTAAGAGCTGTTCGGCAGCTACTGTGCGATGACATGGTGCATTGTCGTCTATGAAAAGGAACTGTAGACGCATAGCGACTCTAAAAAGACGCACATATGGAAGAAGAATCTCGTTACAATAACGGGTCCCGTTGACTGAACCTGCGTCGAAGATGTAAAGGTCTGTACGACTACGAAGCATGATGCTTCCCCAAACGAGAACACCGCGACCTCCATACCTGTCTCTTTCAATGATGTTCGAGGGATGATTGCCGCTTCCCCGCTCTCTCCAGATGAGTATGCGATGAGAATCGCTACTCAAACTGAATCTGCTCTCATCTGTAAAGAGTACTCGTCCCCATTCATTGTCTCTCCAATTCCGGTGTTCTCGGCACCACAGAGAACGCCTTCTCCGATGGGCAGGCGTTAAAGGTACACACCTTACAGGGCGTCGTGCAAACAGACCACCACCGTGCAGTCTTCTGGCCACGGTAAAACGCGATACCGGTCGTCCAGTCGCATGTGTCGTGTGTCTAGCGATTTCTCCCGCTGTCTGCCGCCTGTTTCTTCTGGCCTGTAAAACAATGTACCGGTCATCTGCGGGTGTGGTTCCTTCTGAACGACCACTACTGAACCCCCGGATAGCTGTTTCTGTAGTTTGAAATTGTCTCCAAGTCGTGAAACGATGCTGTGAGCAATTCCGAACTCTGCAGCCACACTTGTCACACTGCGGCCTTCCTCCAACTTCCCAATGATTCGACCTCGGGTAAAAGAATCCAGATGTCGTCTAACAGATTGATTATTTGCCATTTCTCGCTGAGGCAGCAACTCGGTTTGATTTTAACTGCTATACGGCGTGCAATCTCTTTGCCAGAAATACTTATCTTACACCGACAACATGCTTTATACTACTCTGACACTCCCCCATTACGTCTACCTGCATATCTGCGCATGAGCTACCGTACATCACCTTACTTAATCTCCTGATTGGTCTTTCTGTCCGCTCTGCCTCTTCGTTCAGCTGATATGCTAATCTTTCGACTTCGTCCTTAATTTTTGCACACCAGTGTATGTTTTATAGTAGTAATAAAACACTCAATACATTGATAGTGAGATTATCGAAAATTTTGCTATTAGTAAGATTTTTTTTGAATGAAACTATACATGCCACCGTTAGATTACTCGATAGCAACTATATATATGTCATGATTTTAAAGACAGAATTAGATTAAAGTTTAAAAAGGAGATCTTTATTCAATCATTTCGACATCTCTTCTGACACTGAGAGCAGGGAGTAATAAAGCACGCCATAAATTTCGTTTAAAATAGATAACACTTGAAAAACATGTGCTAAGTATCGCGGATTTGAAGAGAGTGTTTGAAAGTTAATGCTGACATATGTTGACTATTAAATCTAACTCTCGGGGGAGCCTGTATTCCCTAGAGAGCGCGTCCCCAGATGGCGGATAGGGGAACGCTTTCAGTGGTTTCCACTGGAGGTAGAAGGGAAATAATATACCTTCCGTGGACCAACAGGTAGAAGTCTAACCTCCTAGAGGCTCTGGCAACCCCATCTTCTATGGACAGTGCAATATTGATTTCTTGTCTTAATGCTACCGCGTCCGGGGTAACCGACACAACGAAATCTGCAGTCCGGGGCTCCGTTGTAAAATATGCTATGAGGACACTGAACTTTCCACAACTTAATATCAATGGCACTCAGAAAAAATGTGCCGAACTTTCAGATATTCTCAATGGAAATAACATCCATGTGGCTTGTTTGCAGGAAACAAGGTTAAACTCCAATTTACACTTCAACGTTAAGGGATATACTACTATTAAGAAAGATAGAGTCTCTGGAGCTGGAGGAGGAATTGCTTTTTTGGTAAAAACACCTGAAATTAAATATATAGAAATCCTCCCAACCTCAAACACCAGTAGCAGCACTGAGGCATAAGCAATTAACATCCTGCTACCCAATCATATTATTACGCTAGTGAATGTGTATCTTCCTGACAATCCACCCATTGATACAAATATTCTTCAGGATCTCACCTCTACATCGGCCGATACCAAAATGATTTTGGGAGACTTTAATGCAAGGAGCCATTCCTGGGGCTGCAAAATTCTTGATTCCAAGGGTGATTAATTGGAAAATCTTGCAGATGATCTAAACTTGACTATTCTCAACACAGGAGAAAACACTTACGTCTCAAAAACAAATGGCACAGCGTCAGCTCTTGACATTTCTGCTATAAGCTATGCTTCTGCAAATAATGCTCACTGGAAAGGTCTTGATGCCGCTATTAGTGATCACTTTCCGGTTCTCACTACCCTCCCGATTGTTCAGGAGTCCACCAGGCAAGAAGAGTGGTCGTGGAATTTCCGCAACGCGAACTGGGAAGGTTTCAAGCAAGAATTGGAGAACCTTTGTTCTGACTAGCCGAAGCACAATGATGCAGAAAAACTACTCCGTCTTTTCACCAGCTGCATTCAAAAAGCAGCAAAACACCATATCCCTAGAGGGAAATGAAGAAACAACTAGATCCCGTTTTGGAAAGATCACAATATCAAAGATCTAATTCAGGAAAGAGACTCCATTGGTCAAGAGCTCCAAAGGAATAACAGCGAAGAGCTCAAACGAAATTTTATTGAGGTCAGCCATAGAGTGGAAGAACAGATTTTGGAGAGTAAAAAAGAAAAGTGGACTAAACTATGTAGAAAATTGGAAACCCAGAAAAGAAACAACGCAATACTGGAATTTGTTAAAGGTCCTCAATAGTTCATACATATCAATGCCCAAAAAACCTCAGTCAAACGTAATATCAATCGATGGAGTAAATGCAAGAACAAATAAAGAAGCAGCAAATATGCTTGCAAAATACTACGAAGTCGCAAGCGGGCTAAACTTTGCGGAAGAAGACAGATTACAGTACAAAAAGTATAAGTCAATTACTAAGCATAACAAGAATCATTGCACCGAGGATGTCTTCATATCTGATTTTACCCTTGAAGAACTGGAATACGCTATTCGGCGCCTAAATTGAAAGAACTCTCCAGGACCTGATGTTATCTATGGTCAAATGATTGTGCACTTTGGATAAATCGTAAAAAAGTACTTGTTCAACATTTTTATTACCTCCGGGCACAGTGGTAAATTACCCAGAATTTGGAAAAGCTCCGTCATCCTAAAGCCAGGATGCTACCAGCTGCAAGAGCTACAAACCCATCTCATTGACTTGTATACTCTGTAATCTAATGGAGCGAATTATCCACAGCCGCCTTATAAAATTCCTCACGGAACACAGCTGTCTTCGTTTCTATCAGACAGCCTATCGTGCCAATCATAGTACTGTTGACCAACTGTTTTACCTAAGCCAAACAATAATCAATGGTTTTCAAGAAAGGCCTCATGAGAAAACTGTTGCAGTATTCCTAGACCTATCATCAGCCTTCGACCGAGTTTAGCGACAAAAACTAGTTGACATTATCCATAGTTCTGGTATAAAAGGTAATGCACTGCTCTGGATCAACGATTTTCTCAGAGGCAGAAAATTTTCCGTTAGGTTCAATGGCGGGCTTTCTAAGTCACACAGACTCTGGGCTGGAGTACCTCAGGGCTCCGTGCTCAGTCATCTTCTTTTTCTTTTTTTACATGAATACCATCCACCCCCATATCCACCCAGACACGAAAATCGCATGTTATGCAGACGACATCGCCCTATGCCATACACATAGTGATATTGCAGTCTCAGAAAAAGCTTTAAACAAAACCCTGAAAGGCATTGCAGCTTGGGCAAAAGAGATCTCAAATTGACCATTAATGCTGATAAGACAAACTATTGTATCTTCTCCCCGGACAGACGGCATAGAGGCACTTCTAATGCAGATATTAAAATCGAAGACTACAACATCAAAAGAGTAATCTTCCCTACCTATCTCGGCTTAACCCTAGATTCTGAACTTCGTTTTAAAAGCATATTGAGCGAACTACTATCAAAGCACACAGAAAATTGAACATTCTTAGAAAACTCTGCGAAACTACTTGGGGATCAAGACCAAGAACCTTAAAAAATGCATACTCCTCTATCATTAGACCCGTACTTGAATATGCAGCCCCAATATGGGCCCCGAAAAAATATCCTCTAAACAGAAATTGGATTCAATTCAACATCGCGCATCTAAAATTATTATTGGTGCAGTTTCCCCAACTAACAACGAAAAAGCTGAAAGGGAGTGGGGTCTCCCTCCTCTTGAGTGGAGGCGAAACCTTGCCACTGTTAAGTTCACCAACAAATTACGATGTTACAAGGAAGATCAAATCTCCACCAGAGTATTCAATGAGTGGACATATACGAAAAGACTTAAAAGATCATCAACGCTACAACTTGATGAGGATATTAGAATCCAAATAAATTTAGAACATTCCATTTTGAACTTTATGCAAGAGCCTCCCTTCCCCAGAAGGCCTCCAAAAGAAAGGAAAATTACTCTAAATCTACTGCGTCCTTGCTCAAAGAAAGAAGATGCAAGAATTCTCAAACAGAAGGGCCTTGAAACGATAGAGAAAATCTCTCAGGAGAATTTTGCGGTTGCTTATACAGACGGCTCATCTGACATTTCTCTCAACAAGGGAGGATCTGGCATTCTCTTCCAACTTCCAAATAAAGAAAGAAACATGCACAAAATTAACACTGGGTTAATAGCGTCTAATTTTACCAGCGAACTTCTTGCAATTAAGGAGCGACTCATCCTGTATTCGACCCATCTGGAACTCTCGGGCACAACTGAAGGACTGGCTAATTTCTCCGACTGAAGAGTGGCCTTAGAAGCAATCATTAAAGGAAATATGAACATAACCTCTGCTATCAATGTCCTACTGGTAAGTTTGCGTTGCAGGGGGAAATCCTGCCTATTGCAATGGATTCCTGCTCACGTAAACATTGAGGGAAACGAGTGTGCGGGCTCCCTGGCCAAAGAGGGCAGAAATGATGATCAACTTTGTCCCCACATTACGCTTGCAGATACAAATGCGGTCGCAAATTACAGACATCTGCCTCATCGCTACAAAAAAACCCATCATTGTCGATTTTGATAGCTCTAGAAATCTTACATCCATAATTGAAAGACTAAGGACGGGCCATTTTAAAGGTATGAAGATCTCATCACACAAAACTAGAACTTACATCCCCTGCAAGAACTGCACCGAGGCCCAACTAACGCCAGACCACATCCTAGAATGTCCGGCCCTTACCCCGATAATTATACGGCTCGGAATGGTGCCACTGGCTTCGGAGCTACGTGAGGTTCTTTACAGTGCTGATGCGCCGAGACTTGCGGAGGTGGTTCAGAGAGCTCACGACATTATCTGATTGTCCCTGGACACGACAAAAAAAATTAAATCTAACAATCTAGAATTAGACATGTTTATTGGCTAGGCCATATGTTTGGAAGAATAAATGGGTGATTAGTTTGATACTGGAAGATGTGAACTGAGAAAGATGAGTCAAGTGCTAGATAGGGAATTTAATTTTTAATCTAATTTAATTATCCTTACATATATATATATATAATAAAAATAATCTATTTATGTTCATAACAGCCACACATGATAACTCTTCTAATTATAATCTTATTCATTTATACCAATTTCCTTACGCACTGTATAAAAGCCCTCGTGTAGCTGAACAGTGCAACCTTTATATTCAATCAATCAATCTAGCGCTGAGATCCATTTGATTACATCCGAACAAATTGAGGATTCGTTTGGTAGATATCAGTACTTTCAACTAAAGTTTTAATTTCTTTCTTTTACTTCAGCTTATACTATTTGTTCTAGCACCTCAGAGTTTAAATTTACATTTTGTCTCTTATTCTAGTTCATTAAACTCATTTTTGCAAATGTGTAATTTTTAAAGGTTTTACTTTACCTTTCTTTTGGGGTGGCGATAGCCAAGTGGTCAAGGTATCGGATTGTGGTGGGCCTTGTCACAAGTTCGAGCCCAGTTCCCCCAACGACCCGCCGTGTAGAGCAGCGATGCACCTTAAATCCATCGAGATCTCAGACGCCCTCCCGTTGGTTTGGTGTGGTAGTTAGAAGAGGGGGTGCCAGCTCAGGTATCCTCCACGTCACTTACCCGTGGTTCAAAATTACGTGGTCCATAGCCAAAAGCCATCATGTAGCTGAACAGCGCGACGTTAATATTCACTCACTCATTACATTTAATTGGTTTTCCAGACATGTTCCAGTCAGATTTATATTTGAACCACGGAAGATTCATTTCGTTCGAGTCTCTTAATTTACAGTAAAGATTTTTCTTAATTAGGTGAAAGATCATATCACTCATTCAAAATAACGCCAAACATCCGATAAAACGATTTTATTTTAAATTTTCAATGGTTTTATCATGTTGAAATGTTTGACAGAGATAGTACAATATCGTAAACTTTAATAATCTAGCTATATTAACATTTTAGATAGCATGCAAATGGACTAAAGCTGAAGATATAAAGAAATTAATTTATTTTATCGTACTTATTTGGCTGCAGTAGGGCCGTGGTAGCCTAGTGGTCAAGATATCTGATCGTAGCTAGCATGTCATCAGTTCGAGGTCAGTATCCCTAAAGACCAACCATGTATGGGAGAATGCCCATAAAATTTGTCGAGAGCTCAAACGTCCTCCCTTTGGTGTGGTAGTTAGGAGAGGAGGTGCTAGCTCAGATGTCATTCTCGTCACTTGAACATGTTCCAAATTTGCGAGGTCTGCCACCAAAAGACCTCGTTTAGCTGAAGACTGCGACAATAATATTCACTCACTCACTAACATGGCTGCAGCAGGCGAGTGGATGTGAATGAATCATTTTTGACGTTATTTTAGTCCTATCATGGAACAGATTTCTAAACACCTGCAGGTGCTTAAGATCTGCTATGTCAGGAGATGGATGCACATTAACCAGTTTACCCTGTCCGATCGGTTTCTAAAATCTTACTGGAACGTACGTATTATTGCAACACTACCAACATTCAAAATAATTCACCAAGATGGCAACCCCAATTTCGCATGCGACGTATGCACTGAATTGGCAAGTATGTGCTTTGTTTTATATAATGTCTCCAATAGGTTGCGATAGTACATAAGTACCATTGATCTTTTTATATCTGCGACGGATTTTATTATTGATTGTTTAAACTATATACATTGCGACGGGCTCACGCGTCTTTTCTTTAACATGTCATTAGGGTTCTTTGGGCCAGAATTAATGACAACTCTTTTTCAACCAAATCCTAGAAGTGAAGTGTGAAAGAAAGATGCAAATTAGGAAGCTTTTAAATATCAGAAGTTAGAGTAAGAGGGATGACAATTAGAGGAATGAAAAAATAATCCGTGGTTCAAGCGGTGAAGAAGTTTTGGAAAACGTTACGTGGCGACGAATAGAAATTATGCGTGATAGAGATCTGTTGAATCAAGGTACATACCATTGCACTCGAGTGATTACAGGGCTTCATCTAGGTGTTATAATAGTTACTTCAAACTACAGCAAGGTAGGATTGATTATTTAATATTAGTATCAGCGATATTATTGGAACTGAGTTTAGGAGAGTCAGTTATTGAGTGGTCCGGGTTAGGTTACTTTGTTATTATCTATATGTTATGTGTTTTGCCATCGTAGATTCTCTCACATAAATTATTATAATCTAATTGGTTAAAGCTTTAGGTTGAAAATCTTAATAAAACTATATTAAGATTATGTATGATTCTAGTTCTTCCGTTAATCCTACACCTCTAGCTCACGCTGATACACAAAGAGATAATCTCCCCAGGGGGGATTATCACAACATTCCTAAAAATATGTATTCTTTTAATATAAAGCCATTTTGGTGTTATAGGTATTTCTAAAATCATCTAGGAAAAAAGAGACATTTTACCTGTATGGTTTTAAACCATTAAGCCCATTAAGCATAATAAATTATGGAAAACCAATTTGGTGTCCTTAATGTTTCTCATGTAATTAATGGACACTACATCACAATAGTATACCAAAATTCAGAAACAATGATGTCCTTATTAATACGTGTTCACTGCTGCTCTTTGTTGCTACTCTGCATTGCACAGTAATAAGCTTTCTTTATTAACAATTTGTGTTTTTGTGATGACAACAGGTAGAGAAATAATTTGATTTCGTTAAAGACTAAAATAAGTAAACTCCTTTTTTTTGAAAAATAAAAGGTATTAGATGCGTTAAAGGTTCGGGGAAACGAGAGTAGACGTGAAGGTGGGCGGTTGTTTATGTGACAAGCTGATATCGTATTTTGGAAGTTTATTTTCGGTTCAACTCTGTTTACTTGCTCAGAAAGCAGTAAGTTGATTTATTTATTTATTTTTGGTCTTTAATTTCATATTCTTGCAAGGAATTGGGAAGCAGAATTTTGTTTTTCTTTTACTTAAGCAACTGGACTCAAGGTGATTCTGGCAAAGATTTAGATATCCAATGTCAAAAAAACACTTAATTGTACAGATGGCAAATAAGATGGATATCGGGAATGGGAATATGAAATATTTTCGCACTCCTACGTCTGAAAAGGAGCTCTTATTATGAGCCGGGTAAAGGAAAATAACAGAAAAAATTATATTTTAGAAAATAAACAAAAGCCGTCAGCCATACCCAAAACTAACCCGCAACTACTATACACGGAGATAAAAATCAAAATTTCCAGATACGATCAAATTTCTAATATGTCATTTACTAGAAATGGAAAACTACGATTTGCTTCTTCGGATCTAGTCTGTGCAGTGCAAATGTTACATTTGGAGCAAATATTGAATTTTTCGGTTAATACAAGTGTCATATGGGAGGGTATTACATCTCGCTTCTTATTATACGAAATTTCTACTAATATATCCTTCGAAGAATTATCTGCGGAATTACAAAGTAGTAATAATTTTGAAATTGTAGAAATACGCGCAGATTTATTAAATCAGGGACAAGTCCTGAAGTATCTCCTGTTCTGATTACCATTCTTGGAACGGTTTTGACAGAAAATGTTAAAATTTGGTGTATCAATCATAAAATTCAACTATTCATTGACAAACCTAGACAATGTACTAACTGTTTCACTTTTTTGCATCTATCTCGATCTTGTCAAAGTCCAGTTATATGTTGTAATTGCGGTTCTTCTCATCAAGGACCGTGCACAGTAAATGCGAGCTGCACTAAATATAAGGGCAATCATCCGGCAAACTCCTCTCTTTGTCCCTTGTTCATAAAAGAAAAACAAATTAAAGAATTAAAGTGTAGGCAGCATATAACACTAAGGGAGGTGCGACGACGATTTTGTGAAACTACTTCAGAAAATTTTGCATCAGTTCTTAAAAAAAACACACAAGAAAATATTAACATTCAGGAAATCATTGATATGAAATTTGATAAAATAATGACTGCTCTCCAAACAGTATTAGAAAAACAAACAGCATTCATGATGGAAACGTTACAAAACTCAATGGAAAATATACTTTCTCACGTATGTAGCAAAATGGATTCGACGACGCGTTGTTCTCCCCCTGGAAGAAAGAAAAGAGCTTCTGACGCATTAAATATCCCCATGGGTCCAGTTCTAGGTGGTTCTGGCAAAAGTGGAAAACTTAACACTGAAATAGGGTAAAAACATCTTTATATATGTTCTCATTTTCTGTACATATGTTTCACTTCCTGTACGTTAATACAATTATGTTTTTCTTTGTTCCTCAAAGGGGAGGAATTTTTTTTTTTAAATTTCGGTGAAATATTTTCTTCTTTTCTTAATTTATGCATTTTTTACAATGGAACTGTAGAATCCTTCAAAATAAAACCATTTGCTTTAACATCCCTTCCTTTTCGCAAGCAGATATCTTAACTTTCAAAGAAACTTTTTTATCAAATGAAGACAGATTTAATATTCCAGGAATAAAGATATAAAGAAATGACAGACAAAATAGACCTGGAGGTGGTTTAATAAAAGTCGTTCTTTTGAATGTTTCTGCCCAACACACTCCTTTTAAGTCCGCACGAATAGAAGTTCTGGAAATACTTGTTGTTAAAATAAATATTAAAGACATTTCTTTTTATGTTATAAACATCTAGGCACCGCGTGGACTAAATTTTACTATAATCAAATCCTTTCTAGGATCTTTAACAAATCCGTTCTTCATTTTTGGCGATTTTAACCTGCATCATCCGATGTGGAGATCAGATAACAGTTCCAGGAACGGTAATATTTTTGTCGATTGGTTAACTGAATCAAACTCAATACTCCTTTACACAACAGTTCCTACCTACAGAAATTCTGCGAGTAAATCTTCTTTAATCGATCTTACAATTTTTTCCTCAAATTTCTCTGGACATACTAATTGTTATGTGTCAGATTATTTTTATAGCGATCATAGCCCAGTAATAACATAGTTTTCTCTACTAAAGCCGAGTAAAAGATTTTTAACAAAAATAAACTGGCAAATAGTGAAAGAATAAGTGCAATTCAAAAGGAAATATAGACAATCTTACTGATAAAATTCATAGTAATAGTAAAGAAGTTAAAATTTCTAACAAATCTTTCCCTCCATGGTGGAATGGTACTTGCCATAATTTTTATAAATTAAAAAAAAAGTTCAGGAAAAAAGCTACACGAAGCATTTCTCCCTAAATATGGATCAAATACAAGCAATATGCTAGTAAACTCAGTTTTCATATCAAAAATGCTAAAATATTGTACTGGGATAATATTTGTAACAACGTTTCTATAATCCAAAGATTTATTTTAATAATCATAATAAGCTCTCCTCCTCTTAAAATATAGATCCTAAGCATAATATTCTTCAAATAAATAATAGAATCATTACTCATCGTCAAATTCAAGCAAATATTTCTGCGGATTTTTGCATCTAAAACCGCCCATCACGAACCAATTCCTCTGGACTTTTTCCGCAAAGTGGATATCATTCTTCATAAACATTTGCATGTTTCTGAAATTCACAGAGCAATAACACTTCCTAAAAATTCAACTCCTGTAGCTGATCATATCACATCATATTTCCTTAAAAAGGCTTAATAACAGTAATTGTGTAGAAATTTTAAGATATTTTCAAAATCTATTTGATAATGCCAATAGTTTCAAACTCTTGGAAGCATACAGTCATCCTCCCGATTCCTAAACTATGCAAAGACAAATCTCATATTTCATCTTACAGACAAATAGCACTTACTTCCATCTTTTCAAAAACCTTTGAAAGAGTTCTCACCAATAGATTAAGCTACTTTTTAACTACAGAAAGAAAACTTTATCCTCAACATTGCGGTTTCGTCCCTTTTAAAGAAAGCAGAAGTGCTATCAAAAAGCAATAGTGGATGCAAAATTGCAAAAGAAATATTTTGTTGTAATAAGTTTATATATATATATATATATATATATATATATATATATATATATATATATATATATAACGCGCATACGATTGAGTTCACATCGACGGTCTTCTCTTTAAATGTCTGCAAATCGGTATAAAGGAAAAACAGCTATTTGGATCCATAAGTTTCTCGCACATCGTTTTTTTCAAATCAAATGGAGGGATTTCTTTTCTCCAAAATAATATCTTTTCAAGGTCTTCCCCAGGGTAGTGTTCTCTCTTCCCTTTTATATGTTATCAACATGCATGATTTTTTGAAACCTTGGAACATGACACCGAATGTTTCATTTACGCTGACAACGTTTTCATTTACTGCTCACATCACTCTCTAGATTGCATACACAAAAAATTGCAAAATATGCTGGAAAGAATTTCTCAATGTTACAAATATTGGAAACTATCTCTTAGTCCAGATAAAAGCACAATAGCTGAGTTATACAATAAAAGAATTAATACGTTTCCTATTATTTTATTGGAAGGGCATTCACTACCGTGGCAATCCTCTATCAAATATTTAGGAGTCCACTTTTCCAAACGGATCCAGAATGTTTCATTAAGAAATCAATTAAATAGCAAGGCATTGAAAAAAATTAATAGCCTTAAGGCTATGGCCTACAAGCATCATGAACCAAGAGCTGCAGATCTGATCAAAATAGTAAATAATAGTATACGCAGTGTTTTCCACTACTTCAGCCATATAATAAATAAATTGTCTGACAACCAACTGTAATCTTTTAATTTCATTCAATCCAAAGCCCTCCCAATTGCATTAGGACTTCCACAATGAACTCCAAACATTGTATTTTTAAAATTGGCTGGACAGGAAATTTTATCAGACAAAATACGAAGACTGGCAAATAAGTATTTCCTTTCTCAAATCTCTAATCAAACCTTTTCTCCATTATATAGCAATAACCCCGAGTCTCTGAATTTAAATATTATGGAAGAAGATAAAAATAATATTATAAATATACTAAATCCTTTGAATGCTATTAGAGGTCAAATTATCCCAATCCCCAGAATAACATCTTTTTCAATTCTCCCATGCAAAATATATGTCGATAACTTCAAATTTCAGGATAAATATTTACAAATACGGATTATAAGGGGCTTATTTGATGATACAAAAGATCTAATAGCTACTGATGCTTCCAATACTGAACAAATTACATCAATTTCAGGTATTACGGAAAATTCCTCTTTTGCCTAAATAATCAATCCCAATAATTCTATTTTCACAGCTGAAGCTCTGGCTATCAGCCAAGATTTAGATGATCTGTCAGTTACAAACAAGAATCTGCTAATATTATCTGAAAGTCTCTCTGTTCTCTCTGCTCTTCAAAATTATTCGATCAAATCTCATAGTGCCATCCATAAATTAACTAGCAAGATTTTCATTCTATTGTACTATAAATACCAGATAATTCTACTTTGGACTCCGGTACATTCAAATATATTGTGGAATGAACAGGCGGATAATCTCGCAAGATCTGTAACAGAGTCTAATGTTTATATCGACTGGATCACCTCAGAAGACATCAACAAAAATATATCAAGATAGTTTTAAAAAAGCAAATTTTAACTTCTGTTCAAGCAGATATTTAGAAAATTTGGGCAATATTCCAAACATATTTTCGATCTCTAAATGGACAAGTAATAAAAGAGAAGAAATCCTATGCACTCGAATCTTCAGCAAAATGATCATCACTCCTGGACTTTTAAGAAAATTTAATTTATCAGACAACGCAAACTGTAGATTTTGTAATTGCTTAAGCGATTTGGACCACATCTTGTTAACCTGCTCAATAGATACAGTGGTACAAACAATTGAGGATACACCTTACTTTTACTTGATAAATCCAACTTTCAATCGAAATAACACATTAACTAGAAGTGCAAACGTGTTTTTATTTTCACACGTAATAAAAGGGTTAATTTACAGTAAAAATAACGAAAATTAACAAAAAATATCTAAAATTAAAAGTTTCACAAGTATTTGAAATAAACATAGGCAGATCTTTACCTCAAAAAATTGAGGATACACCAATGAGAAATGTTTGTTTAACTACCACTAGATTTTTTTCTACTTGTTACTATAATAGCCTAAGTTTGGCCAATTTTATCTTAAACTTTTTCGACTGCTACTTTTGTCTTTTGAAGTTGGTAATGTGAATTTAAAGTCGCAATTTTAAATGGAAAATGGGTTCTCGGAGAGAGACCAGTATTTATGTAAGAAAATTTAGGATTAATTGAAAATAAAAGTGGAAGAGGAAGGAAAAGTATTCTGAGTGATGTAGCCAAAAGGAAAGTTTTGAAAGATATCAAGATTGATCCTAAACTAAGTGCAGTCAAACTAGAGCTGCAGAAACTTCAAGTATAATGTGGGCAGAAGTGTAAGTGCTGAAACTGTGAGAAATGTGATTAGACATGCTGTATATAGCAGTCTAGTAGTTAGAAAGAAACCTTTCATAAACTTACAAAATCAGAAAAAGCGTTTGGAGTTTGCAAAAACTCATCAATTGAAGACTTTTGGAAGAAAGTTATATTTAGTGACGAAAGTAAATTCAACATTTTTGGAAGTGATGGCCATAGCACCGTTTGGAGAAAGCCGCGTACGAACACCGCTTTGGATCCAAAAAGTTTACATCTTACAGTTAAACATGGTGGTGGCTCCGTCATGGTTTGGGGTTGTATGGCTTCAAATGGGGTTGGGAATTTAGTTTTTATAGACGACATAATGGATCATAAGCTTTATATAGATATACTCAACAACAATCTTAAAGAAAGTGCAAAAAAATTGGGTTTAGATGGAAATTTTATTTTCCAGGAAGACAACGACCCCAAACATACGGCACGTAATGTTAAAATGTGGTGTCTTTTTCATTGTAAACAGCAATTGCACACACCACCGCAGTCCCCTGACATCAATATCATAGAAAATTTGTGGCCCACACTCGAAACAGCGGTCCAAAAACACCAAATTAGAAACAAAGTCCATTTAAAGCAAGTGTTACAAGAAGAATGGGATAAAATATCTCCAGATACCACCAAAAATTGGTCGAATCGGTACCAAGACGTTTGGAGGACATTATAAAAGCCAAAGGACATGCAACCAAATATCAACACTGTCTTTGTATGTGATATATGTCACACAAATTTCATTGGTGTATCCTCAATTTTTTGAGGTAAAGATCTGCCTATGTTTATTTCAAATACTTGTGAAATTTATAATTTTAGATATTTTTTTGTTGATTTTCGTTATTTTTACTGTAAATTAACCCTTTTGTTACGTGTGAAAATAAAAACACGTTTGCACTTCTAGTTAATGTGTTATTTCGATTGAAAGTTGGATTTATCAAGTAAAAGTAAGGTGTATCCTCAATTGTTTGTGCCACTGTACATTCATCCTCGAAATCAACTAAAGCATTTTCTTAAAATTGATCCAAATTACAACATTACTTTCAAAGAACTATTGGAGAAAGCTTTGTTAAATAGATTATCATTCAGATATTTTATCCAGAAAATGAAATATTTTGATATCTATTAATTTATAAAGCCTTTAGTTTTTCAGGGGATAATAGTCTTTGCTGCTATATACCCCACAAAACCTGAACTGATGTGTTAAAGTAATTTTGTATTGACTGTTGTGAATTAAAACAAGAAAAAAAAATTAAGTCAGAATTTTTACTTAGATCAACAAAAAAAATTTATTATTTTAGCTAGTTTTTATTAAATATTTCCTATAATATAAATATGTATATACATAGGACAGAATCACAATATTAAGTATTAATTAATTTTTATTAATTATCATCCAAATCAATCGTGTATATAAAATTTCAGTTCAACTGAATGCTTTAAAACGTCAGGAAAAAATATTTTAAAGTTTTGACCCAAGTCGCTAAAAATTAAATTAAAGTGACTGTATCTGCAATAGTTTAAATAATTTGTTTGAGGCAATTAATTTAATTAATTATAATTAAATTATCGTATTTTTGTCTCAAACATTAGTGCGTATAAAATTTTAACTCAATCGAGCGCTTTAAAATGTATTTTATTAACGATGGAAAACTCCACGAAGATAAAAAAAAAAATAAAAAAAATTAAGAGAGGGAATGTAAGCTAATAGTAGAGGAATTGAATAAATACTAAAAGAGCGGAATATACCTGTACACTTCTCCAAATCGCCTACCGTATATGATGCTTATCACGTACAATATGTACCAATAATTGCTTCTGAACAATTTACCTTCAGTAAGAGATGTGGAAAAACGTAAATTGCTACAAATTGATACCTGGATTGTGAATCAGTTTCATAGAGTACTTATATGTTGTGCGTCTTTTTTTCCATATATATAATGCAATACTAAGTATCAGACTTCTGAAAAGGAAATCAGAAAGCGTTTACAGGAGCTCATTGATCAGTTTGATGAAATAAATTACGAGCGATTAAATAAATATAATGAATCACATCACTTATTCAATACATAAAGGCATTAGACAAGCCTTTCGAAACCAGATTGGTCATTGTGTTACATGTGACTAAAAAAAATAGGAGTGATAAACTTTTATCCACTTTTCATCGTAACGAAAACGTTTTAGAAGAAAAGAAACCAGGCCTAAAACTTTGTTTTATATTTAAATTAAAGACTGAGTAGATACGATAGATTAACTAGCTGCCACATATACATGGAAAAGAGGAACAAGAAAATGGTATATTTTATTTATTTTTATAACGTGGTTGATCTAGCTTCAATTAAAATTTTTCTTGTCTATATGGATATCAATACTTTTACAGAAATACAACGCGTTTTTAAATATATCTTTTCCTAAAGGGAAAATATCTTATAGAAAATCAAAACAATATTAGGAAAAAAAAGGAACATGTCAGTAGGAATAAGCAAGAAGTGTTACTAACTGCAAAAAATTCTAATTTCACGTGTGAGAATATCTGAATGAAGAAGGTGTAAATAATGTATATACCTCTAATAAAATAGAAATAGATCGAGCTGCACATAATATGACATAGGCACTTCTACAAATAATATATAAATGTTTATTACAAACCTAGTTTATCATAGAAAACATTACCAATAATAATGTAATTACAAGGTGTAACTAAAGCTTATGAATTATTACGTTTTCCTTAATATTTTCAAACTTTTCTACGGAATCAACAGACTGTTTGTAAGCGAATTAAAGTGAGAGAAACAGGGGAAGAAGTGGGAATTTGAATGAACTAAAATACGCTAGTTACAATTAAAATTACTCTCATGACATGAAATTAACTGTATATAAAATTTTCTTAAGACCTAGAGTAAATATTTACGAACTGGAGAGATTAGTCCCCCACAGATAAAACGTGACAGTTTTTCAACAAGGTAGAAAGGTTAAAATTGTTGAGAATTAAACCCTTTATTGTCATGATGTGAAAATTTTAAAAGTGGTTACCAGGTCAGATATATTGTATTTGTCTCTTGAAGATGGATTAGAAATATGAGGTACATTCTCAATAGCCCTTGACTTCCTTAGAGTGCAATATTAATATATAATCAATCAGTTAATTAAACGTGCTCGTGTACAAATTTTATTCAACAATTCAATGTAATTATCAATGAATAATCTATGAAAAGTATCAACAATTTAAAAGATTCAAATATGTTTTACAATATCCTTCTTTTATCAGACGGCATATTTTTTGCACATCCTTTTTCCCCAAGTCAGAAAATGTTCATTTTTCCGCTTTTCCATATTTTCTTGCCAATGTTTTAAAGTCACCATCTCAGATGCATCTTGGAAATAATTCTAGAAATTCAGCGATGAAAACAGTGAAGAAAATGAGCGACAAAAGTAGTTTAAAGTTAAACTGTAATAAGTTCACCAGTTTTTTTCAAAAATAAAATTTAAAAAAAAGAATATATCGCTTTTTCAAAGAGAAAAAAAACCTGCCGTAACTTCTGAGAAGTTGCTGTCTCTACTGTGTGATAAGAAACTTGGATTTCAATATCTCTTTCAAAGAGATTTCGATTACGTAGTTCATCCAACAGTAGGCTAAACTTTTCTTACTTCTTTCTTTAGAATTTACTCTATTTCTGTCATCTGTCGCTTGCAAATAGCTGGAATTTGATCCCAGGCAATTATTGAAATAGATTTTTCTCCAAATGCTGAAACACATTTACAGAATTTCTGAACATATGCACAGGAAATGAGTTAATATATATAATCATATGACTATACTTCATGTTAGTTAAACTCCAAAGAAATACAATATTTATTTTGATTTTAGGATACACATAGCAATATTTAATATATGATTATGTGTCTATTTTCTAAATGAGAAATATTTTAACTAATCAAAACTTGGTTTTATTGTATTTCTTATGAATATTCATTGGATCAGACTACGTTCAGATACCTTTTTTTAGCTTTTAAAAAATCCCTTTATTTTTTTTTCATTTTTAATTTCACTTTTATACACAATAATATAAAATACAGTTAGAAATAATATGTTTACTTAACATTTTACAAAAATTTATATTTTTAAAGACATTTTAATCAAATCTTGGATTTTTTTTCAAAAGCTCTATTTTGAAACATATTTTATAATATCCTTGAAATAATATTTGTGGCAGCAAAATTCTTAAACACATTTCTAAAGAAGTCCAAGCTTTAAATTATTTCTTTTGAATCAAAATTTATAGCTAATCGAACTTGCAAACTATGAATTTTCATTATATTTTCAATACTTTTAGAAAAATATACAGCTATAAAATAGCTAAGAAATGTTTAATTCCTTAGCTTGTAGGTCATTCCCTTGATAACTCAAGTACTAAGATTTGTGTAAAACTTCATACAAGTATCTCAAATAGGGTTTTAGAAATAATGTTTGAAGTATCATTTAATTTACAAAAAACATAGTTTTGAGAAAAATGCGTCTAAATTTTACGAATGCAAATTTAAAACAAAATATGACAAATATATTATTAAAACTCTCCTTATCTATATTTAACACCGCCTTTCCATCTAAAGGTCTCAACATAATTAACTTTACATCAAAAAAGGCTGGAGCAATTCCAGACGAGCTAACATCCTGCGTTCTGGAAACAATCGAACAAAAGTATTCCGCGAATGAGTGGCTGCATATTTGTACTGACGATTCATACCTACCTGTAACAAATGGACCCGGAATGGGATGGTTCGGCTGGCTGGACTCATGGGACGTGGGAAGAAACACCATGAATTACAATGGTGATGTCTCGACTATCTGTGAAGCAACAACACAATTACTATCTGCTGGTCTTGCTCCTGCAAAAGTTGTCTTCATCGACTCCCAATGTGCAATTCTAGCCTTAATCAGTAATAAACGAAATGTGACTGTCTTAACACTGCAGTGCCGAGCTAAAATTGTGGAACTTATTTCTTATGGCTGGACTGTGGCCTTACAGTGGATCCCAAGTCTTGTTCGGATCCCCGTCAATGAGGGAGCCGAGTCGTCTCAAGCGAAAGTTCCCTTGACCCTCAGAATAGCAAAGAACATTATATCCACATACATTGACAAATGTACTGTCATGAACCAAAAAAGCGACCTTAGAAATCCATGGGAAGCCCTGGCCACTGTGGGACCTATCCTGAGGCACCTGGAGAGAATAAAATTGTTGCCCGCTTACGCATATTCACCAGAAATGACTTTTTGGGAGTATACATCCACTAGCTGAGCCTGGCTGCTGACGAGTCCTTTCCGCTCTGCAACCTTGCAAGAAGGGATGGTGTCCACTTGCTCCAATACACAGAACTCAATGTATACCCGACTGGTGACATCGTCAGTCGGTACTAGGAGGCTTGGGGTCAAATGATCAAGAAGCGAAGAAAGAACGACAATAAATAAAAAAAATTTTTAATCAGAATGTAACGATTAATTGCAGTTAATGCCTGACTAATTCCTAAGTGAAGAATCTCGGTCTGATTTTTTTAACAAAATGCCTTTGAATATTCTTTTAATCGGAAGCCCCTAGTTCCTTCTTTTTGTCCTTTTATTTTAGTCCATCATCTAACAATTTTTTATGTGGCAATTATGTTATAAAACAGATCCAGCTTTCCCGTCTTTTGTTTGTGTTTAGTTTCATTTCCAATGAATTCAATTTTTAAAATATGTACTTTAATTTTATAACTGAGGCTATATTACTATTTACATAAGTAATAACTATTATTTAGCAATAAATATTATGCTCCAATCTCATTTTTGAACCTTTTTGCCTTGTCGAGTCATACGAATACAATACTTCGGGTATTATGGAATACTAGGCGTGAACCTTTAAACTGAAGGACAAAACATGGCCAAACAAAAGATGACTACATTAATACAAACTACAATTCATTAAGTGTCCATTATACTTAACTTCAATGTTCTACTCACATGTATACATGTAGTGAAGGAATATTCGATCTGGACACCTACTGTTCCTAAAACGAGTATCTTAGCCATCACGCCAAAACGATCGTCATTGCGTGGTGGCTATTATTGGTTTATATCAATATCACACCGCCACACTACTCCCATGCCAGTGATTCGGTGAACAGATGAACGAACGGTACCATATTCGTGGCGAGTGTGTGAGCAGTTGCTTCACGCTTGCCACGAATATGGTATCGTTCGTTCATCTGTACGATGGGTTTGTGGGTTGCGTCATTCGAGTGTGACGGCTTAATTGCGTTTTTTCCCGGACGGCTTGATTGCTTTTGTGATGGATAGATGGCGCCACAACTGCTGCGGTTCTCTTTGCACGGCAAGGGTCGTCAACGAAGAAGGATTTGGTCTGTATACCTTCAGCTCGATTTTAGCCACCACGCCAAAACAATCGTCATCACGAGGTGGCTATTACTGGTTTATATCAATATCAGACCACCACGTAAATAATTAAGTTTGAAAACTTAATTTCAAACCTTTTGAAAATCGCAAAATACAATTTGCTCTATAACGAATGGTACAGCAACAGCAGGTGGTCAACTCTTACTGCAATTCTTTGTGAAAGTGTTTTTTCAGCAGGTCAAGATTTCCTTTTGCGTTATTAGCTACAAAAAAAGCCAAAGCCTTGGTATTCCATATTACCCGATTCTTACCCACAACTGGCCATAATTTTTTTTCTTAAATCTAAGTATTATTTTAAACACATATTTTTTTTTAATAAAATTCTTATAATTATTGTTTTATCCTATTTAGAATATTTAACTTGGAAAAAAGTAGAGGAAAAATAATGAATCAAAGGGATTGTACTTATCATGATTCAAGTGAAGGGAATTCCGAAGGTGTAGTTTTGCCTGATGAGAGGCTGATCTATTAGTAGAAAATGAAGATGAAAAGGTATAAATGATACTACAAAGGTATAACACCAGATATTACAATAAACACATGTGAAGTAAAAGCTGGATCACAACTTTTTCCGATGTTCGATAAGATGGAATCAGACTTTTCCCTCGATTTATAACAGAGAAAATTGCGCAAAATATTGATATGATGATTGCAAATCTAAAACTCTTATTTTGTGTTCTAAGTGTAAAATGTACTTTTAAATTTAGTACGTAAAATGTAAAAAGTAATTGTTTTGAATAATTATCAAGTACACACACATTTCATTCATTTTTAAAGAATATTTATTAAAATAAATGTATTTGGAAAGTACTTTTTTATTGTTGCAGTTAAGTGTTGAGATGCAAATATGTGCATATCTCAACGAAAAAAACTACTTATAAAAATGTAATTATTTCCTCTCATTTGTACTTCTCTCTTTCTCTCTGGCTGTGTGTGTGTGTGTGGTGTACTATTAGAAATATCAAATCACTCAAAATCGTTCTTCTTGTTTAAAATATGTCAAGTCTGAAGAGGTTAATAGGATTTTCCTCGATTTTTTCAACGGAATTATTATTCTACGGTTTATAGCTTTCTAGATATAAAAATGTGCGTCACAAAAAAGTAAAATAACATTCTTTAAACTCCAAAAAATATCGAAACATGTTGGGGTTTTTTTGCATAAAATTCATTTTACTGAACCTATAATTTAGCACTATATCACAAATATTGACCGAATAATGCTACATTGTTTTCATCGTATATATTTTACTGAAATACTTAATTTTAAAACCCACTTCTCCAATTTACATCATCAGAAATCCATCTCTTTTTTTCCTTATAAAATCTTAGAAAAAACGCCGATCTCAGAAAAATTAAACTCCTTAAATCTCGGCATTAAAAAATCATGTTTAAAATCCCCACTTTCGAGAATCTATTTATCTCATGAAAGTATTTTCGCCACATAAGCCTCTGTTGGGAATTTTGCCGTCGTAGAGACGAAAACCATGTTAAATTTTCTTGTGATAAAGCAAGTAAGCCTTCTTTTATACTTTTTAGAAGAAAAAAAATCTTTTTTTTCTTTTTCCAAAGTGATTTCTTTTTGAAGCCGTTGTTTGACGATAAGGTAATGATGCGTTTCTTTCAATTTCATAAGACGTAAATTTTGTTTGCTTGAAAATCTTAGAATAAGTTAAATATTTTGTATAAAGTAAAATATTATTTTGGAAAATAACTGGTTTTTATATATGTTCAAATTTTACATTTATACAATAAATCTTACAGTAAAACCTCCTGGAAATAAAATCAACAGCATAGTTTTAAGTAAAAAAATTAATATTATTTTTCAAATGAATTCTCGGTTATTCGACAGACTATAAATTCCTCATTCTAATGTTTTAATTTCTATAAAACATTATAGTAGCACAATTGTGTAGGTTTGATACAAAAGAAGTTATTTCAAATACTACTTTCAAATTAATTTTCCGTGAAATATCTTTAGATCCGACGAGTATGGAGGAACTTTTCCTGTGACGCGAAATAAGCCATGACAGAAAAAAATCATTTGATAGCCGGACTGACAAGGAATTTCTCTCCTTGCTCAGTTGTGTAGAAAGTGTAGGTGCCTGTCCGTGAGTAGGCAGTATAAACTTGCCTAGAGTGAGTGGAAACATTTCTTTAGCTAAACAAATTAGCTATGGCAGTAGTAAAAGAACTTGATAATTGGACCGGTGGGCGATTCTTAGTGGATCACCAAAATTGTTCTGAAACTCATATATCCGGACATCTAGATTAGGAATTCAAACTAACCTCAAAATAACAACCATTAATACTTCGGACCGAATACAGTTTTGTGCAGTATATATATAGTGGCACTTTTTTTCATATTAAAATCAAATGCATTCATGATAACATAATAGAACTATTTTTCTCACTTTACTAATTAACGCTCAATTATGAATATTTTTGATCGTGATTAATACATTTTGGATTTCATTGAGGTTAAAAGCAGCCCAACACCTCCTTTAGTCCAACTTGCAATAATATTTACTTATGATCGTAATAAAAATACATTTTTTCTTTATGTAAAATCAGGTTGTATTTCTGCTTACAACACGTATAATTAAAGTACAGTAATACCCCAACTTATGCGATAGGCAGGACCGAGTGATAGCCGCGTTATTTAAATTCGCGTAGTTTTAGGGGAATAATTTCAAATATAAATTCATATAAGTTATTTTTAGTTGGGACCGGAAACAGAAGAATATATTTAAAAAAATGCTTAGAAAACCTTAGAAATCACAAATACAAAATTCAACGCCGAAATTATTTTGATGTTTGCTTCATAAAATCTATAAAAGTTGTCCCCAAGTTCAAGACTTGTTTCTCACTAAAAATTTCTTCATAGCTGCTAAAAATGTTTTTATTCCTTGTTTTGTTCAAAAAAAATTCCCTCTTCGTTGGGATCTACATTTTCTAAAATTTATAATCCTTCTTAAATCTAACTGAGGACTTTTGTCAAATTCCCAAACATCGTTCTATCTTCTGTTGAACTAGGTCTAAAGACGGGGTAAGCATTACGTAGATCGCGATCGACAGGTGGACACCTAAGATATTTAGGGGTGACCGTCTGAATACTTTAGTAGTTTTTAATTATATACGGAAAGTTCAAGAATGGCTTAAGTATACGCAGACTAAGTCTTCTACTGACTATAAAAAAAAACTACCTTTAGATAAATTTTTTTTATTTTTTAACATATTTTAAGTTGCTTCACAATACACTGCTGGTCACCGTAAATGAAACCGCAAAAAAAAGAAGAGATAGCACAAGAAAATTTATTTTGTAGATAACATGTTGACCCAGAGTATCAAATGATTAAATTTATATAGACTATTGTGAAGTGTAATTTCTGCCAGAATCAGTAGCCAAAGTAGCTGAAATTGTTGGAGATCACCGCTGCTACACGCCTCAGTGATGATTCAAAGAGACTTTGGATGTGTTTTTAGGGTACAGCAGACCAAGCAGCTTCCACACGTTGCCAAAGTTGATCTGGTGTGGCAGCTGGGGATGTAATCTGGGTCAATCGTTGAGCAACCATGGACCACAGGTTTTCTATCGGCGAAAGATCCGGAGATCGAGCCGGCCAGCGAAGCAATTCAATTTGGTGATTGACGAAGAACATTTGGACAATGCGTGTCACGTGTAGTCGCGCATTATCCTGTTGAAATATTGCTGTGGCCAAGCCCTGAAGGTAAGGAAGAACAACTGGGGCCAACACCTCAGAGATCTAGCGCTGGCTGATTAAAGTACCGGCAATGCGTACTAAAGGAGTGTGAGAGATATCCAATACCGCCCCATATCATAATATCCGGTGCAGGACCAGTGTGGCGGTGCATAACGCAGCTGTTCAGCATCCTCTCTTCACGGGCTCTCCAGACTTGAATCCGACCATCGTGTTGTTGCAGACAGATGCGTGAATCAGCAGTAAAGACTTTTTTATTCCATTCTGCTGCCCACATATTTCTTTCATCGCAGCATTGGCGGCGGAGACGTCTGTGGTTCTGCGTCAAGGGTAGACCAAGCAATGGTCGTATAGCGGACAGACCACTCTGCTGTAAACGGCATTGAATGGTACGTGCTGACAATGAATGATTCGTTACAGACTCAATGTGCTGAGCCATGGTTCGTGATGTGACTGAGTGATCCGTCACTGTTATGCGCACAACTTTCCTGTCCTCACGTGAAGTGGTGCACTGAGGTGGATGCGATCGACCACGTCGGTCCGTCGTACCCTCCTGCATCCAACGGTCACATATCCGCATTACAGTTGTTTGGTTTAGTTCAACACGACTACTGATTTTCCTGAAAGATAATCCACAATATCTCGGTAGGCCACTATTCTTCCTCTGTCAAACTCGCACACTTGATCAAAATTTGATCGTTGTTTTCTACGAGTATGGTTCGAGAAGACACAGGGGCCCTAGTGAAGATGCTACATTTGCCTGGATGGTGGCCGATGAAGCTGTTGGCTGTACGCGTGCATGTCTTAGTATGTGACTTGTTTCTCGACGACTGGTCTGTCTAGGTCGTCTTGAGCCTGATCTTCGTGTAAACGATCTTCGGGATCCACTCCTCACAACCCAATCAGAGCAATCTAATTGACGAGCTTTTCGCCTAGCTGACCACCCAGCTTCCATCATGCCGATGATTCTCCCCCTCTCAAACTGCGGCAGCTGCTCGTATTGTCTTCGAAAACGGCGTAATGACATGTCTACCTCAGCTCATCCTTTGTAAACGATTCAGTACACTTAAACAAGCTTTGGTTACCTGTTTTATACTCCACGGAGAGCGATGTTAAATGCCCTCTTCCGGCTGTACGTAATGCGCAATCACGCTACTTTTCTAATCATTTGCATTTCTCCCAATATGTACCTTCATGCAAAGTTTCGTTACTATCCCACAATTATTTCTTGGTGCGCTTATTTTTTTTTGTCCATGAGTGTATATAAGTTGATATTTTTATGCACAACTTTTTTATATTTTGAATCTATCTCTTTTTTTATTCTTGTTAAGTTAAAAGATGCTAACAAAATATTAATACATTCGAACATCCATATAATGAACATCTATATTTCGAATTTTTTTATAAACCGAACTTTTTCCTTGAACCAAGAACATTCACTATTTCTTCGCAAAATAAACTCTCAATAGCAAAGTATATTTTCTATACAACGAATGTTTTCCTTTGTGATTAATTTTCACCCTATTTCTAAAGTATTTCTGAACATTTTGAGTTATTGTCTCTTTTAACATATTTTATGGTGCTCAAAAATCTTTAAATGGTTTATTTAGATTCCTAACTGGCCGAGAGAAATATAATTCTGGGCGTTTCATTCAGAATTGCAACCTTTAACTCCCCATTGTCCAGTTTACAAGAAACATCTTAGATATCACCTTTCACCGTTAGTAGAGTTATCTCGTGTCTCCCTATCCTTGAACTAGTCGCCGTTCTTTTACAGTGTCGGCCTGTCTAAGCTAAATTACAAAACTATGATTCATCGAATTGTTGTTGAAAATTTTTAAGAACATGCGTCTATAAAGAAAGATATCAACAAAGCAGTTTTAAAGTGGATACACACAATGCGAGATAAAAATGTTCCGATCTCTAGACCTTTCGTAGTTTAGAAAACTCTTCAAATTACAAAGGCATTGGAATATGATGAATTTGTAGGTAACAAAGGATGGTTCGTAAAATTTAAGAAAAGACACAGAAAAATACACATTTTGGTGTTTTGCAAAGACATGAGGCTTATATTATGAAGCATATCATTTTTTCAAACAAAACTAATTTATTTTATGAATAATTAAATTTCAGTACGAAGGTGGTGATGACATGCTTAGAATCTCTAGTTCTAAATTTATGTATGTTCAAAATTACTTGTAAACTTGAAATTAGAAAATGTGCTTAAAATTCATTAATTTTAATATAAAATTGTTTTTTTAATGTTGAAAATACAGTGTATTCTTAGATATTCTTTTTCCTTCTTTTTCTTTCTTGCTTTTCGTTTATGGGTAAGATATATAAATTAAATATAGTCGAACCTCTATATTACGAGCCCCCATATTACGAATTGTTCTATATAGCGAATTCTTTTCTGGAACCAAGAACATTTCACGATTTTCTTCGTAAAATAACCTCCCAATAATGAAGTGCATTTTCTATATAACGAATTTTTTCTCTTGTGATTCAACTTTTTCTCTCCCCTTTTTTAAAGTATTTCTGAACATTTCAAGTTATTCTCTTTTTCAACACATTTTATGGTAGTTATAAATCATCAACTGTTTTAAGGTGCCTAAATCACTGAGAGCAATAGAATTCTGGGCATTTTATCCAAGAAGTACAACCTTTAACCCCCATTGTCCCATTCACTGGAAACATCTTCGATATCCCCTTTCACCATCAGTGGAGTTGTCTCGGGTCCTAGTGTTCTTCAACTAGCATCCATTCATTTGTAGTGTTGATTAGCCTCGTTCTTGCAGACAAAATTATCAAAATTTAAGTGCTTGAGCATCAAAGAAAAATATTTAATTCTTCAAGAAAAGGATAAAGGCGTCAAGAAACTTTTCCTTCTTTCTTTTTTTAATAGATAAGATATATAAAATAAATATGTATTAACTTACAAAATAGTATGAATATTTACTTTCCTTAATTATACAGCATTTATGAATTTAAAATTTGTTTTATGTGGTTTATAAAAAAAAAAATTGAAAGATGAAACACTATATAACGAAAATTTCATATAACGAACTATTTTTCGATATTTAGTGACTTCGTTATATAAAGGTCCGACTGTATATATTAATTTTAAAAAAGTTTGTGAATAATTACTTTTTTAATACGTAAATTTTATGAATTTAAATTTTTATGGGGTTTTTAAGTACATTGAAATATTAACCTATGTATAACGAATTTCCATATAAAGAACTTCTTTTCGGGACTAAGCGACTTCGTTAAATAGAGGTCCGACTGTACCAGTTTTCAAATTATGTGATATAAAATATATGGAATGATCTAAACAATTTTATTAAGTCAGGATAGTCAAACAAATATGAACATTGTATAAAATAAGAACATTAATAGATTCACATAAAAAAGCGTATGCAATTGTTGGTACTGTGAGAAAAATATTCAGTATCCGATGCAAGTTTTTAATTCTCTCTGTGCACGCTACGATTCATAAACTAAGAACAAACAAAATATTCAACTTTTTAATCTGATTTTCAATTCATTACCTGAAAGCTTGGACTTGTGAACTGGTTAAAACCTTAGCTCGTTTTATAAAAGTGGTATTTTTTGTTAAAAAATAAACTTTAATTATATTTAATTTCCAAGTGAAGCATAATTTGTTTTTCTACTGCACTATCATGATGTAAATATATTGTAATTTGTTTATAAATTCAAGGAAAAAGAGAAAAAAAAGGTACATATATATTATTGGAAAATACGAGCAATGCTTAAATAATATACAAAAGATATATAGCGCAGTAAGAAGAATTTGCATGTTAATAAATTTAAAAACATGTAGACACCAATATTATTTTTACATCAGAACACATATTTTTGTTGTAACTCAACGGCAACATTAAATCTTCTTAAATAAATATCCTGTGCATATAATATGTTAGGTATTGAATTTTAAATAAGCACTTAATGCACTTGTATTGATTCAATGAGGTATTTTTTCAATCAGTTATAATTTCTAGACCAAATAATATTCATTCAAGAAATATGATGATTTATTTTTCTTAAATGTTATTAGCTAAAAAAAGTATCCTAATGAGTTACGTTTTGCATTACTTTTCTATTTTTTTACGTATGCTGAACATTCCGCACGTTATAAGTTAGATTTCTCTTTATTTTATATTATCCATAAATGAAAACTTACATAAGTTTTTCATTGTATATATATTTTTTTTATTTTTCTTAAGTTTATGACCACCTTTATATCTAAGGTATGTTTTATTTATTTCTAAAATAGTAGTATATTTGTATACCTCATTAAAAACCTGACTAAAAATTTATTAATCAAATCTTCACTATGTGAAAACCCGAAAGCCTGGTTGTGAAATGCTTTAGGGCTTACGCAAGATTTAATAGAATCGTTTTGTATCAAAACTTCCGCATTTTTCACTCCTCATGTTATTCAGTTGCCTAATACCATGAGATATAAGTAACAAAAGCAGCAGACGTCTGCAACTGCCCAGCAGATCTCTTGAGTAAATTAATGAAAAAAGTTTCTCATATCGGTTCTAAAAAGAAAATGTTTCTTTTTGTGTGTTTTTTTCGTCATGAGACTCTTCATTCCTTAATGAGATGCTGAAGTGATTTAGAGATCAAATGCAATCCAAAACATTCGTTGTACAATATAGTGAGAAGGCGGGAGGTTTAAAGATTAAAAACAAAGCATCCGACATGAATACATTTCCGCATACAAAAGTGTATGGTCAGCTTAATGAAATCGTTCTTTTAAAGGTTCGCCTCGTATGTGTTGTTCGGGCGGTTTATACATGAGAAAATGTTTGATAAAACAGTCTGTATTTTTGTAATGCATTAGCAAATAACATTTTTTCTTCGTAATGTCTATTCTTTTTAAAAAACTGCACCAGTTTATGTAATACAAACATAACAATTTTGTCATATATTGTGTTTTTCTTCACATAATAGAATATTTTATTTAGTCAAAATGTTCCGCAAAAAGTTTCAATAAGAATGAAGCTTAAAACTACTTTTTTTTCCTTTTTACTATCAGAAAATCTAAAGGATATATTAAAGGAAAAGACAGCTTGAACAGTCATTGTGCCGAAGTATAAATAATATTAAAATTGTATATACAGTCGGACTTCTATATAACTAAGTCGCTAAATCCCGAAAAAAATTTCGTTATAAAGAGGTTCATTTTTCAATTTCCTTTATAAACAGCATAAAACAAATTTTCAGCTCATAAACACTATATATATAAAAAAAATTATTTACACTTTTTTGTAAATTAATTTATATTTATTTTTTATATTTTACTTATAAAAAAAGAAAACTGCAAGGAATGTTTCTTGACATCTTTATCCAAATCCTGAAGAATTAAATTTTTTTCATTCATACTCAAGCACTCATGTTTTGATGTTTTCGAGCCACGAGAAACGAAGTTGCCATTACGACTGATCAACACTACAAATGGAGACTATTCAAGGGTATAATCAAGGAAAAAGGACATGAGAGAACTCCGCTGAGGGTGCAAGGGGATATCAAAGATATTTGCAGGGAACTGGACAATGGGGTTTAAGGGTTGCACTTTTTGGATGAAACGCACAGAGTTCTACTTCTTTCGTGCAGAGTTAGGCACCTAATAAAACCCGTTCAATATTTATGACCACCATAAAATGTGTCAATAAAGAGAAAAACTTGAAATGTCCAGAAATACTTCAAAAATAGAGAGAGAAAAATAGAATCAGAAGAGAAAGAGTTCTCGTTATATAGAAAATGCACTTCGCAATAGGGAGGTTCGACTATATTTAATTCATCAACACACTAATATATATATATATATTCATATATTATATAGCATTGATATCAATGATATTAAAAATTTTAGAAAAAAGTATTTAAAATCTTAATATTAATTTTAACAAATTCAAAACTCTCATAGATTTTGTCTTAAAAGAAAATTACATTAATTTTAATGGTTCATTATAAAAAAAAAAAAACAAAATAAAGGCCTGCCACAAGGAGGCCCAGCAAGCAATAGTTTGCCTAATTTATACTTACACCTTTATGAATATAATTTTATTATTAATAATGACTATTACATTTTTAGATATATTGATGATTTAATTATTTTTGATAAAAATGATAATTTAAATCCTAATATTAATTTTTATCCGGCTTGCTTCAACTTAGATAAAATTAATAATAATCCAATTAAAACTAATTACCCAGATGTAACATTGTATATTAAGGATTTAAAATTACATAGTAATATTTATGATAAAAGAGATGCCGCTTTAATTTTAACATTCTGCAAGTGCCTTACTGGAATTCAAATTTATCAATATCTATATATAGAAATATTATTTTCAACTATATTTATCGTAATAATGTTTTAGTTAGTGATAAAGCTGATATTTTTTTAAATATTAATAACTTTATTAAACAATATTTTGAACATGATTATCCTGCTAACTTTCTTTACAATTATATTTCTAATAGTTCTCAATGATATACAATTTGTATTAATAACTTATTGACATTGATTATTACAGATATTTTTAAATAATTGTACAATTATTAAATAGATGCTGCCACACATGTTTAATAAATTAATAATATTATTTAAATATTTCTAGGATTCATTTATATTTTCCACTAATATTTATTTCAATATATATTTATGATTTTTTAAAAGTATATACATATATATATATATATATATATAAATTTTATTTTTATTATTCTACTAGCTGGTATACCCGTTCTTCGCACGGTAGAATTTAAAAATTAAAAAATACATTTTGAAGGATAAAAAAGTTTTTAATGAGTTAATTTTACGTGAATTGTATGAATTAAACAAAAAAAAGTTTTCTACATAACTCAGTTGAACAAAAAATCCATGTTTGTTAAATTTTAAGTCTTTAGATATAATTGCTGATTTTTTTATTATTGTTATTATTATTTATGACGCCCCGTAACTTTCTTGTGGGTCGATTTTTGAAAACACCTACCTGCTCAGCAAAAGTAACACATTGTTACAAATTTTGTGTAATAAACGCTAAAAATAGTTAAATAATTTTTATCTGGATGTGTAATACGTTAATATTACTTCCTGATGCATTTATTTTATGTTAAATAGCTGTTACCCGCGACTTCGTCCACGTGGAGTTTAACAAAAAAGTGTTTATTCAATTCACAGAGTTTACGAAAACTTTTCTTCTACTTTGTGAATCTATGTTTCTTTTTTGATTTATTTTTTCTTTGCTTTTTGTTGAGCAAGAGGTGAAAGTGACGCATGACCTTTGACACTGTCGATGGGGTGAGGACTAAAACTTTTAGGATCAAAATAGATCTAAAAAGCAAGTAGGATGAAACGCGAACACAAACGAAGCCGCAAGGAAGAGGGTGAAAGGGATGCATGGCTATTGACAATGCAGTTAAGGACTGTAAAATCATTAGGATCAAGACAGGAACGAGAAATGTCGCGAATGGCAGCAACTACTTAAAGAAAAAGGTTTGATATAACTGCTAGCAATAAAATAATCCCTATTAAATAAAAAAAATCCCAATTGAATAAAAATAGTCCCTATTGAAATAAATAATCCCTATTTGATTCGGATATTGCTCACTATATCATTGGTTTTAATTTTATTTTCTCGGAATCCTAATTTTTTTTTCTAAATTAAAAGTAGCCTAAGTTATTCCATATAACTTTAGCTATCTGCAGTGAAAGTTTCGTCAAAATTGGTCCAGCCGTTTCAGAGATTAGCCGGAACAAACAGACATACAAAAAGACGGATAGATAGACAGACAGACAAAAATTTTAAAAATTCATTTTTTCATGTAAGTACCAAATATACTTTTAAATGCATTTAGTAAAAAGCTGTTAATTTCAAATTACAAACAGACACTTCATTTTTATTTATATGTATATACATCATAATTTAACTGTTTTCCCTCTCTTGTATTTGGCTTGAAACATAACCAGTTGTTGCACTCTCGAATTAAGTTTTACTATTTACGTTTAGAATCGAATTTAAATCTATACTGTATGAATACTAGTAGGCTATAATTTTATGATTTTATTTATAATATTTAAATTCCTTCTAAGGTTATTCTTTCCTTTCCTCTTAGTACGTAGTTTGACAAACTACATGTGAAGGTTGGCTAGCCCTAAAGCTTGTTTTAGCCTGCAATCCTGGTTCCTAAGGCCAGGAGTTTGTTATTGTACTACTTTGCCTATTTCTTCCTATTTAGTATAGCTATCTGTGTATTTATATATATATATATATATATAATATAAACTTACTCTGATAATCTAGCTTAAAGTGGAACAGTACTTAAAAAAATAGTAAATATTGAAGAATGACATATGATAGTTACAGAGTATTATACAATAAAAGATTCTCAAACTAGATAGGGCTGAGCCAAATTGGGATTAAAAATATTTCAAGGTGCCAAACAACCCACTTTTTTGACAATATTAACGAACAGAAATAAATTGCAGAAGAAAATATACAGCTAAAATTATGTACTTCCCTTATAAATATATAAATAATAAAATATTTATTGTTAATAAATCCAAAACGATAAACCTAAATATATTACAAAGATATCAAAATATATCTATGTGCACACACAAGCATAATATATATATCATGTTTTAAAAAACTTATACAATTTTCAACGCTGTTATTTAATTAAAATTTTTATCGAAATTCGGTAAAAACATTTGCAGTATTTTTTTATTAAATGTCAATAGTTTTTATTTTTATTGATTGATTTATTAAGATTTTAATATCATTTAGTTTAGTTTCAAATGTTTCATGCGCCGCAGAATCAAGCTTTTTGCACATCTGTTTCGAAATTGCTCGTATTAAACATTATGTATAATTCCTAATTGTCTATGTCATTCCAAATGAAACTTCATTCCAGTGTATATTTTAAATTCCATTTATATGCTTCTGAACTTATTAGATATTTTTATTACAAATATTTTAAAATAAGTTTTTTTACTGAAGACTTTTACTTTTAGAGAATCTTTAAAAAATCAATTCATCCCTGTCATTTACATCTGACTGTGTCGTGTTTTTATGCAAAGTTTATTTAGACATGACATGATCTATAATTTCTATTTCTTTCAACATAACTACTTTGTTAAAGTAATTAAATATAAAATAACAGAAGACAGAATAAAGGAAATATGGAGTAGAGAGACAAATTAAACCCGTATTCCGTCTACGATACGGGTTTGAATACGATATGAGAATTGACCCAATTGCATATTCCAGCAACCCATACCCATAATTTCATTTCAAACAATACTATGTACATATTATAAACAAAGATAAGTTTCTTCATTGTTCGCTAAATGAATAATAAAAAACAAATTAGACTATTTTTCTTTTTCTTTTTGAGAATTGTTCAAATAAGATTGTTAGGACGCATACATACTTTACGACACTAAGTCAATCCTAGATGGCGGTTACCCTTTCTCAAGAAGCAAGCTTTAACCCATTTATCATGACTTAACAATAACGTGACCTATTTCACACTTGTATCGCCCAATGCAACATTTTTGAACAATCGGAAATTTTATCAACAAGTGTTTCAGATACCTTACATGGGGATAGATTTATGTGAAACCTATTAAACTATGTTACATTGTTAAAATCAATATCCTGAAATGCCATTTTCTGTGTGATTTAAATTATTTTAAATAAATCTGGTCTGAGAGATTGACGAAACTATTGTTTGTGCTATGATTTTATAGTTCTTCGTGTGAAAAAAATTTACCATAGATAAAGATTTTAGTTTTATTTCTTACCATACACAGGAATATGTTTAGAGGTATTTTACTAGCGCAGTTGATTTTTTTAACATTTTTTCATGAAGAACGAACGCTTTCGTGTATTATTCCATAAAAAAAACTTAGAAAATTATTTTGTTCTTTGTCCATAAGATTAACTCCATTCAACTGTGATCGAATTTATTTAATTAAACAAACAACAACCTTCTTCCTGAGGTGCAGTGCGGATATTTGAAAAGTAAAATATAAATTATTGATGATTAAATTCATTAGATCACATCCCTATGACCATATCATGTCATTTTAAACCTGCAATAAAATTCCAAGTAAATACATAAAATTATTCAAAATAAATTCATTCAAACTTTTAATAACCTTGATATTTTTTAAAGTGAAAAATATGTTATTCATTGATACACAATTTCCAATTGTTTCAAGCAAAAATTAAACAATATTGCTCATATATTTTTATCAAATAATTTGTAAATGAGAAAGGCATTTGAAAAATATGCAGCCCAAAAACATTCATATGGAAAGAAATTTCATTAAATAGAGGAGGAGAGAGAGAGAACATAAAACTATCTTTTTAATATTACAAAAACCTTATCCTCTATTTCCAAAAAAAAGCAAATAATATCACTTGACAGGGAAAATAGTATCAATTTAACAAAAACAAAAACTCAACTGCATGGAGTTATCTTATTCATTAGCGTTTTGAAACAATTAAGAAATTTTCTTATTCATCCCAAAAGTAATATTTCTCAAAAATATAGGAGAAATGGGAAATTCGACGGATTATTTTGCTAGGATTACTTCCTAAAAGCAAAAAAAATGAAAAGGAAAATTTATAATTTATTTCCTGTCTCTCTGTCATTGGCAAAAATATATATTTCGAATTGAAATATATTTCTGTAATAAAAAAAATTAAGTACTTTGCAGTATTTATTAGTTAAAAAGTGCAACCTATTATTTAAAAATGTATGTATCTCTAATTCAAAAATGTAATCTATAAATTATGTTTTTATAAATGGGAATTTTTTTTTCTATTTATTCGTCCATTAAGAGTAAGTAAAATATGGAGCGATAAATCTTTTGTATTAATTCACTGTACTGTTTTCAAAAGGTGAAATAGAAGAGAATGGGAGATATCTGTTTAATGTTTCGTTTAATAATTTTATATTGCATGTAATTAGTGTACTTTGTACTGAACACAAAGGTTTGCAATTTCAGTGAGATTCAGCATCTTATATATATGATATTCGGGAATACGTAAAGGTTTTCCTTCCCAATATAAATAGTATTGCTTTCTGAAAAGAAAACAAAATAATTGCTTCTAATATTAGTGTTCCTGAAAATTACTTTTTAGAATTGTATTAATATGCAGAGAATTAAAAAATAGAATTCCATATTTTTTTAAAATTATTATATATAAATGTATCAAAATGAAAATTTAATTACCATACTTTTTTAAAAAAATAAACTGCATAATTTGTTACAAAAAGTAACTCGTAACCTCGAATGATTACTTTTACACTTAATATTCTTTTGAAATTTTAATTAATTATAGTTACATCTTTATTTGGGTTTTAAAGAGAAAAGAGTAATATAGTAAATTTCGAATGAATATTTCTTACAATCATTGTTTTTTTTAAATCAACAACAACTTAATGACTTTTGAAATAGGTAACCTCTTAGTTGGTCTTTCTTGGCACTTTTCTCGGTTTTATTCAAATCTTTGTTTATGCTTTTTCATTAATTTTATACGGCTCTATCTTTTAGTAAATTAATATTTACTTGATGAAGCGTTTTATGTATGTGTATAAGTACATAAGGTGTGTATTATTTTTTTTTATTTCATAATATCACGCCGGGCTAGGACATAGTCAAGAGCAAAGAACTAATATATCTCAAAAAACGGCCGTCAAACACTATTATGTACTGATATAGATTTAGCTGTAGTTCATATTGATTGATTTAGACCCTAGATCAGCGTTTTTCAAACTGTAGAGCACGCCCTCCTATAGGAGGGCGTGATAAACCTACAAGGGAGACGCGAGCATATGGAAAATAAAAGATTTAAAAAATTCATTTACTGAAATGTAGTAAGCAAAATACTATCTGAAATGTAAAAAATGCATATTTACACTGATATAATTTATGTATATCATCTGGTGATATTACTTCATCAAAAGTAAAAATTTCCACCTGGATGCGTTCATTAGTTATCTGATCCTATAACTAAATAAAAAAAACATTTTGTTTGATTTGCTGTATTCCAACGATGAGATATTTTTTATTATGTTTTCATTTTAAACCTAAAATACTAAACTTTCTGAAAAATTCATAACTCAGACCTAGAGAAAAATTATAGGAAAATAAAAATTCATCACTGTTATTATTGAAATACTGTACATTAGCAGTAGATAGAAAAGAAGACTTAAATGGCTGAGATTTATTTTATGGGTATTCTGAAACATATAAAGCATAATGAAGTACGTTGTACACGACTGTTTTTATTGAACTGACATCCATAACTTCATATTGAATACACTTTTAACCCGGGAGTGGTAGCGCAGGGTGCCGAGTCAAAGGACTGCAAAACTACCATAATTTGAACAAAATATGACGGTTTTACTTGCAAATATCATTCCTGTAATGTTCGCGAAAAGTGTCTGGGATTTGTGTCATTTATTAAAGATTACGTACCTTTGAAACATTTTTGTTTAGTTTTAATCAATTTTTCTCAAATTATCAAAGAGAAAATAAAATGACCTTGTAAGCAGGTAAGTATACTTTCCCTTTGCTAAATTATTCACTGTAATTGTGATTTCTGTCGTGTACAATAAAAATAATTGTAAAAAAAAACACTGGGGTGACTCAGTCCTCTCGCGTGACTATTGACGTTTGTATCGAGTGCGCGTCTTCTCTCCCAGGTTAAAACATTTTGAAATTTTCTCGCATTAAAAAGAAATGCTAGATGTGATGGATATGATAGAGAGAAACATAGACTAGACTATTTTTCTGAGGACATTTATACTTTTAGAAATGGATGATGGAGGAAATAATTTTTTAATCAAGTATCATTTTGCAATCTGCTCCAATTTAAAACTTAGAGAAAAGAAAAATAACATAATTATCCTATTATTTATAAGTAATTATATAACATTAATATTACTTAAAAATAACAAATACAAAACTTAATACTTATTTTGTTAATTTGTATGGTTTACAATTAATATTATATTGTAGCTTTAGCGCCAAAGTGCATTATTATTGAAGAAGTGGGGCGCGATAAAAATGTTGATCGAAAATTGGGTCACCAATAGTGAACGTTTGAGAAGCACTGCCCTAGCTGTAATGTTTCTCAGAATTTCACTTTCAGCTTGTATATATTTTTAAGAAATTACTTTGTATATTTTACTTTAAGTTCGATTTTGATTTTTCCTCTAGAGTGAGATCCCATCAAATTATTATACTTAAAAAATGAGTTTAAATTCTCAAGAAATCGGGAAAAATGAATTTTATACGAATTCAGATAAGACGGCTTTACGCAATTGTATTAAAGAAAACTAATTAAAGTTCTTATTTTAACAAGTTTGGAAATAACGGTAACATGATTATTGAACAATAGATTTGAGTATCACTCTTCTAAATATCATCATTTAACGAGAGTAAAATTAACTAGTACAGAGTAATTAGAAATTAAGTACGAGAGTACAAATTAATTATTACGCATATTAACTCATCAGTCACCAGTTGTTGTTGTTGTTTTTTATCTATATATGCGTGACTTATTATATGTATAAGTAAAATCAATACGCATATGTGTATGTGTGAATTTTATTATCTTATAATAGACAAAATTTACTTAAATATGAAAGACTAAAAAATGTTGAAATTTTGGTACAATGAAGTGATAGATGCTGAAGAATTATAAACATTGCAGTTTGAAGACTGCTTATTAAAAAACAGTGAGTTTTAAGCAGTTTTATGGATAGACAACTTCCTCTTTTATGTTAAAACTAGCCATTACCCACACGCTTCGCTAGGTTTTCCATGATGTTGTATAAATATATGATGTTTACATATATATATATATATATATGTCATGATTTTAAAGACAGAATCAGATTAAAGTTAGAGAAGTGAAAAAACGACCTTTATTCATTCATTTGTACATCTGTTCTGATTCTGAGAGCAGGGAGAAAAAAGCACGCCATGGTGGTGGTTTCAAGTGGATAGCACTTGAAAAACATATGGTAAGTATCGCTGCTTTGAAGAGGGTGCTTGCAAGTTAATGCTGACATATGTTGACTATTAAATCTAACGATCTGGAATTAGACATGTTTATTGGCTAGGCCATATGTTCGGAAGAAATAAATAGGTGATTAGTTTGATACTTGAATATGGGGACTGAAAGATGAGTCAAGTGCTAGATAGGGAATTTAATTTTTAATCTAATTTAATTATCCTTACATTTGTCCCCCAATTTTAAAAGGGAGTCATGGCGTGTTTTTTTTCTCTCTTTACAAACTTAATCAATTTTCAACAAACACAAAACAATACATAACATTATTTAGAAAGACATATTAACACAGTAGAAATATTTAAGCAATAGGAATACTAAAATCAAAATGCAATACAATAAACGAAACTATATACACAGTAAGGACACTTCTAACATATCAATTGATAAACATGAATTTATATACATATAATTGAAGATTAGCTTGTTCAAATCTATTCGACATCTAGAATAAGAGCTCGCGTTTCCTCCTATTCCTTCATAATAATAGATTCGTATTATAGCTGGTAGATATTTTCAAAAAATTATGTTGGAAAATAATATATCAAACAATAAGATAGTAAATATAAAAATACATGAAATCATACAAATGTTAAAATAATAATTTTGTATAAAAATCTACTCTGACGCCATCGTAGTAAAACCTTATATTGTTACACACATTTTGCATATATGAAATACATTTTTTAAAAAGATTAAAAAAATATAGACACTAATAAAATGAAATTATTAATAATATGAAAACGGTGTATAACACAAAACTTCTATGCACTATCAACACAATAAACAATGTTTTATTTCATATGCGTTATAAAATATAAAAATTATAAGAATATAAGAATATAAAAGCTCTTTTTTATTATTTTGAGTCGGAAAAGTGGACTCACTTCAATAATAACTTTCAGTATTTCTGAAAATTTTTCACAATATTAATTGCAACTTAATATCGCATGCAATATTTTGAATCTTCCCGTAACCTTCTAAAAATGCGTTTCATAGACAAAAATTCTTGAGTTTCTCTTGCATCACACATTCACTAATAAAACTGTATCACCTTACTTAATTTTGAACACATCTCTCTGAGAAATCTGCGTCATCAACTCACAGATGTTCAGGGATGCTGATAAGAAACAATGAGAGGTGTACATATCAAACTAAACAAGTTTGTCCTCTTAATGTTTCGAGACATATACAAAATTATAATGATTGTATTCTCCCTTATCCACTGTATAATATCCAAAAATAAGCTTCAAGTTATTAAATTAATTTTAATTTTAGATAAGGAAAATTTCGAGAAATAGTTAATCCTGATATATGGCCGGTATATCAAAACACACAATTTCAAAATAAAAAAAAAAATTAAATGACATGCAATAAGATTACTGCTGAATAAAATAATTGACAAAACAATAAAATTCAGTGAAGAAAGAAGAATACAACTTGACTTCACTTTTGTTTCTTATAAAAATCAATATATCTAGTATTAGTTCTCTCATTAGTCATTTTTCTAAAAACTTAATTTATATCTTTCACTTTAAAACACCAATTTCTATCATAACTTTTAACTCATTCGACATCTTAAGATTAAACTATGAGACGTATATTAAAATTTCTCAAAATTTTGTATGACTAAACCTATATACTTTGTTTTCTCAACCAAAATATAAAGAAAATATCTGATTTATAACACAACTATATTATAAAAATTAAATACCATATCATATCATATATTATTCTTTTTCGTAAATTTCTGTTCAGCAAAACTCAGTTCTTCAATGTTACTAAAATTGAAATATACCATTTAACTGACCTCCACTTTGCAGCGCCAGAAACTCTTGGTGAACGGTAATCCAGATGCTGTTGTCACGTTATTTCACTAGTAAAATTTTATTTATTATTTTTTTCAATGTTGTTGCTTCACTATTTCACAGTATTACCGTGCAGACTTTCCAGCGAAAAAGATTTTTTTTCTGGTACTGTTGGTCCTTCCATCATTGTATCACTCGAACTAAATCACAATATCATTCGGAGAAAAACACATTTTTTATCTATTCTGGCGGGAGGGATTGACATCTTTCATCATGGAGTTTAGGGGATTCACGCTTTCCCCCTTTTTTTCCTTTTTCTCTCCATTAGAATGTTTCTTCCATTCACGGTAAACTGGATGGCCTCTTCAGCAAAGACAGAATTTCGTTCGGCGGTAAACACTGCCTTATTCTCGGTGTTAAGAGCGATGTTCTTCCGGGGATCACTAGCACGTTTTTTTTTCTTTTTCAGTACCATTTTTTATTCTGGAAATCCGACGTCTTCAGCATATTGGCATATGGAGCATTCGGTGTTCCGTCAAATTCTCCATATCATTTATTATGGTCGCTGGCTTTAGTTTTTATATTAAAATTATTTTATAAAAAAATTAGTTTTTTACGTTAAGATTTGAAATCCATTCGCAGATAAAAAATCCTGCCGGCTTTAATTATGTCATGATTTTAAAGACAGAAAGGGAATCTGCTTATCAAATTTCAAAACTCTACGTCTAACAGTCTAAAAATGGAAATAATTATCTATAACGCTCCTTAAGCTCCTGCAACACTACTTGGAAATCAATTTTCTCAAAAGCCATTCTTAGTTGATCCTTACTCCATGAAATGAACACGTGCTCCTAATTTCAAGTATGTAGGTTTAATAGTTCCGCAGATTTCTTGAGGAATGAATGCGTGAGTCTCTTTTCTTCTTTAAATATATGGATAATAAGCAAAATCATATTTAATATAATGGACATAATTTTTAAGCCCATTATTAATTAAAAAATTTTACTTAAATGTAAAACTTTTACTTTTGCTAATCTATTTAGAATTTAAAATTACGAAATAAAAATTTAAATTATAGTTATAATATTAAGTGTATTTTAAAACACTTTCGCTACTTTAATAATAATGAACTAACAAAAATGGTATATAATACTTTTATTGTCTAAGGCATCACCATTTTATCAGACTTTAGACATAAAATAAATCATGAGTTTAACTATTACCTCAGTTTAGTTTTTTTAATATATTTTTAATTGAAATAATCCATTATGTCTTACATACAAACTTTTGCAATTATAGCAACATATTACGTAACCATATTACCTAATTAGAATGTAGTAAAATTAGTCTTTTATCTACACTGATTTCAAGAATAATTTAATTTTATTATTATTTTTCTTATTCTATTTTTCTACTCAGGACTTCAACATACATGCGGGAAACTACTTCACACGCTTTTAATTAGAAAATGAAAACAAATACCTGAGCACAGTTCTTCTACAGAGTATAAAAATTGCAACGATGGGATGAAAATGTTACAATATCATGGGAAAGTTAATAGAAATTTGTATTTATGTTGCAGTCGTTGCTTATACCCCATTACAAACATTTCTAATTAAAATACATGGAAATTTGTTACTCTTGGGTTGTGTGTTTTCAAAAAAAAAAGTTTTTGCTAATGGAATAATGTGCAACTTAGACATTATTAAAACTAAAAGAAATGTTGAAAAAGTTAGTTGAAATAATAATTAACTCTTCCTGCATTCTCTAATTGGAGAGAGTGCAAAGTTTCCATGTATTTTATTTTGAGTTAGAAGCTAATTAGCTTATTCCCCGCCTATGAGAAATAGATATGATGTTGATCTCCTTCTAAACAATTAAATAAATTAGTTTTAGCCTTACAAAATCTGAACAGGTTAAGTAATCATGATATTTTAGAGAGATCGTCTTCTAGAACATATTTTAGGACTTTTCAAGGAAGGGGAAATAAATTTACTGGATTAGAGGATTACTTTCAAATTTAAAAAAAAAAAGAAATATTTCGAATTTCTTTAAAGATATAATATAGGTAGAATATTTTTATGCTTATTACATCTGAGATGCCATATAAGAAAACAGGATTTGTTATTTGTTAAGTCCAGTTGGTATTTGAAAGTAAAGTAAAATTTAAATGCCGTAACTTTTACTTGGATATGATTTAATACGACGACGTTTTTTCCTGAAATCTCGATGCCTCGCTCAAAAACATTGGTGTAACTAAACATTGGTGCAGGAGGGCCACCCCACGGTCCATTAGCCGCATGTGACCCCCCTTGAAATATTTTGCAGTCCGCAAATTCTTTACTTTATAAAATACGACTATTATGTGCTATAATTTTGTTTGGTAGTGTTTTTTAACAAATAAATTCCATAACTACACTGCTGGCCACCGTAAATGCAACACCAAGAAAAACAAGAGATAGCACAACAGAATTTATTTTGTAGATAACATGTTGACCAAGTATCAAATGATTAAATTTATAGACTATTGTGAAGTGTAATTTCTGCCAGAATCAGTAGCCAAATTAGCTGAAATTGTTGGAGATCACCGCTGCCACATGCCTCAGCGATGATTCAAAGAGGCTTTGGATGTGTTTTTGGGGTACAGCAGACCAAGCAGCTTCCACAAGTTGCCAAAGTTGATCTGGTGTGGCAGCTGGGGATGTAATCTGGGTCAATCGTTGAGCAACCATGGACCACAGGTTTACTATCGGCGAAAGATCCGGAGATCGAGCCGGCCAGCGAAGCAATTCAATTTGGTGATTGACGAAGAACATTTGGACAATGCGTGCCACGTGTAGTCGCGCATTATCCTGTTGAAATATTGCTGTGGCCAAGCCCTTAAGGTAAGGAAGGACAACTGGGTCCAACACCTCAGAGATCTAGCGCTGGCTGAATAAAGTACCGGCAATGCGTACTAAAGGAGTGTATGAGGGATATCCAATACCGCCCCATATCATAATACCCGGTGCAGGACCAGTGTGGTGGTGCATAACGCAGTTGTTCAGCATCCTCTCTTTAAGGTGTCTCCAGACTTCAATCCGACCATCGTGGTGTTGCAGACAGATGCGTGAATCATCAGTAAAGACAATTTCATTCCATTCTGCTGCCCACATACTTCTTTCATCGCAGCATTGGCGGCGGAGACGTCTGTGGTTCTGCTGTCAAGGGTAGACCAAGCAATGGTCGTATAGTGGACAGACCACTCTGCTGTAAATGGCGTCGAATGGTACGCGCAGATAATGAATGATTCGTTACAGACTCAATGTGCTGAGCCATGGTTCGTTATGTGACTCAGCGATTCGTCACTGCCATGCACCTAATTTGCCTGTCCTCACGTGAAGTGGTGCACTGAGGTGGATGCAATTGACCACGTCGGTCCGTCTTACCCTCCTGCATCCAACGGTCACATATCCACATTACAGTTGTGTGGTTTCGTCCAACACGACTACTGATTTTCCTGAAAGATAATCCACAATATCTCGGTAGGCCACAATTCTTCCTGTGTCGAACTCGGATACTTGATCAAAAGCTACTCGCTGTGTTCTATGAGACATAATTGATCGTTTTTTGAAAAAAAACGCAAAAAAACACAATTGCCCAACTTGAAATCGTCGAAATCTCCAAGCCTTAAATAGAGCTTTGAGGTGGCGGCCCTTGCGCGCCTGATGTGTTTCAGCGCTGAAATTCTAATAAGTTGCATATCTTACCTCCGCTAATGCATGTTGTAAATTTCAAGTTATTTGCATGCTTCCTTCAGGGTGTTGCATTTACGGTGGCCAGCAGCGTATTTATATTTTATTACGTTGCTTCTGTCACAACAAATCTTTTTTCCTGGCGGAAAATGAAATTTATGTAGCATAAATCACGTTCAAACGCAACAACCTGCAATAACAATTGCGATGCTCAAATACACGGACTGAGATCGACTTGTAAAAAATAAGTGAAAGAGTTGATAAACAAATATCACACTAATTAAATAAATAAAATATCATGTGATTATTGCATCATTAGTATTATCAATTATTTTATAAATGAGGGATAATACAAATAACAATAATACATCATTTTGTTTTAAAATTTCACTCCAATAAATGCTTGTACCGGATCTAATATAACCAAATGCTTGTACCAAATCTAATATAAAATACATGCTTGTACCAAATCTAATATAAAATACATGCTTGTACCAAATATAATATAAAATACATATTTTTATACGCGGTTCGCGGGATTACAATGTTTTCCGAAGTTTCCCACGAGGTCATTTAGGTTGGCCACACCTGCATTCGCGTTCTGTACATCCCCTCCTCCCTCATATTAAGAAGAGACCAGGATTCTGGGGGGGCTAAGTCCTGACTAACACCAAATGCATATTTAACGAATTTATAAAATATTTAAGGTAAAACCTGACTTTGCAGGGGAAAAGGCATTACATTCTCTGTTACGCCACTGGGAATAAATTATACCTCATTTTTGATATAAAATCATTAATAAACAGTCTCACACAATACGTGCACTTACAATAGTATAATTTAGATTCCAGTATATGCAATAAAACATGGCATACTTTTATTGTATAAAAAATGTTTTTCAGCTTACCTTAGTTTGAGATTTGGTAGTATAAATTCTAAGATTATTATTTTGTTAGGTAACAAAATAATTCAGTGAAAATGTTGAAATTTATATATAAGGAAGCTTAATGAAATATCTTCCCCTCTTTATTTGAGTTACTCTAAAAATCTATAATGCTAACTCCTTTAATTAACATCGCACTTAATATATTTTATTCAAGAATTAGTTTAATTGAAACTGTTTTTAATTAATCAGACATTAAAAAGATTTTGACTTACATTTGCAATGTTTCACAAAGAAAATATTTAAGCTTCTGTTTAAGGAAATGTTTTTGTCTTAAACATTCTCGTTTCAACATGATTTTTTTTCTCAAGAAAAAGTATATGTTTTATAGAATTTAAATCAGCAACACAGTGTAAATGGCGTACCACCACACTAGAATTAGGAAACTGTCAATTTTATGGAAGAAATGTTCCCCAAGCAATGGAAATCCAGTACCGTGGCCACTTACAAATCTTTAATAGTAACACTGATAAATTGAAAAGTTGAGTTACAGCTACTAATCAGAAAGTTAACCCACAATGATTCATCGAATGTGTCTAGAAATATCACATTATTTTATGTGCAGCCCGAAACTATTAGAGTACCCATTGAAATCATGCAATAGAACATTGAAAACAAATTGTGTTACTTTATTTATGATACCGTAACAGAATATCTTTACTTGTTTATTTCTAATAAATATTTGAAAGTGTAGCAATACTTTTATGGAGAACATGTAGAACATGTGATCCTTCTGTGTTCCAAGTATGTCAGAGAGAGAAAGATCATAAGACTGGCGTTCAAGAGACTCAACATTAATTGGCCACCGAATTTTCACCAATTTGCTTTCAATAATTTCTGTAAATTTGTTGTAACTGTTTCTAATCCTTCTTAACTTCATTTTTTTAATTGTTTATTTCCCTTGAATGTGTGTTTAATTTTTACTTCTGTAAGCCCCGTGTGATACTTTGTGGTGCACGGGGATTTTATAATTGTTTTCAATAAAAAAAAAATACATAAAGTTTCATGTACAATTTTTACATTATATATTTTTTAATGTTATATTAAGTCTTTTAAACATATAGTTGGTTTATCAGCGATAATATATAGCATGTACTTCAATTCTATATAAAAGAATTTGTCGAAAATATGTATGTAAAAACATATTTTCTCAGAAGCTACATATAATCACGTTTGATACTATTTACTCAATTGTCAGTTTACGAAAATAAAAATGAAAACAAACATATCTAAAGGAAGTGAGAAATGCGATGGGCAGAAAAGAAAACTGGGAAGAAGAAAACCAGTTATTCTTTAGAATGAGCTTCGTAATCGAACGCAGACCGAAAAGAGATATTGAAATTCGAGATTCCTATCACACGTATGATAGGGGCACCATCCTTTTCTCGGAGTAGGGTGAAATTTTTCTACTTGCTGATCGACTTAATAGTGTTTATCACCTGATATCGTCTCGCATTTATTCCGTGAATTCAAAAGGAAAACTAAGGGAGAAGAAATGGAAAGTGTGTGATTTTTTTTATAAATATATATAAAAAGGGATAGGTAAACATTTTATTGGGTTTGAAGAAGTATTACTGAAAAAGAAACGATGTAGCTGGAAGCTAAACAAATGCATCGCCTAAAAATGTCATGATAGGATTAAAACTGCATTTTTTTATCATGTTTTAAGCATTTCTACTGAATATTACACACACTGGCCAATGAATCAGAAATTTTTGGAGTTTGCATTTAAGAGTGGGGAGGGCAGCACTTAAAGTTTCGAAAAATTATCGATTTTCACTTTTTATCATTTCGGAAAGTTCGAATAATTCTGTTTAAAATAATGTATCATATGAGAAAATACGAAAATTAGAAGTACTTTGATTTATTTATTTAAATGAAGCTACCTTTTGATGCGCATTAAATGAGCTCTCCTAGGAGCACCTGTGTTTCCCCTTGCATAAGTTTCTGATGAGCGCGAATCCATATGATGTCCAAGTGAAAAAAATTAGAGTGTATTGAGCAACTGCAAAAGTGCATGGGTACACGTCTTTTGGATCTTTAAAGCGAAACAGAGAAAAAATTTAGCGATAGAAAGAGACGGAGGGCGTAACCGACTCACCGACACTTTAATATCATATTCCTAAGATATTATAGTAGGGCTATATTAGAAATAATATCAATGATCTACACAGGATGAAAACTGCTATTTGGGCTGCTTACTTTCCTCTCCTCTCTTCAAACGAGATCCCTCAATATGGACCGTGTTCCGTGGGTATAAATGCCTGGAGCAAGTTTCAAAAGGCACAAGCTGAATGTAAAAAAAAAAGCATAAACACATTATACGTGCTATATACTATAACGAATTAAAAGAAGCCAATTTTTAGAGATCTAGATGAACATATGTTATAAAGAAAATGTTTAAATAGAAAGACCCAAAAACCAAATGAGTCAGTTAATAACACTATATGATCTCAGTAACTCCAAAATCTACATTTTCGGAATTAAAACTTCGAAAATTAGCAGTAAATATGGCTATTGCACAGTTCATTATGAGAACTGTAGCAAAATTAATTATTCTAAAACATTGTGAAATTGAACAAATTAATGACTGTGCGTCATGCTTCAAAAACCTAGATACACGTAGGATTCGTGTAGCCCAACGAAAGCATCTTGAGATCCCTAAAAAAGACAAAATTGTTAAAAATAATTTAAAAAAGAAATAAGGGGAATCTTTTGTAGGAGCAGAGAGTAAAAAATACTTCATATGCTTCTGGAAAGTATTTAAAAAAGTAAATGCTCAAAAATTACTAATTTACACTTAAAAGCCTGTTTTCTCAAAATGTAATATTTTTCCCCTTATGTAATTTTTTCTCAAAAACTGCTTATCATATAATCCTCAAATTTTCAGTGAGCATACAGTTAACATGTTTAAGGAGACAATTAGATATATCTAGTGAATTAAATTTTAAGAAAAAAATTGCACAATTTTTATAAAATTCAAAATTAATTTAATTTTTAACAAAAATGCAAAACTCTTCTTTAAAAGGCTATTGGTATTACAAATAACCTTCTGTAAAAATTTCATACGTGAAAAGTAAGTAGTTTATGAGAAAGAAGTTCGTAAACTTACACAATTTAACGTGGGCTCCTATGGTACTACCGGACCCCTTTCAATGCTTTTTAGGGATGAAGTATGCAAAAACGTTTATGACATCGGTTATATGTGGTTATAATGCTAGTATGAGTTAAGTGTAAGAGTGATTTTTACGATGAATGAAGTAAAATTGGGCAAATGACAAATCTTTCACCATTTTAAAAAAGGGCTTATTATTGGTGCTCATTTCACATGAGCTTCAATTTCGAAGACAGCAATTCTCAGTGGGTTCTCAAAAGCAGTCATATCAAAGATTTTGAAAGTTGAATTCGGAACCCACTGAGAATTGCTGTCTTCAAGCCTAGTGAACACCATAATAAGCCCTTTTTTAAAATGGTGAAGGTGATGGGCTAATTCATCGACCAAAAATCACTCTTACGCAACTCATACCCAGCATTAACCGCAACGATGATACTTTGCGCTATGCGTAAGGCTTATATTCAGCATTGACCAACCACCGGCCACTCTTTCATAGGCTTCTTACTTTTCACATTAGTACGAAAGATATTGTAAATACGCAACTATTGCTAGAAAGAGTTTTGCATTTTGTTAAGCCTCAAAGGGTGTGCATTTTCGTAAAATTTGTTACATAGATATATCTGGTTTGATATCATAGGCTGGCATATTGAAAAAATTTGAGGATATATCGATCAGCTAGTGCGAAAGGGGAAGGAAAAATATTACATTTAGAAAGACGAGCTTTTAGTATAATAGATAACGGTGCACGTTCACCTTTTAATCATTGTTTTTATATATACAGATTTACCTTATTTTTATTAAGTATTACATTTAGGGATCTCAGTTCTTCAAGCCGACTACGAGCTCTACCAATATCTAGGACTGGCGCCACACACGGTCGCTAATTTGTTCAATTTCACAATGTTTAGAATAATTGAACAGTTCATAATGAAACTGTGCAACAACGCTATTGCTAATTTTCAGTTTTCAATTCGAAAATGTAGACACTGAGTTACGCGAGATCATAGTGTTGTTAACGACTCTTTTTTGGAGCATATTTTTCTATTTAGACATTTTAACAACTAAATCTAGATCTCAAGCCAATGCTTTAGTCGTTCCCATAATTCATACTGCTTTACATTTTTACATGTGTTTATAGCGCATTCAGCTGCCCTTTTGAAGCTTTGTTCTACCACGGGTATGAGGATGGATTTGAAGAAATGGCGGCCCAATGGCGGTTTTCATCTGTGTAGATCATTGATATTGACTGCAATATGGCCTACTATATTATCTTAGAGATGATATTGATCAGGTATCTACTATCTTAGGCCCTCTCTGTTTCACAAAGCTCCAAGGTGTAAACGCCCCTGCACTTTACCATTTGCTCTGGCTACGCTCTAATTTTCGCCCCGGCATCATGGATTCGCGCTTTCGGCTTTATGCAGGGGGGAAGCAGGTAACTAAGGAGAGCTTTCGTGTGCGCGTCAAATTAAGCAAGATCAGAGGCCTTCTGGCACACAAATGACCACCAGTCGCATTATTTTAAACGGAGAACTTTCGAATGATAAAGAGAGTGAAATCTAATTTCGAACACAATAACTGCCCTCCCCTTCTTATGCAGCTCCAAAGAATTTACAGTTATTGGCCAGTCGATACAGCGGCTATTCGGTAAATGCTTCAAGGCTTGTGATGAAAAATGCGGTTAATCTATCATGACTGGGAATTTAGCGTGCATTTGCTTTCGGCAATATAACTCAAACTTAATAAAAAAATATTTTGCCTATACATAGCCTGTTTATAAAGAAAATCACACGCACACAACTACCATGGACCTCCCTTTCGCGAGGACGACAAGTCGTCGGCAAGCAGAAAAACTCGCTACTCCGGAAGGATGTGCTATCGCCACGTGTGATAAATGGAACTCTTTCGATCTGCGTTCGATTGCGCTCTACAAGAATAACTGGATGATTTTCTTTTCTGCCCATCCACCCGTCTCACTTCTCATACAGATGTGTTTGTTTTCATTTTGACGCAAATAGGCGATGCGGTGTCAAGTATCAAACGTGATTATATCTTCCTTCCTGAGAAAAATATGTTTTTACATACGTAATTTTCGACAGGACAGGAATTGTACATGCTATATATTATCGCTGACAAACCAACTGGGCAATATAGTAAAAAGCAATATAAATAACAAAGTAATGCGTAACTTTGTATTTTTATTGAAAACAGTTATCACCGTGCGCCACATCACGCGGGAACTTTGAAAATAAAAATTAAACACGTCAAGGAAGCTCTTTGGTTAAAAACGAGTTAGAAAGTTGAAAGGCTGGTTACGGCAAATTTACAGGTGAAAGCGCCTGGTCGGAAAGAAAATTGGTGTGTCGGTATTGCGGAATACTTCTTGAACACCAGTCTTTCGTTCTTTATATATACGACATGTGTTCTTATCACATGTTATGTTCTCCATAAAGCCTTCTACTTCAAATTTATTAGAAGTAAACAGTAAACTATATTCTGTTGCAATAAATAAGCAAGTAACCTGTTGTTTTCAATGTTCTATTGTGATTTCGATGGGTACTCTATGGTTCAGGCTGCACATAATATTGTATTTCTAGTTTGTCGATGAATCTGTGAGTTAACACCGCGATTGTAGCTGTAACTCAACTTCAGTATTTTTGGCCAAAGGCTGTGGTAACCGCGTACTAGTTTCCATTAGCGGGGCATTTCTTTCAAAACCGAGCGGTTCTAATTGAGTGATTATTTGCACCATTTAAATTCTATAAAACATATACTTTTCTTGAGAAAATAAATGTTAGCTGAATGTTGGAACAAGCATTTCAGCTTAAATATTTCTTTGTGTATTACTGAAATGCAATATTCTGATTGGTAAAACCTGATTTCAATTAAACTAATTCTTGAATAAAATATATTAAGTGCGATGTTAGGAGTTAGCGTATAGGCCTTTTTAGGTAACTCCAGTAGGGGGGAAGATAACTCCTTATGGGGCTGCTGGTGTTACGTTGCTGGCTAAAAATGGCATCTTAGAATTTATACTACCGTCTCGAATAGGTAGCTAGCTGGCCACATACAATAAAAGTATGCCATGTTTTGTGCATATACTGGAATCTAAGTATGTGCATAAATGCACGTATTATTATTGAGACTTTTTATTTATCTTATGATTTTATATCAAAAATGAGTATAATTGTTGCTATTTGAAATGTAATGCCTTTCCTCAGGTTTACTGTAAATATAAGGAGATTCGTTAGGCTTTGATTTGATCGGTGCTCTTGGCCTAATAATATTTGGGTAGTGGCTACCTAAGGTGAAATACTAAACATTATTGTCCGCGAGCCGCCCTATATGTATTTTATATTATATTTATTACTGGCTCTCTTCATTAAGTAGATTTAATTACAAGCTATGTATTTACCTATTAGATTTGAGTACAAAACATTTGGTATATTAGATCGAGCCCTGCTTCATTTATTGGGTGAAGTACAAAACAAATGTGATATTGACCATTTGTATTATCCTCATTTAAAATAATTGATATCGCAATGATGCAGTAATCTGACTGACTATTAATGTGATATTTATCTTTATTTAAGTCGATCTCAGTCCGTATGACAACATCTGTACGTTTGAGCTACGACATTTATCTTACATAAATTTTCCTGGAAAAAATTCGAGTGACGAAGCGGCATGATAAAATAACAGCACGACGCAAGCTAACGCCTGAAGAAGGCATTGCAATATGAAATTTACGGCATCGACCAGCGGAGGCCGTAACCAACGACGTCAAATTTCGGCTGGCGTGCGCAGGCACCTCAAGCTATTTAGGCGGAAGATTTCGACGATATTCGACAGTATGTTTTTTCGAAAACGATCGGTATATTGCTCATGAGCACGGCAATGGCTGATCAGTATCCAGTTCGGCTGAAGAAGGTGTGACACCTTGTGGATTATCTTTCAGAAAATCAGTCGCCAGACGAACAAACAACTGCTGTGAACAATAGTGACCGTTGGATGCGAAATCCCTAAATGCACCCTTTCACTGAAAGGACAGGCAAATGCATGTGACAGATTGAGTCACATAACGAACCATCAATCAGCACGTGAGAGAATTATATTTGATCTGCGTACCATTCGACTTTTCATTGTAGAGTGTCTGCGATACGCTGACTTACAATTCGCACCTGATCCGCCGCCAATACTGATGTTCATCTGTCTGCGGCGCGGTCAGATAATGATTTCCTGTAAAGAGGATGCTAATTTGGCTTCGTTATCTTTCCACTGATATGACCTGTCGGGGCGGCATTAGACATCACTACACACTCGCTGTACGTGCCAGCTATGGCGCTAGATCCCAGGTGTTGACTTCAGTCTCGCCTTCGGGGGAGCTTATTACATACTGTTTCAACGGGATAATGCGCGACTACCAGCTATTTGCGATATCCAAATTGTTCAGATCGGCGCAAATTATAAACTGGCCGCTTCGATCTTCGGATCTTTCGCCGACCTTCGCATGTTGTCATGGTTGGCTTTCAGGATGAGCGAACCCATCCCCGGCTGCCACGCCAGTCGGCACGGCGGCTTTGTGAAGCTCTTGCAAAATACGTCAAGCGTCTTTGATAAATAAGAATGTTTGATCCAATTTCGGCAATTCTGGCGAAGGCCCGCTTCTGCAGTCTATAAATTTGTCATTGTTTGGTCAGCATAATTACAAGGCAAATTACTGTTGTGCTATCTCTTGACACGGTGTTACAGCAGTGCGAGCCATGGAGATTTACATTTGTTAGCCCTTGCAAACAAAGTACAGCACGCAGCAATTAAACCACACACTAAGTAAAGAACGCGGACACCATAAATATTTCAGAGGGTCACATGCATCTAATGAACCGTGAATGGCACCAATGTTTTAGTTACACTGTTTTTAATAATTTCGGGAAAAAAGCACTTTCGTCGTATCAGAAAGCAAAGACCCGGCATTGCAGAATTACGCACCTCAGAAACGCGCTTTTTAACAAATAACAGGCACTCTTATATCAGTGTAATAGTAAATATTCTGCCTATGACCATATCTTTAAATAAATTCGAGAATATTTCTTTTTTTTAAGGGCTAGTAATCCTCTAATCCAGTGATTATTTCCTTTTTGGCGAGAGTCTAAATATGTTCTGAAGACGTCTCTCAAATAACATCATGATTACGCTCAGTTCGAACAACAGGCTAAAACTATTTATTTAATTGTTTAGAAGAGGAAGAGATCATCTATCTATTCTCATAGGCGAGAGACCAGTAACTGCAACTTCAAAATATAATGCATGAAACTTTGCGCTTCTCTTATTAGGAATGCGATAGTTAATTATTATTTCAACCTTTTCAACACTTCTTTGGATTAATACAAGTTAAAACTTTTTTTAGTATAGGCATGTATTTAATTAAGAATGTTTGTAATGGTATGAAAGCAACGACAGCTTTATAAATGGAAATTGCGGTAACTTTCAGCCATCTTAATTACATCTCTGTGAAAGAACTGATAACTCAGGCTATTTATTTTCATTTCTAATTAAGAAACGTGTGTATGTGAAAGTCTGAGTAAAGCAGAATAAATAATAATAAGTGATGGAAATCAGTGAAAGACAAAGACAATTTTACTACATTCTAATTAGGTAATATAGTACGTAATATTTATATAATTACAGTTTATAAAAACATAATAGTTATTTCAATTAAAAGTATATTAAAAACTTAAAACTGAAGCCAATAATTAAACTCTTGATTTACTATGTCTAAGTCTGATAAAATGATGATATAGACAACAAAAGAAAATATTATATCGTGTCATTATAAGTGAGTACAATACACTTAATATAACTGCTAGAATTTTTATTTAAATCAATTTAAATTCTAAATAGATTAACGAAGTAAGTTTACATTTAAAGTTAAATTTTTAATGTGGGCAAGAAGTATGTCCGATATATTGGAAATATGATTTTGTAACATGACTGAAGGCTCGCGTTCGTTCACTCGAAATCTGCCCGAACTACCAAACCTACATGCGGAGTAGGAGCACATATTCATTGCCTAAGTGGAAGGATCAACAGAATGGCTTTTAATTGACTGGTACGTAACAGGCACGTTACTCAAATGGTATTTCGTTTTAGACTGTTAGGCATGGGGTTGAGGGTGATAAGCAGATTCCCTTTCTGTCGGCGCAAAATCGCTGACGAAGATAAAGCCGGCAGATCTGCGAGATGAATTTCCAGATCTTAACGTAGGCATTTTTATAAGATATTTTGATATAAGCCAGCATTCCGATATGGTGACGAACCAGTATATCGTGCTGGCGTCGGTTCCAGGAGTAAAGTACGGAAAAATAAAGAAAACGACCTCACGACTCTTACCAAGGCTAATCATTTTACACCCGGCAATTCTGTCTTTGCTGAAGAGGAAGCATCCAGTACCGTGAATAAGAGAAGAAACATTTAATGGAGAGAAAAGAAAAGGAGAGCGTGAGCTCCAAACTCCATGATGAAAGATGTCCGCCAGAGTAAATAAAAAATATGTTTTTCTTCCGAATGTGTGTGACCAGTTCAGTATTGTGTGGGAAGGGCCAACATTACCAGAAAAAAAAATCTTTTTACTTCCCGGCTCTACGCGACAATACTGTGAAGTAATTGAGCAACAACGTGAAAAATAATAAATAAGAGGCACGCAATGTGTGTTTTCTTATCTAGTGCACCGTTCACCAGGATTTGCGGCATACCATGGGGTCAGTTAAATGAGTATTTCAATTTTTAACAACGATGAAAGAAACTGTTTGAACTTACGAAAAATATTATATGATATGATATGATATTTAATTTTATAATATAGTTGTGTTATAAATGAGGATATTTTTAACATATTTTGATTGAGCACAAATTTATAGGTTTAGTCATACGATACAACTATACGTCATATTTAATCTTAAGATGTCGAATGAGATAAAAGTATGATAGAAAGAATAAATTAGAAGATCTATAAATTAAGTTTTTAAGAAAAATGACTAATGAAGAACACAATATAGATACATGATATGAAACGAAGTGAGTCAGTTATTCTTCTGGCACTGATGTGGATTTTATTCGGCGGCAATCTTATTGCATGTCGTGGCTTTACTATTTTGAGAGGCCATCTTTGTGTTTTATTCTTGCCATTACTATTTCTCGGAAATTTTTCACATCTAAAATCAAAATTGTTAATATAACTTGAGTATAATTTTGGATGTCTCCCGGTAGGAAATTTCTAATCATTATAATTTTGTATATGTCGAAGGCATTAGGCTATTTGGTTATTTGTAATACACTCTCATTATTTCTTATCGGCGTCCTGAACGAAATCTGTGGCTCGACGCGAATTTCTCCGGAGATGTGTTCAGAGCCAGTCGAATCTCCGGTTTTGACCCATTAGTGTGTGATGCAAGCGCTTTCAGAATTTTGTCATGAACGTTTTTAGAGGTTACGGAAGATTCAAATATTGCGTACCCAATATAAGTGCAATGAATATTCTGAAAAGAATTTTCAGAAGCTACTGAAAGTTGTGAGAAGTGAGTCACTTTTCCGCTCAAGAAGAAGAGATAA